>CM035127.1:43758823-44358823 GCA_020205605.1 Panax ginseng | reverse complement strand
CTTTGGCTCGTCTTGTTGCAACTGGGGATTGGCAATGATGACGATTTTATGTGTGTAATCTGAATCTGTTAGGATGTTGATGTTGGAGTTATCACCAAATTCCTGTGCCTTTGATAATGATTTGATCCTGAAGATGTACCTCTTATGTGTAAGAGATCTGTGGGGATAAAGCTTGATCTGTTTGAGGATGTGTATAACATATTCCATCATCTATCCTCTTTGATAAAGTTGACCTCTCCTGGTTAGTATCGCCAGAATATGTCACGACTCTGTTGGATTTACTGCCAACAACAAATGTTGTTAGGGGTGCCTGACCTTCGTTGACGTGTACTTCACCGATATGTGAGTCAACGGTTGAAAAATCCTGTGGGATATACTGTCAAGGCTGCTTGACCTTCGCTGACGTGTGAATCAATGGCTGAAACTCTATGGGTAGATTGTCAAGGTTGCTTGACCTCCGTTGTCGTGTAGATCAATGGAGCATTGCGTTGTGACCCCCACCGGGGATATGCTGGGGAATACGAGCAGTTGGGTATGAAAACCTCGAATAGCTCTAGAGCTCTGATAGGTTTAATCGCTATTGGCTAAAATGACGTTAGGGCTGCTTGACCTTCGTTGGTATGTGTGTCAACGGTTTGAATGTACGTTCTAATCCCATGCCGTGACTTCACGTTGTAATCCCCGCCGGGGATCTACTAGGTACTTATGAGTACGTACGCAATTATCGAACAGCTCTCAATGCTTCGATTGGTTTACTTGCCATCAGCTGAAATAACGTCAAGGTTGCTTGACCTTCGTTGATAGACGTGTCAACAGATGGACGTGTGTTGTAACCCCCTCCGGCGATCTACGTTGTAACCCCCGTCGGGGATATACGTTGTAACCCCCGTCGGGGACGCATTTAGGGTAACGACCTGGGGTTGGCGGCATCGGACCTGTACGAGGTATTGCCGAATGTGATTTGTAGCAAATGAGATCATTGGCAGGGTATACCTCATGCTCGGGTGACTACTAATGAGCGATGTGTAGACTCAAAATTTTATCTGAGAAGACTAGGATTGTATGCTGTTTTGCTCAATCGCGTGGCGTTTTTATTCTTGATTTGACCTTTCCAGTCTGTGAGAACTCCTTTGCAACTCGAACTGGATTGAGCCGGAGGGGTGGGACCCACCTAGGGGTGCTGCATGTATTTGTTGGGTGTATGTGACCCATTTCCCTGTAATAGAGATGATGTATTAGATGTTGATATACTTAGGAATGTATGCGCAGTTTTTCATTCCCTATATCATATTGCCATCTATTATCTTCAATGCATGTATCATGTTATGCATATGCATGTATGTCCAGAGATATTCGGCATTGACCCCTGGATGATCTTATGACACGACCCGCACATATGTCTTCTTCGACAGTTAGTCGCATATATCATACCCCACCATCATTGTTGGCATTGGGTATGCGATCGTGGTATGATAGCATGTCACCACCGAATGTGGTGACTATAGATCGATTCTTTGACATACCATGACTTTATTGATGTTTGAGGTTCGAGGTTTTGTAGATGGGATCTTTAGAGCATTGGCTACCGGATAGGTAGGTATTCCGATTTGGTACCCATGAGTTGTCTCCTACTTTGGAGGAGTACACACGTTTGATGATGCTGCCTTTAGACAGTCCTTGCGTGCATCTGGCTTTGGGAGACATGAGTAGACGATTCATGACTCTCACAGAATTGCGGCGCAGAGTAGTGCATGACGAGCTGACATCTAGCCACGTGATATCCCAGTGTTTTCTGTATGACAGATTTGGCTCAGAGGATATCTACTCACGATATTCCGGGGATTTCATCGCACCGGAGGATTATTGGCGTTTGGCTAGAGTCGATGTACTGATGCTATGCGTACTGTCATATGTCTATATGCCACAATATATGGACGAGATAGACATTGGTGTTATCATGGCCGTGAGAGCTCTTAGAGAGGATCGCACCATTGTACCTATGATTATGAAAGAGAGACACCTGCGGTCGACCTCCCTTCTTGTACTTACCGTCAGAAGTGTTCTTTGGGAGTTTGGGCCATCTTGTATGTGTGGTTTATGTCACACTTGAGACCGGTTGGTACCCTTAGACGGCATGGGTATTGGTTCACCCATGATGTAGCCATGTCATACTCCTTTCAGCCGTCTGAGTGTACATATGCTTTGTCTTGGTCCGCATTTTTGGCAGATATCAGAGATCCATTTAGCATATTGCTGTGCTCGGGGCTTTGCTCACCATACAGCTTCATTACGCACGCTCCGGGCATGGACTTCCTCCCTCTGGCTGGCTTGAAGGGTGTGACCACTTATCACCCATTGGCCGTGATGTCACAGTTTGACCAGTTCCAGGATTTTCATCCTTTCTAGGGGGCTATAGGTCAGCGTTCAGCTTCCCGATATCTCTCAGCAGAGGACCGATCTCGTGTGTACGCTTGCTGGGATCAGCGTGCGATAGATACTTTTTTTGTGAGCCGTCCAGGTTGTTCCGCAGAGTATTCCACATGGATGGAGACAGAGGTTTTATCGGTTGCAACAGTATCTGCAGTACCAGATAGCGATGCAGACGATGTAGAGCCTATGGATGACATCGATACCTACATCGAGGAGGAGCCCGCTGCTGGGTTGCCAGTATTTCTTCCGGATTCTCCTAGTACCAAAGATGTTTGATTGATTGACACTCGACAAGATTTCTTAGAGAAGAGTCTTCATCTGATGACCTTTGAGAGAGATCAGACTCGATCTATGATGTTGACTGCCCTTGATGGGAGGGATGCAGCTCTGTTAAAGAGAGACGCGACATTAGAGATGCTGCTGTTGTTGAGTGGGATGAGGCCATATCAGCTAGAGATGCAGTGATAGTTGAGCGGGATAGTGCTATATCTGCCTGGGATGTAGTCATGTCATAGATAAGATCTTGATGAGGTCCCTTACCACTGGCATGATCGCAGAGATGAGCGCATATATTGATGATCATATGGTCACCATGCAGATGGCTGCAGATCTGTTGGGTCGTGTGGATATCCTCGTACAGGAGACCACAGCTTCGCCTCCTTCTTCTGAGAGGGACGCCATGTTGGGCTTGTTAGCTCGCATATACCCTGACTTGTAGATGAACTTGTATTTACCTGCACAGACTAGCTTAGCCATTTTGTCATGTATAGCTTACATTGTATATATCAAACAACATTATATATGACAAGGAAATATATTTTTGGATCACTTCCCTTTTAGATATGCCTTGCTATTTGCTTGATATTTTGCCTGCTGCGTCAGGGCTTGTGATCTTGATGTATTCTGAATTCCTCTTGGGTGGATGGACATTGAGTTGTCTCTGGATAGTTCAGAATGGATCATCGATCTATGTGTATCCCTACCATCTTTGGTGTATTGGGACTGGTTTCTAGATGAAAATGTGGAGAGGAGTGTGGCTTTCCTCTCTGAGATTAACCGCACCACAGATGGTCGCCAATACTTCTATTTAGGAGAAGCCTAGTTAATTCCATCTCTTATGGATTGGTGTTGCTCTTCAAGGTATGACCGCAACTTAGATGGTTGCCGAATCTCCTATTTGGGAGGAGCTCAGGTAATTCCATCCCTTTGGTCTGAAGCCGAATGAAATGTAGTGGATTAAAGTTTTAATCCCAGCATTAACCCGACAAGGGTTTGTGTTTTGGTAGGGGTGAGACCGCACCATGAATGGTCGCCCTCGCATACTCTAATGAAGAGGAGATCAGTCTCAATGTAGTTGAACACTGGTGTAAGAGGTTGTATTTGTATATGCATTTGGAATGGTGTAGGAATGTTTTGGTTGTTTTTGTTTTATTAAGGAGAAGATGGTAGAAATGTTTTTATTGTTTTTTGTTTTATTGCGACCGGGCCATATGAATTGGTTGCCTACGTACTCCTATTGAAGAGGAGATCAGGTCGACGTAGTTCGCCCTTCAGGGTGAGTGGAAAAGCGTGATCCCATGTGCAGGTTAGAGTGCGGGGAAGAGAAAGTTTAATCCTAGGTTGAGGATAAACTGCAGGTGAAAAGTTTGATCCCAGGTAATGGGTAGCCAAATTGTAAACGCAAGAGGTTCAATCCGCGGTGGGATGACCTAAGTTGTATGAGCGCAAAGGAGAGCCAGGCTGCTGGCTTGAAAAGTATGTTTTCCCTGAGGGGCAAAGTGTGGAAGAGTTGTATGTGGTAAAGGGTTTTCAGAACCGGAATGACTGGTGATCTGATGGTCTAACATCAGGATGTTTGCTTGATGGAAACCTCAGACATAGTACCGTTTCACGGTGTCTGAGTTGTGGAAATTTATCGCCGTCCATTTCTTGCAACTTGAGAGCGCCTCCTGTCAATACTTCCTTGACAATAAACGGGCCTTCCCAGTTAGGAGCGAATTTTCCCTTAGCCTGATCTTGGTTGTCAAGAATCATCTTCAAAACCAAGTCATGTTGTTTAAACTGCTGTAGCCGGAATTTTTTGTTGTAAGATCTGGCGATCCTTTGCTAATATAACTGACCATGGAAGATAGCCGCGGTTCGCCTTTCGTCTATTAGAGACAATTGGTGATACATCTTGTACCCATTGGTCTTCATCCGGTGGCGTCTATCAACACTCGAGGGATTCCATTTCAACTTCTATAGAAGCACTTTGCTTCCATCCCATAGGTTAAAGCGTAGGGGTTGCCCGGTGGAAATGCGCATTGAGGTTCTGTAGGCTAACTGAGTTAGAGGCAATAGGTCAGGCCAATCGTTGTGGTTGGCGGACATCTTTTGCATAATCTTCTTGATGTTTTTGTTAGCCGCTTTAACAACACCGTTCATCTTCGGACGATAGATGATAGAGTTAAGATGTTTGATGTGGAATTTACTGCATAATTCCTCCATCATTTTGTTGTTGAGGTTTTTGGCATTGTCTAACACAATCACCTCTGGTTGTCCATATCAACAAATGACATTGTTTCTGATGAAAGCAATGATGACTTCTTTAGTAACCCTGGGGAAGGAGGCTGCTTCTACCCACTTGGTGAAGTAATTGATCATGGTGAAGATAAATTGATGACCATTACTGGCTTTAGGCTCAATGGGCCCAATCACATCCATTCCCCACATTGAGAGGGGCAAAGGTGAACTCATATTGTGGAGTTCTCGTGGAGGGGCGTTTATAACATTCCCATGAATCTGGCACTGATAGCATCTTTTGACGTGGTCGTTGTAATCAGCTTTGAGAGATAGCCAATAATGTCCCGTCTGGAGGACTTTTTTGACAAGGAGGGAGCCGCTCATGTGGGGGCCACAGACTCTGCCATGGATTTCATCCATAAGCCTTTGAGCTTGATCTTTGTCTAAACACCTGAGGAGACCTAATCCTGCATCTCTTTTATAGAGCGCATCTCCACTCAGGTAGAATTTCATAGCAAATCTATGGATCCGCCTTTTTTCAGTCGGGCTCGCCTCAGCGGGTGTAGATCCATCTCGTAGATATTCCTTGATATGCTGATACCAAGGATGTTGGATGGGAGGTAGCTCATCTGATACTTCTCCAACGTAATTCCCATAGGCTAGGGCCTTGTGCAGGGAAATTATGATGCTCGGCAAGTGTTCCTTGTTTGATATGCGAATCAAGGAGGCCAAAGTTGCTAATGCGTCCGCAAAGTCATTCCTATTACGAGGAATGTGTAGAAAGGAGATTTCTTCGAACTCCAAAGCCATCTTCAAAAAACCTTAGATGGTAAGGCAACAAATGTAGTTCCTTGGTTTGATAGATTAGGTGGATTGTCCGATTACCAACTCCGAATCTCCAAAGGCAGATTCTTGACACACGATGCCCATTGAATGGGCAAGTTTTAGCCCCATGAGACAACCTTCATACTCAGCCGTATTGTTGGTGCTGACAAACTGTAATTTGACGGCAATGGGATACTGCTCCCCCGTATCAGATACTAGAATTGCTCCAGCTCCGGAACCTTCCATATTAACAGCTCCACCAAAATACATCTTCCATGATTGGCGCGTATGGTACTGATGGTGTTGCTGCACTGTCATTACTCCTTCATCGGGGAAATATGTTTCCAAGGGTTTGAAATCCTTTGAAGGTGCGGTGACGATTGATCGCATGATTCCTTGACCTTTGATGGACTTTTGAGTCACATATACGATGTCAAATTGTTGTAGGATCAACTGCCATCTGGACAGCCGGCAATTTAATATGGGTTTGTTGAACACGTATTTGAGAGGATCCACGCAGGATATGAGAAGTGTTGTGTGACCATGGAGGTAATGCTGTAACCTCATGGAAGCCCATGCTAAACCACAACACGTCTTTTCGATCAGAGTGTACTTGTGTTCACTGCAGCTGAACCTTTTGCTGAGGTAATAGATAGCTCGTTCTTGGCCTCTATAGTCTTTCTGTACCAGCATGCAGCCCATGGCGTTGTCACTTACGGACAGGTACATGAATAGGGGAACATCATCCCTGGGTGGTACCAAGACGGGAGCTTTGATTAGCTGTTTCTTGATTGTAAGGAAGGCATTCTGGCACTCATCATTCCATTTCATGGAGGAGTTCTTCCTTAATAGCTTGAAGATTGGCTCACAGGTTGCTGTGAGTTGGGAAATAAACCTACTAATGAAGTTGATTCTTCCCAAAAATCCTCGTATTTCCTTTTTACATCGAGGAATAGGCATTCAAGTGATGGCTTGGATTTTGGCGGGATCCATTTCAATCCCTTTGTGGCTGACTAGAAATCCTAGCAACTTACTTGATTTAACGCTAAAGGCGCACTTAGCTGGATTCAACTTCAAGTTGTACTTACATGACTTTGTTGAACAACTTTCTAAGATGGTCTATATGGTCATCCTCTTTCCGGGACTTGACAATGATGTCATCCACATAGATCTCAATCTCTTTATGCATTAAGTCATGGAAAAGAGCCATCATAGCTCGTTGATAGGTGGCTCCGGCATTGATGAGGCCGAATGACAACCGTCTATAGCAAAAAGTTCCCCAAGGAGTGATGAAAGTAGTCTTCTCATGATCTTCCTCGGTAACCATGATCTGATGGTACCCCGCAAAGTAATCAGCAAAGGAGTACATGTCGTATTGCGCAGTATTGTCAATGAGAATGTGGATAAATGGCACGGGAAAGCTATCTTTTAAGCAAGCTTTATTCAAGTCATGGTAATCCACACAAACTCGCACCTTCCCTCCAGGTTTAGGCATGGGCACAATATTTGATATCCACTCAGGATAGGTAGACACCATGATGATGCCCGCTTGAAATTGTTTCACAATTTCTTCTTTCACCTTTAAACTCCACTAAGGTTTCAATCGCCAGAGTTTCTGCTTGACTGGCTTAAATCCCTCTTTAATGGGAAGGCGATGAAGGACAATGTCAGTGGACAAACCCACCATGTCTTCATGAGATCATGCAAACACATCCTGGAATTGGGTTAATAGCGTAACCATGTCATTCCGTTGGTTTTGGGTAAGGTCCGAACCAACTGGATTAACTTAGGGCTTTCTAAGGTTCAGAGATTGAAAGAAGTGGTTTGATCAAGGTTGGGTTTAGGTTTGTCTTTGACCCATTCTTGAATTTCTGGAGGCATTTCAATGTCATCCTGTATATCCATCAAGGTTGAATTCATCTCTACATCAAAGGTACAATCCCTGTGTAGGAGAGGCATCATATCCGCAAGTACAGGAACATCTAAATTCAGAGTCCTGAAACAAAATATGCTTTCACTTAGTATATATGAAATGTGTTGATCATACAGTGTTAACATATACTGGCAAAACAAACTGCTAATACTGTACAGAAAAGTAAACAGTTATTATATCTACAGGGCAGAAAGAGTTCTTCCCGTTTTATCCTTGACGACCAATGCAAGGAATGCTCTTCCAATTGGCAAGGACAAAGTCCGGGTGGACCACAGTGATGGAGGGATTGTCATCATCCTCCCTGTCCCGAATGATAACCATTACGTCTGGGCAATCATCGTCTGGGGTGTATCTGTTGGTATGTTCATCATGAACGATGATGCGTATACCGGACATCATTCGTATGGCGTCTTGCTTGGAACAAAGATTTTTTTCCCTTTCACGGTGCATCGAACTTGAAATAACATAGCCATTACCTTGTTTGGCACCTTTCTTTGGAGGTTGTGCGGACTCGGAGCTTGAAGGCGAAGATAACGCCACATGGTTTGGTGAAGGAATCTGGCGATGTTTATGAGGATTCTGTGACTAGAATGGCGAATAGCCTAGCCTATTGCTTCGATTTGCACTGGTTAAAGTAATTGGGTACTTGATACCACGGAAATCTTTACTCAACCCTTGTCCCGACTTATGACCTAACGACATCATTTCTTGATGGCAGAGCATTACCTCGGTAGAAATCTTGGTTTGGCAATGGCGCCCAATAACATGGTATTGGGTGTTGCTTATTTCAAAGCATGGCCGGATCGTTCAGCGTCCGCATTGGCATTGATGAAGCAGCACGTCCCGTGTTGAGGACACTCGTTCGGCGTTCTGGTGACCGGGCTATTGTTGATAATGTATTTCAATTGTTGATGAAGGGTGGAGGGATCGCCTTGACCATGTGAATCCATGGTCGTCCCAAGAAGCGGGTTGTATCCCAAATCTATCTTGAGCATATGGAAAGATATCGCAGAATGTATGAGGACCAATTTCGATTGGCGTATTTCAATTACTAAACCGAATTCCGTGGGCTCCATCAAAAGCTTTGATGATAGTATGGCTACTCTCGAATTCGGTTGAGATTGATCTTCATCTTCACCAAGGTAGCGTGTGGGCGGGATATTGAGAGAGGAACCTCCATCTATTAAGACTCCGGCTACCATATATCAGGAGGACAAGACCATGATGTGCAAGCGGTTTATAATGACCCGGTCCCTTGGTAAGCAGTATGTCATCATCGATGAAGGATATCACATTGTTGTTGAAAATGTGATCAACCGGATGTTGAAACTTTTCCGTATCCGCGATGTCGGAGATGAAGCTTCTTCTAAAACCTTTAACAAGACCTTCCGGTGATTCTCGGAAGTTAGGACCAAGTCCAAAATTGATATTTGTTGTGGAGCTTCTTTCAAGCTTAAAACCACCGTAGCTTCATTATGACCCACAGCGCGGAGGAACTTTTCAATCTTCTCCATGGGTATTTTTCCCTTTGATTTAATGGTAGACTTCATCATCCGTTGGGGAAGATACAGTGGATTTTCCTTCGACATTGCGCAAGCTAACAATAGG
Organism: Panax ginseng; assembly: GCA_020205605.1. NCBI lineage: Eukaryota > Viridiplantae > Streptophyta > Magnoliopsida > Apiales > Araliaceae > Panax > Panax ginseng. The sequence continues at coordinate 44,349,525 of CM035127.1, read as the reverse complement.
ATATTGTGCTCTGCACGACAAGTTGATTGGCTCGGGAGCGGCCACTTTCAAAGGATTGTTGCCTCCCTTGAGTTGAATTGTTGGCATTGTGAGTAATGTGTTAATCCCATCAGTTTCAGTGGATATGACTGCTACCACACTCTTCCACTTAGTAGGACATGAATTCTCACTTGCACGTAACACAGTATCGTTATCTGCCAGGCGCAGTACACCACTGTCGATTAGATTTTGAATAAGGTGGCGGAGTGCCCAACATTCTTCTATGCTGTGACCGCGAGACTGAGAGTGATATTGACATACTCCATCAGAGTTGTACCGTCCCGAACGGGGGTTGATTGGAGGTAGAAGGGAACTAATCCTTCCTTCATTGATTAACATATGAACAATTTCCTCCATGGGTTGGCTAAGATAGGTGAATTCCCTTTTGTTGGCGAAATCCCGACGGGCTTTGGCATTTGCTCTCTTTGTCACTTTGTCTTCCAGCATTTCATTTTCTGAAAGTGATGAGGGAATATTCATGACAATAGGTAGGAGACTGGCATGCTCCTGGCTGATTAACTGACGTGTCACTTGATGTTGATAAGTCACCAGTTCTGCCAATTGCTCAATTTATCTGCAGAGAGCTTTCATCTTTCGTTCCATTGTGAATTGGAACTTGGCATAGTCCCATCTGTCATTACCGTCTTTGAGGGTCTGGGAAGATTCACAGCTGAAATTGGAACTCTGTCCATTGCTCCAATTGATCATGTTGACCTCTTCTTCTTTATGTTGAGGAAGAGGGTTGTCTTGAACAATATGAGGTGATACGGTTTGGTGACCACGATCTCCCCGTTGTCTATCAGAGTCTGGATCTTGTGTTTCAAGGCCCAAAATCTTGAGTATCATGTTGAAGTGCCCGGCATGATAAGCACATTTAAAGCGACATTGAAACCCCGTCCATTAGAAATTTGGTGGTGGAAGAAGATTCGTAAATTTTTCTTCGTGTTGTCCGGAAGATTTAAAATGTTCTCGAGGGTATCCCCTAAGGGTGTAAACACTCGAGGGCGTTTGACTTCTCCACCTTTTGGTATTGGAGGGTTTCTGATTTGTCTTGAAAAGAGTGTAGTTTCTCCTTTGAATAGGCATGTTCTGATTGCCTTTTTGCCCCTGTAGTATCAGAGAAACATCTTCTTCTTTCTTTTTATGGACCCTTCGGGGGTTGTTCCCATAATTTCCAGATTGGATGTGATTAGCAACAACTTTGAGTGCAGCTAGGTCTTGAATCTTTCCGGATTTCAATCCCATTTTAGCCATCTCCCCATGTTTGACCATTTCAGAAAATGGTTTGCCGATGCCGGCTAAAACTCTCTCATAGAAGGGAGCTTTTTGTATGTCTATAAAAGTCATGACCATTTTTGATTCTGTCATGGAAGGACTAACTTGGGCAGCCAGACATCTCCACCTTTGAGCATACTCTCTGAAAGACTCGTTAGACTATTTCTTGATCTTGGAAATTTGATACCGATCAGGAGCCATCTGAGTTTGAAAGCTGTATTGGGTGAGGAAAACATGTGCGAGCTCTTCCCAGCTATGGGTTTTGGAGTTGTCTAATCTGGTATACCACGAACGTGCTTCTCCAGTTATACTCTTTTGGAATAATTGTATTCTGAGCTTTTCGTCCTCTGCATAAGATCCAAGTTCTCCAATAAACACCTTTAGATGTGTGTAAGGATCTCCTAACCCATCATATTTTTCAAAGTCAGGAGTTTTAAATTTTTCTGGATAATGAACACCAGGAAAAATACACAGATCAGCATATGAAACACTCCCATGTGTTCCAATTCCTTTGATAGCGTGACGGGTCTCTTCCATTTGGAGGACTTTCTTTTTGATGTCACCAGTGTTTGGATCTCCAGTGGGATGGGCAGCATCATGAGTTTTGTTGGTCGTATCCAACTGTGGTTCAGGTATGGTAATGACCGGGATTCCTCCTTGTGTGGAGGATTCAGCATGTACGGGTATTTTCTGACCCTGATTAGACTGATGTAATTATTTGAGTAGAACAGCCAAATTTGTAATCTGTTTGCTTAATCCGTCGAATTCTTTACGAGAAACTAGATTAAGTTCAGTCTGGTCGGATGACGACATGATTGACTGTAGGCCTATTGCCTTTTTGGACTTTGAACGGGTAGTAGGTCCGATTGATTCCCTGTGAAAGACTTGCATAGTTTAGTCTTTAGGGGATGTATATAATAACATGCTATGTGATGTGTCCATTTTAGGAATTTTTATCCTGCAAAACGGATGTCAGCTGTTTGTAGCATTAAAATATGTATGTGTACACATTTATTCATATTTCTCATTACATGGAGATAAATATGGAATGTAATTACAAGTAATTGTGTTTACAAGTAATTTGAAATGAGAGAGCATGAAGAGACTTTCCTCCATTTTGGTTTTATCAGAGGCTGACCTATCTTAGGTTACTCTCGCGGTTTTTTAGCATGAAGGTTCCCAAATCATCGTAATCTACTTGTGGGAAGTTAATCCAGGTCTTTCAATTTGGAGGCGAATTTGGGTGGTGCCTTTCACGAGCCTCGGAGAATTAGTCTTCTCACGAGTCCGGTAATCAAACAAGACAGGATAGCCTCTTGGTGGAGGGACCACACAACATACATTCACATACATCGTGTCTCACCGTATGAAAATGATGATATGTGCTGAAGCACTAATATCCTAGCAGATATATGGTGCGAAGCACTAATATCCTAAGCAGTTTATGGTGCGAAGCACTTGCATCCCTAGCGATTATGGTGCGAAGCACTAAGTGCAATAAGGAAATGCATTCGTACACATTCATCAAATGTAAATGCAACATCCCACACAAGCGGATATGACGTTTTGAAAAGATTGTAATAATGGCTTAAGTCCTCTTCTTTGAGTCCCAGTGAGTCGCCACTTTGTCGACGTCGGGATTTTTGGATGTCCTTTCAGATTACTTGTTCTTTGGTGTTCTTATTTTAGGTGAGATTTGTTTGAAAAAACAAGTGAAAAAGGTCGACATGTATAATGTCGACGATGAATTTGTTAAGAGTCGCCATTGGTTTTTAAATGGTTGTACCAACATAAGCGAGAAAAGGTTTGCACATTGGCCTAGTGATGTGACAACTTCTTATCTGGTCGATGAAACAAGAGATTAGTTTAGGGTCCGGGGACTTGGTTATGTGGGGGAAGGTGTTAGGCACCCGAGCATCCGTGTTACCACAGTGACCGCCTCTTTTCAAGAAACTATTATCCGAATGTGTGTGTGTGTGGGTGATGTCTTTGTTATTTGGAAGTAGTGCGAGGCCTCGTTAGAACCTATATACATGTGGTTTGAATTTATGTAAAAATTGATTTTAGTAAGATGTGGCGTTGATGATTTTTATAAAAGAGGTTTTCAAACCACGATGCTCAATAGTAATTGAGACCTTTTACACTCCCATTTTATTAAGTAATGCGGCTTGGTTGATTTTATTTGACAGATCACGAGGCATCCAAATGCGAAAATAATGTACATAATAATGCCGATTTTCCAGTGGGTATGAAAACCATTTGAGGAAATTCAGACACCACAAAATAATTTACAAGCTGCTTACAGCTGAAAATGTCCATCACGAGAACCGAATCTAGATCCAATGGGCTAAATCTGTGATCACATGATTCCTAGGGGCACAAAATACCGCAATTTGTATGAAAGCAGTAAGCAGGTATATATATATAAAAGCTGTAAATATATATATACAGACAGGATCACCAACCACGAAGCACCTCCATGGGGGATCAGAAAATGTAAATAAAGCTGTTAAAAGCTATCAACCGCCATGGAGGGAACTCCAGGCGGGACAAAATGTAAATAAAGCTGTAAAGACGGTCAACCGCCACAAAGGAAACTCCAGGCGGGGCGAAATGTAAATAAAGCTGTAAAAGCGATCAACTGCCACGAAGGAAACTCCAGGCAGGACGAAATTAAATATGTATATATATATATATATATATATATATATATAAAAACAATAAACGCACCGAATGTAAAATCCAGCTCATCGAACATGATTCGACCACAGTTCATTTATATAAGTGTATATATATATATATAAACAAATAAACGCACCGGATATAAAATCCAGGCTCATCGAGCAGTCAAACAACAATTCATATATATATAAGTATATATATATATATATACAAAAGCGAGTAAACGCCTCGAATCAAGTTTAGGCTCATCGAGCGAGTTCGACACACGATTAATATATATAAATGTATATATATATATATATATATATATATATATATATTAAAGCAAATAAACGCTCGAGGCATCAAGTCAGGCTCATCGAACAAAGTTTGACTCACGGTTAATATATATAAATGTATATATATATATATATATATATATATATATAAGCAAATAAACGCTCAGAATCAAGTCTAGGCTCATCGAACAAAGTTAGACACACAATTAATATATATAGATGTATATATATATATTAAAGCAAATAAGCGTTCGGGCATCAAAGTTCAGGCTCAATCGAGGCATAGCTCGATAATGCTAGTCAATATATATGTAAATATATATATATATATATATATATATATATATGGTGAAATGAAACCACAGACCGAAGTTCGGGCAAAAAGAAGCAACACGACTCTCAACGTGTAGAAGGGTGTGTGCAAAGATGAAGAGAAGGACTCTAAAGTGTGTGAGAAGGCTTACAGCTGACTGCCAAAGAATGCTTCTATATCTTTAGAGTGGGTAAACACAGGCTTTTGTAGGTACAAAAGGGATATATATGAGCTCACAGGTGTTTAAAAGGGGAAAGTACACTGCATGGGGTGAGTGCAGAGCAAATTGGGCAGGGCTTCCTTGCCTTTTTCTCTTGCAAAATTGGCAGCCCAAGCCCCTTATTTATAGGCATTTTAGCTGCAGGTGTACCTTGGTGAGCCAGTGTACAGAGCAACGGGGTGGGCGGGTTTTATGGGTCAGGTCATCTCGAAATCGTGCACTCGAGCCTTTGTAATATCCACTCAAACTTTCGAAGTGCAATTCGGGCATCCGTTTTGAGGTATCTGAGGCCTATTTGAGGCATAGCCGTTGTCGAGAGTTTGTACGATGGCATGCGATTAGAGTTTGTGCGAAGCATTGAAGATGGGACGATGCCCTCCGGTCTTCAAGCTTCAACTTTCATTCGTTACCCCGTACAATAGTCACTCGGGATTGGTTAGTCTTGTGGGACATCGTTGCGTAGAGACGTGATGTGGCATCGTGTTGACGATATGACGATGTTGCCCCTCACCGGTGTTATCGCCGAATTCAATTTGTCATGAGGCGTTGCTCGAGCTTATTTGAGATTGGACTTGTAATTTGTTGAAGGTCCTCATTGTCATCTTTGAGGTGTGCTGTCTTCCCAATGTTATCGGCGAATTGAACGGTGTATCTCATTTGTAGTCTTAGAGATTGAAGTGGTTGCATTTGAAACAAGCATTTTTCGGGGTTATCGCCTAAACTGCATTCCTTGGGGCTATCACCAAGGTTGGTAGCTATTCCCATGGTTGGGACTGAGACTGGATACCTCGGGGTCATCTCCGAGATTAATCGGTCTTCTCCAGTGTGTGTTCCGATATTGTATTTGCAGGCCTCGGGGTTACATCCGAGGTTGGAATTGTTATTCCCAGATTGCGATCCAGGGTTGATGCATAACTTTCGGTAGTATCCGGTATGGATTTGGATTGTCTTTCAGGGTTCCCTCTTAAAAGACGAATCTGTCCTCCGCTGATGTTAGTAATGACAAAGTCTGAGAAAATTTCGAGTGTCTACATCATCAATATTTTATCACTGTAACACCAATCAATAAATGTTTCCAAATCAACAAATTATCCATGCACTATCGGCCAAGGATATTCGTTTGTATCACTAGTGGTCATGATCATGCCAAACATCTGTCCATCTATGCACTACGGGCCAAATAGGACTTTCACCACATCATTTGTTTGTAATATTACAGGTCATGATTATACCAATACACAATTCCTGGTCATAATCATACCAATCAACAGTCCATCTATGCACTACGGGCCAAAGATGACTTTCACCACAATATAAGTATGATGATGATGACAATGATATAAAGAATAAATCAAGTGAGATCATAACATGGATTCAGTTTCAAGAATAAGATTCATAAAAGATAACTTGGACAAAGAAAAAAAAATTAAATTATGTTGTGAACAATACTCATGAATAGTACTATATTAATAGTACAGTATGAATAGTACCCATGAATAGTACTCCGACATGAAAAGATTAAAATTTAATAAGAAAATTCAGACCAATATTCCAGTGAAACGATATTAGATGAAGCGCAAACCTGAAGGAATTTCTAATCATTTCAGGAATTATAGAAGCAATACTTACCGTAGTAAGTTTAAATTTAGGAATATTAAATGAAATAATGTCACTTACATAATATGTAGTATGAAAAAAAATGATATCCCTTACTATTATGGAAGGAAATAATATCATTTACGAGTATTGAAAGAAAAATAACATCGTTTACGAAAAAAATAAATCCTTTACCTTAGTAAGAAAGTATTTCTGACTGAAATAACGGAGATTATGTTGAGAAAATCTTGCACTGTTATCAACACTCAAAATATCCTTATACCCACAAGAAATACGCTCAATATTATAGAAAGACAATTTTCTGATTCTGGTGTGAGTTTCATTTCTTAACTAAACATTTTATTTATAGAAAAATACTAGCACACCACTTCTGACAAATTTTCATACGGATATTTTTTCTTGCAGCACACCTAACTTGAACAAGCATACCAACCCAACTTGCTCACTCCAACTCTTTTATCACATGTTTTTAAAAATTATAATTAAAAAGGAATCCAAATTCAATTTGCTCTCTTCCTCCTTATTTTATTTTTATACCATAAATTTATTATAATAATATTACCATTTAAATTATAAAAATTATACAATTTTATTATCATATTATACTATTATAATGTAATATTATAATAATATATAAATATATTATCGAAGAAGATAATTATGGTTTCATAGAAAAATATAACAAACTTTCGACAAATGTCTCATTCTAAAATTTCTCCATTTATATCAAAATTGAAGAAATATTTACTTACCATATTCATCAATTATTTATAATTATTCAATAATTATTTCTAATTAATATTATAGATTCACAATATTGACAACGAGATCGTTCCCAGGAAAGAGGGGGCTTTCCGATAAGGATTTTTCCTTACTGGCGCGCAATTATATAACCTAACCCATTTCTTCGACAGAACTTTCTAGACATTATCAATAATACTATCTAATAATATCATTTCAATAATATGAGTTACTGTGTCGTGACAATTATTGAATCAATAATATAAAATACTATTCAATTATTATTGTAGCAATTATTGTATCAATAATATGAAAGACTGTGCAATTTTTACTGTATTAATTATTGAGTGACTTCTTACGTAAGAATCAATAATCAGAGATACTGTGCAATACCGTGTGCTACTGTGCAAATACACGTATTACTGTACTTTTATCATCGGGTATTTTAACAGTTTAACGGTAAAAGTTTTACTATTTTTTTTATAAAAAGTTTATTTCTGTTGCTTTCTATATCCGACAGTTATTCCGTTATGTGGTCCACCAATGATTGTGCCGTCGTACGAATATTTCCAGACAAAAAGAATATCCCCCGAGCAAAATGAATATTCCTCGACAAAATGAATATTTTATGACCACTTGCTTACTTTGCAAAATTTGCACATTTCACCCATAACTAAATCATTATATCAAATCAACACCTTATTATTCAAAATAATAATTAGAGAAATTAAATCTTTATTCATAAAAAGTCGGGGTCTTACAATGGGCATCTTAGTAATGGCTTGAATTTTGGCAGGATCTAGCTCGATGCCTTTGTGGCTCACTAGGAATCCCATCAACTTGCTTGACTTGACGCCGAAGGCGCACTTTGCCGGATTTAGCTTCAAGTTGTACTTGCGCAACCAGTTGAAGAGCATTTTGAGATGGTCTATGTGGTTTTCTTCCCTTCGGGACTTGACAATGATGTCATTTGTATAGACTTCTATCTCTTTGTGCATTAAATCATGGAAAAGAGTTATCATGACTTGCTATTAGGTAGCTCTGACATTAATGAGGCCGAATAACAACTGTCTGTAGCAAAATGTTCCCTAAGGAGTGATGAATGTTGTCTTCTCCCGGTCCTCTTCAACAACCATGATTTGGTGATACCTAGTAAAGAAATCAACAAAGGAGTACATGCCATGTGACGCCCCCAAATTCGGGTATCTTCCAACCCGACATATGGTACTACACGGTGCTACAGTTCACACATACATTCAATTGAAATTCCTCAAAAAAACGAATATGTCTTATATATATTCCAAAACAATATTATCATTCCCAAGGTTCTTAATAACCATTACATTTGTTCTTGTCATAATATCAAATATTAAAATCATTCACCTATACTATTACATAAGTAATCTACAGGTTCGCCTTAGCCTTCCCTTTATCCTTGTCGAATCCTTCGGTCCATTCGGTCTTAGTTGCATTCATATGGTTCAAGCAAGAGTGAGCATAACTAGCTCATCAAGTATGACAATTCCATTAAACAATATGCTTGAACATAGGAATAGTATATCTTCAATAACTGAATAATAGTTATGAAGTACTATCGATAATTCAAAATAACACTTCACTTTTCTTTAAAACGTTTCACAATGAATAGTATTCATCAAAACATAAATTCCGGTCCAAGACCATGAGCATTTCATACTTTCTTTGAAAAGGACAACTCGACACTAAGTTCGTAAGTCTGTAAGTCTGGCATATCTTACGAGTACGTCTAGGTGATCAACCTATAGTACTCTATGTTGATCAACACTACATTCTTTAAATGTATGTACGTTTAAGTTGTGGCAACCTCACATGCCCGTCGTTTGACGACAAAACATTTTAGCATACTCAATCTTCATTTGAAAACCACACCAACATAGTTTGATAAAACATTGACAATACTTCAACAGATTATAAGAAATCCAACATATCGTAAGTCTAGCCGAAAGAATTGGCTTCGACTTCATCATACATAAATTCATGCGTAAGAATACATGAATTACAAACCTTGTCCAGATTGAACTGAAACAAGGGTTAGAACACTTGCCTTCAATGTCTGCTACTGTTATTACACGTTCACTTTAAGTCTTTAAGGTCTCTACAATATATGATCAATAACGTAACACATTAGGTCATGAATAAACATACACGAACGACCCGACGATCTATTACCGTAAAATATTACATGAGGTTGTCTCAACGTTCTAATATTCACACATTTATTCTGACAATCTATAATTGCCCCATTGTTAAACAACCAATCCATTCCGAGAATTACATCGAATTCTCCTAACTTTATCGGTATCAAATCTACCGATAATTTACAATCCCGTATGTCTACGCAATAACTCCTATGAATATCTTTAACATGAATTATTTATTCATTTGCTATCTTGATATTTAAAGGTATTGGTAACTTTTCGGGAAGTAATCTTAATCCTCTAACAAAATCACATGCTATAAACGAACAAGTAGCACCCGAATCAAACATCACGTAAGCATTTATGTCGTTGATTGGAATAATACCTTCAACTACGTCCCCTGATGCCACCGCATCGTGGACCGTCATGTTAAAAGTACGGGCCATCGACCTACCCGGCTGCGCTGGACCACCAATAGCTAACTTACCGCTATTAGCGCCCTTATTCCCGTCCGTCCCCTTCTTCGGGCAGTTCTTTGCTATGTGGTCAGTTGACCCACATACAAAGCATCCGTGGTTCTTCTTCGGACTTGGACAGTTAGGTGAAATATGCCCTTCCTATCCACAGTTATATCATACGACCTTCCCCTTGAGATAGAATCCTAAATGAGTCTTCCCACAGGTTTTGCAGGCCTCCATCCTTCTCTTTGGATCTCCTTGTTTCATTCCAGTATTCCCAGAGTTAAACCCTTTCCTCTTCTGCCCTTTGCCACTCCCGCTGGCTCCCTCGACCTTCACTCCTCCATCAACTTTTTCCTTATTCTTCTTATCCTTGTGATACTAGCTTAAAACCTCGCTCCCACCTTTGGCGATTATCATCTTCTCAAGTATAGTCTCGAAGGAAGAACTTTGGAACACAGATATCCGGTTATAGAGCCAGGGTTTCAAGCCCTGCTCGAACCGTCTAGCTTTCCTAACCTTAGTGTCCACTTGGTGTGGAACAAATCTCGCTAGTTCGTTGAACTTGGCAGCATATTGGGGAACCGTCATCTCCCATTGTTTCAAGTCAAGAAACCGCATTTCCATCCTTCCCTGCATACTCGTGGGAAAATAGTTCTCGAAGAAAATCTCCTTGAACATTACCCACGTTGGATTCTCGATACCCGCCCTAACCTAGTTGGCCTCCCACCAAAAGTTGGCCTCTCCCTTCATCATGTAGGTTGCAAAAGCAACCTTCTGGCCCTCATCGACATTTTCTATGACAAATGCCTTCTCAATTTCTTTTACCCACATTTGGGCTTCTATAGGGTCCGTAGTTCCTTTGAACTCCGGCGGATCGACATTCTTAAAATCTTTAAAAGTAGTAGATCGTACTACTCCAGGTTTTACGGGGATATTAGCCCCATTTCTATTGAACGCTGCTGTTAACAAGTTAACAAATTCCTGCATCGGGTTTACCGGACCTCCCTCCGGTTGATTTACATTAGCGTCTTGATTACGTTGTCTCATTCTTGGCGGCATTTTGCTATTACAATAAATAACACATTTCGTTATTATTCGCTTCCTGTTAGTTAGTTATTATTCAAGATCAAACAATAACTTCAACATTCATTACTCAATATGTTCCGAAAAAGGCTTAAATTGATTCATTCCTTGTAGTATAATACTACATTATTTACATTACACAACCTAAGATGATTACATTACTATCCCGCAATTGCTTTCCAAAATTTGGGATTTACAAAAGACTACCCTTTGATATACAAAAGAGGGTTTTACGTCACTACTAGATACACAATATTTACATATCTAAAACTACTCTAGCCACTACTAGATTACATCTGCCGTAAGGCATTATCAAAATCCACGGTGGCAAGATGAAATGATAACATCACGCACGATAGTATCGCAAAGTGCGCTTGACCTCTATTGGATACCCAACTACCTGCTGCTGGAAATCCTTATGAGAACTCCTATGAATATAGGACATCCTCCCTATCTTCTATTTCTTGGTCTTTAGCTCTTGCCTGAGCTCAAAGACCTCTTGTTTTAGATCATGGACCTTGTCCTTGGCTAAAAGTCTCTCGTCATGTTCCTGCTCCCACATAGACTCCACATCTGTCTTATCCTCCAAGACAACATGGTGTTCCTCTTTCAACTCCTTTACCTCCTTACAATACTGGATGTTTCTATCTAATACTGCCATAAATAGTGCTCCCATTGACTCCCCCGGAGTCATCTCTTCTTCAGGTGCTATGGTGTTAAATGACACCACCTCCACCTCCTCTTTAGACATGCCATCGAACATGGTCACGAGGTCTAGGCTTTCAGAGTCTCCAAACTCAACTATCACCACTTCAGGCTCTGCTGCTATAGGGTTCGGTATAATCTCTACTTGATTCACCGACTCTTCACTGACTACATGTATATCCCTATACATTTCGTTTCCTCCTGACATCTACAACAAAACAAATAGTTTGATTAGTACACGCCAATAAAATAATAAAAACACATAACATATTTATAATGCATTTTATAAGGTTAATTTCCATCTTTTATTTCTTTGACTTTTCTTAAGGTTATGACTTAAGGTTATAATTTCCCCCCTTAAGTTTTATAACCTAATGCTCTGATACCAACCTGTGACGCCCCCAAATTCGGGTATCTTCCAACCCGACATATGGTGATACAGTTCACACATACATTCAATTGAAATTCCTCAAAAGAACGAATATGTCTTTTATATATATAGTCCAAAACAATATTACCATTCCCCAGGTTCTTAATAACCATTACATTTGTTCTTGTCATAATATAAAATATTAATATCATTCACCTATACTATGACATAAGTAATCTATAGGTTCACCTTAGCCTTCCCTTTATCCTTGCCAGATCCTTCGGTCCATTCGGTCTTAGCTGTATTCATATGGTTCAAGCAAGAGTGAGCATAACTAGCTCAACAAGTATGACAATTCCATTAAACAATATGCTTGAACATATGAATCGTATATCTTCAATAACTGAACAATAGTTATGAAGTACTATCGATAATTCAAAATAGCACTTCACTTTTCTTTAAAATGTTTCACAATGAATAGTATTCAGTAAAACATCAATTCCGATCTAAGACCATGAGCATTTCATACTTTCTTTGAAAAGGACAACCCGACACTAAGTCCGTAAGTCTGACATATCTTATGAGCACGTCTAGGTGATCAGCCTATAGTACTCTATGTTGATCAACACTACATTCTTTAAACGTATGTACGTTTAATTTATGGCAACCTCACGTGCCTGTCGTTTGACGACAAAACATTTTAGCATACTCAGTCTTCATTTGAAAACCACACCAACATAGTTTGGTAAAACATTGACAATACTTTGATAGATTATAAGAAATCCAACATATTGTGAGTCTAGCCGAAAGAATTGGCTTCAACTTCATCATACATCAATTCATGCATAAGAATACATGAATCACAAAGCTTGTCCAGATTGAACTGAGACAAGGGTTAGAACATTTGCCTTCAATGTTTGCTACTGTTATTACACGTTCACTTTAAGTCCTTAAGGTCTCTACAGTAGATGATCACATAACATAACACATTAGGTCATGAATAAACATACATGGTTCCTAATGAATGTTACCCTTCTTCTCAATCTAATCATGTATTAGATTTGTTACTATTGGTTCCGGCTTGCTGTTATAGTTTACATCGTCATTACGTTCACGTTTAATTGTTTATGTTCAACCTTTAGTTATCATACTTAAGGTTTAACAATGTCTTAAACAATGTTACCTCAAGTTTTAGTTCATTACTAATTAGTTTACTTTCATTATTTACTTACAAACTCTCCTTCTTGAGCGATCCTTATAGAGCATTTTTTGCTGACTTGACTTCCTCTTAAATAAGCGTATACTGCCACACTTCGATGGTACGAGGACTGACTCGTGACTGTGGTATGAGTCATAAGCGTTACGATGCCGCAGTTGCGGCCATGAAACTCCGATGAGGTTATGGCATTTTCGGTATTTGTAGCACCACTTATTTGGCCTTGCGCCAGCTCTGTGCACCAGATATAAATGATAGTTTCTTACTTTGTGAACTTCCTGGACTCAAATTTGATCATTTTAAGTTCGAATTGGCTTGTTGAAAAGACATTAGCTCACAAATCACATACTCTATTTATTCATACAAGAATTTTACATTTTCAACTTCGTTAACTCAGAATTCACCTTTGAGTTCATTTTTAACGAAAACGATAAACGTTCGTGAACGTTCAACGCTCGTTTCTTCGTTCTAAGTCAGAATTCGGTCATTGTTGAGTCCGCAACTCTATAATGCAAAATAAGACTTGTTCCCATCGAAAACCAACATTTTCGAGCTCAACATCAAAATTCGAATTCCATTCCGAGAATTTCACGAATTCGACGATTATCGTCTAATCGTGTGAATTCTGGCATAACTTCGTTACTTATGATTGGTTCATCATTTCAAATGTATTCTATCCATCATACTAACATGTTAACATACATATTACATTAACTTATTTACATGATAAGTTATTACTTATTCTTCATGAGTCTATATCTTATGAAAGTATAAACTACATACAATTTCATTTTTCATGACTTATAATGGTTTAAGTCTTCTAACCAACATCCTTACAATCTACTTCTCATACAATCTTATTAAGGTAAACATATGACAAGTTCATATATGTTCTTCATAAGTTCATAACTTTATTTAAGTTTGAATTACTTATTCATGACTTATTACGGCTTAAGTCCATTGATCATTCATTCTCTTCATTTCTTAGCATACATGTCAACTAATCAACACTTCTCTTATCAATCTACAATTGAAGAGATGGGAGATTAATGACATAAGATTCTTACCCTTGAAGATCACTTGAATCTTTCTTGTTTTTACTTCTTGCTTCAAAGTCTAACTTTTCCTAACTTATTCTCTCTAACAATTAAGCACTTTACATGTTGAAAGTTGTTGGATGAAAGTTAACAAACAACAAATGAAATCCAAAGCTTTCTATTTATAGGATTGCTAAGGTTAGGGCATAGTGGTCAATAGCCAATCTCACATCCTTAATCCACCTCCTTACTATTCATTACTTCATAATTAAGTTAACTTGCTCATCAAATCTTTTGCTTGGCCATCACAACTTTTCCTTGGTCACCAAGATCACCCATGTGATCATGGCCCCACATCGGTTGCCCCATGGATCTTATTCACCCATTGGATATTAATTTGGGCTTTAATTCAATTAGCTTAATTTATGCTTTTGGGCTTGCATTAATTCACTTTGGACTTTACATTACAAACATTTGGGCTTTAACATTGATTAGCATTGGGCTTTATTATTATCCCAATTGGACTTTACAACTTCTTACCAAATCCTACAAGTCCATTCATTTGGCTTAAAGCCTTAGTACGTATACTCTACGTATTATTCTCGTATTCTCACTCGTATATTCATTCATAATATACGATATACCATCATTCACACATACTCATATAATACTTCGAATCATACTCGTATCCATTACCTCGTACAATACATACATATCATGCGATCATTACTTTAACTTCTTAACGCTTTATTTTCCTTAACGTTCTCAAATTAAGTCCGCAGGCGAAAAATTACGTTTTCCATACTCGAATTATTATTACATAATCCATCTCACCTCGGTATTCTATCATTACGTATTTCTCAAAAATTCAAAAAAAATTCCCGAGTGGAAATTGATGAATAATGTTTTTCAGAAATATTCTTGGAAAGCTTTTATTTTCGTCTTAGAAATTCAAACACTTTAATTCCTTCACGTCGTTAAAATACTACGACTTTCCGACGTTTTTAGGTTATAGGATGAAATTCATCTTACTAACACATAATAATAACAAATAATATAATTTTATTTATTATTTAATTAAATAAAATTATTTTACATTAGATCCGAATTTCTCGGTCGTTATATACCATATTGAGCTGTATTGTCAATGAGTATGTGGATAAATGGTACCGAAAAGTTGTCTTTGAGACAAGTTTTGTTCAAATCCCTATAATCCACGCATACTCACACCCTCCCTCCGAGTTTAGGGACGTGAACAATGTTTGATAGCTACTTAGGGTATGTTGATACCATGATGATGCCGGCTTGAAATTGTTTCACAATTTCTATTTGACTTTCAAACTCCATTCAGGTTTCAATCGCCTAAGCTTCTGTTTGACTGACTTGAATCCCTCTTTAATGGGTAGGTGATGAATGACGATGTCAGTTGACAAACCAATCATTTCTTCATGAGACAATGCAAACACATCCTGGAATTGGGTTAATAACGCACCCATGTCATTCATTTGGCTTGGGGTAAGGTCCATACCAATCAAGATTTGTTTGGGGTTTTCTGAGGTTCCAAGGTTGAAAGAGGTGGTTTGATCAAGGCTTGGATTGGGTTTGTCTTAGACCCATTCTTTGATCTCCTCAGGCACCTCATAGACCTCTTGCTCAATCTCCATCAAGTCAGAGTTCTACTTTACATCAAAGTTGCAGTCATTGTGAAGAATTGGCAATCCATCAGCAAGTTTAGACAAATCTAACTCTGGAGTCCTAAAACAAAATGTTATCACTTAATATATGAAACTGTTTGATCATACAGAGTGTCAGCATGGCATGACAAAAATAAATGCTAATACTATGCAACAAAAGTAAGCAGTTATTGCTATCTCTGAGGCGGAGGATTTTACGCTTTTAGGCAAATCAAAGGAGTGTTGCTCCAATTCTTGAAGGTCAAGTCTCGATGAATGACGGTGATGATGAAAGGCGGTTATCATCCTCCTCCTCTTGAATAATGACCATGACGTCTAGATAGTCATCATCTGGGATATCCCTGTCATACCCTCTATATGTACCAGGACACGCATGTGACGCCCCCAAAATAGGTATACACAACCCATTCTGAGTCGCCAGATACACAGTACAGAATTCAAATACAACTGTTGAACTGTCGTGTAAAATACGATAACACATAAGCTGTGAGTTTCAATACAAATATTGTTACGTATATAATACGATAATATTCATACTTAAATGATTACAATGCCATATAAAGTACATCAACAAATATTTTAAGTCTCCAAAGGGACACGAGAAGATTTTCGTCTTCCTCATTCTAATGGAGTGCATTTTTTACGCTTCCAAAGTTGGGTTCTCATCACCCTTAACTTTAACTTTTTATCAATTTAACTATTTACTAAATAGAATAATAATTATAAGAAAATTGAATACTTTCATTTCATAAAATTCGGGGTCTTACAGCGCATCTTTGACAACCGTCTCTTTATGTCTTGTTTGCGCCTTTGTTTCCTTTCCTTAATGTCTGGGTCTGGAATTAAGACTTCTTTTCCATTAGCCGGTCTGGGCTTAGGAAATAGCATACCCGCCACGGAGATAGGAATTTTCCTTAAAGGCCGTACATAATCTGCATTTGTAGGTTTAGGCAATAACATTGTAGATGCAGGAATCGGTGTATGCTTGTGCGGGTTCCTGTGACTTGACCCAGAGGAGTAGCCTAATCCGGCCTTCCCTATGATGCCCCCAAATCTGGGTCCTCTGACCCCGGTTCGGTCATCACGATGAAATACAAACATCCACCTCTAAACAACATACGATAACTAAAATGCGGAATATAATAAACGTACGTCGTTCATTCAAAAGGTGTTACTAGTCCCAAGATTCGACAACCTTAATACAATCTTACAAACATACCCTAAAATAATAATTAGGGTTTTCATTACATAACAATAATTTAAACTAGGCATATAGCAAAGTCTGCTCCTGGCGACTATCCTACATCTTTCTTTTACCCTTGTCCTTTCCTGAGGTCTCGGGCTTAGCTGCAATATAATTCATGATATAGCAAGGATGAGCAATAGGTTTGCTCAACAAGTTTAAATACAATAATAAGGATATATCATGATGAATGGAAAATATCTAACAATGAATTCAACAATATGAACATCTGAAGGATTCAATAATATGAATATTAGAAGCAAAGATAATGATTACTTTTAGAATAACTGCTAGTCAAGTAGACTTTGAACTTTAACTCTCAAATGGAATCAATAACTAATTGACCCTTTGGTTACTGGCTATAGAATAAGTACTTGAGGGGATCAGCCTCGCGTACACCATGTATATGCATAACATTTAAATCTGCTCTTTGTATCTTATATTAGATACCTGGTATTCCCCTATCATAGAAAGGGGTATTCTTTTCAGTCTAAGAATCCTTACCATCAATTGGTTTGGATAGCTTTTATAAAACTTCATACGTTTGTCTGACCGAACAAAGGTTCAGACTCAATCTAACATAGTTCAAGAATTATTGAACTTTAAATGATGTACAAGTCCAAGACTATACGAACTCAAGTGCACTAAGTGCGAATATCAATAATATCGATGTGGGATAATTGTAAAGTAATTAAACCACTTAATATCATGCTTGGAAATAAGATTCAAGCTTAAATGAATAACTTTCAAATCAACAATAACCTGCTCAATACAATAGGAAACTTCCACAAACTCAAAGTTGTGTAAGTTTGGAAACTTGCAATGCAATAATGTTCAGATACTTGCTCAAGTAAAAGAGTAAGAATTTAAGGAACATGCACAACCAAAGAGTGAAGTTCATGGAAACTTGCTCAATAATAATTGGAGTAAGTTTAGGGAACTTGCTCAATAAAAGTAGGGTTCAAGGAACTTGCCTATTTGCTCAGCTACAATAAAATCTAGCTTTAATTACTTGCGTTGAAACGACCTAACATTAACAAGTCGGTCTTTTCAATTAGTATGTGTAAACTATGACCAGTCTACACTTAAAAGAATCAAGTCTTCACATAACATGCTTCTCAACACATTATAAAGCACATTGGTCACATAATACCAGATAAAGTAATCATATAAGCATGCCTTGAAACTTCAAACCAAAAACAGAATCTTGGCAAAAATTGCGGGACGGTAGCAAATTGCTTTGATCTGAAGCTTAGGGATTTGTAATAACTCGATATTTTTTGTATAAATAAATCGTAAATTTTGCGTAATTTTTTTTTTTTTTCAAATGAATATGGGGAATATGTATAAGTAAAGTACATGTATTTATGTGATAAATAAATATATATTTATTATATGAATAATTGCAAATAATTTTATTTTAGAATTAATGATCATTATAAATTATATTTTATAATAATTAATTTTTATTATAGAAATATTTTTATTATATATTTTTTTCAAAGAAATTATGAAATTATATTATTTAAATAACATAAGGAATGATTATTGTAATTATTATAATTATTATTTATTTATATGAATTTTAGCTCGGATTATTAAGTTAAGTATTTTAACTTAATTAATAAAGCTGTTTATGCAAGGTAAATCGGATATGGAATCCAAACCCTAATTGTGAATTTTTATCAAGGAATGAGAATAATAATATAATATTAATTATATTTTTATTTTTCAGTGCTATAAATATGTATTGTATGTATGTATTAATAATAGTTTGTCAATTATGGTGTATTATGACCAAACCCTAGTATTACTGTTAAACCCTAATTCCGAGGTCAAATGAGACTTTAAGAATCTGTTAAGACATTGTGTTATGTGTTATACGATTTGTAATTTTAGGAAAAACCTTGTTATTATGGAAAACCCTCATTATAAATTAAAACCCTAATTTCTAAAATTAGAAACCCTAATTTAAAACCTAAACTGGAGTTTGTGATCAGTCAGAAATCGTGTTAATGTGATTAATATCATGCATAATAGGTTTTATTGCTAATTATGGAAAACTTAATTAGTAATTTAAAACCCTAATTTTTAGAAACCCTAAATTAGTAACTCAAAACCCTAATTGGGATTTGGTAACCCTAATTACTAATTATGAACCCTAATTGCTAATATAGCAAGGTTAAAAATAATTATTAAATAATTAATACCCTAATGTTCATGTATAATGTAATTAGAAAATCTAATCTAATTAAGGAAACCCTAATTAAAAAATTTTTAAAACTAAAATTTTATATTTTTCAAACCCTAATTGCCAAATCCTACAAATGCTATGTACTAAACCTTAGGGTTAAACCCTAAGGGTTTGCAAGATTACAAGAATGCTATTAAAAATTTCATGCGAAAAGACCAAAATACCCCTCTTTGGATTTTCTTTATTATGTAAATTGCAAAGGTTGACAAGTGTAGGAGTGGGTGACCTAATCTAACCACCCCATGTGACAAATCTCAGCAGATCAGCCACTATGATCAGCCATACATGCATCATGGACTTTTATAAACTAGACTGAGAGAGAGAAAATTGAACATTCATGCTCATTTTTGTACCAACTCTCAACCTAAGCTCTCTCAAGCTCTCACCTCCAAAATTTATTAGCATATCAGATCCATATCAAAGTCCCACTAATACACATCACAAATCAGTAGCCAAGAAATCAGAATTGATCATTAAAGGTATAAAAACCCTATCTATAATATGATCTATGATCCTACGTTAAATGTTATGATTGAGTGTTAAAATATGTTGGTTATAGTATATAATGACGATCTGGGTTGCTAGATGTTAGATCCATAACATCTAGAGGCTCGAATTTGAAATTTTACAAAATCTGGAAAAAAATATTTTTGTGTCTGACAGCCTAATGTCAGCCTTTGTAGATTTTTCTCTGTTCACATTTTTGGTTGTTTGAAGCTTTATTCTTGTAGTATGCTATGAGCTCTTTGCTCTAGATCAAGAATCAATTTCATATCATAAACAAATTGCAAGATAATCGAGGTCAAAACCGCCGACCGTAAGTATTATCGGGCATTTCTGGGTAACCCAAAAGCCGGCTTAAATCTATTCGACAAGAGGTTTGACACCTCTGATCTTGTAAACTGTTGTTGATTTGTGTCTGTTGTTGCATTAATGTTATAGTATGGTAGTTATGCTACAGGTTAATGCTCTTAGATAGCTTTTATCACAAACATATGAGATTTGGGGGATGGTCAAACCAAGCAGAAGGTTCACGGATGAGCTTTCTGGGTAACCCAGAAAGTTCATCAGCGTGGCCTCTGACATGGTTTGACCAGACAAGAGCTTTCTATTCTGTTGTTATTTTGCTGATGTTTTGTAATAGATCTATAGTACTACATGTGTTATAGAACCTGGAACCCTTAGATCACTTAAAAATTACATGAACAGAAAGGTGTGGAAGCCCAAAGTAGGTTGCACGAACTGTTATTCATTTCTGGGTAACCCAGAAATGAAGAACAGCTCTGACACCCACTTTAGGCCTTTAGATCTTTCATTTTATGTATGTTATGAACATTTTTATTGTTTGATCTTGTAGAATTGCACTAGCACTACAATATATGACTAACAACATGCCCAGAAACGTTACGATACAAGATATATGCTTGGTTAAACTAAGCCACTCGAAAACTAGCATGAATGTTCTGGGTTTAGCCAAGAACACGAAGAACACCTATAATGACAGTTACATCAGCATATAAGCGATCTTTTGACAATTTTATTAAAATTAATTAAATTAATTTCTAAAAATTATTTAAAAATAGTAATTAATTTCCGAAAATTACAAAAATAATTTGAAGTTATAAAATTAACTTTATATAATTTGAAATATTTTTCATAAATATTAGTATTTATTTAAATATTATTGATAATTAATTTATTTATTAAATGCATTAAATAAATTAATTAAAAAATGATTTTATTATATTAAAATCATTTTAAATGATAATAAGTTATTTAAAAATATTTTAAGTTATAAAATATAACTTTTAATATTCTAAAGAAAATTTCATTAATTATTTAATATTAATGGTTTTAGATTTATTTAGTAATTATATTAAATAAATTAATTCAAAATGATTTTAATATATTAAAAATCATTTTAAATGAAAATAAATAGTTTAAAAATATTTTAAGTTATAAAATATAACTTTTAATATTTAAAGGTAAAATTCATTAATTAATTATTATTAATGATATTAAAGTTATTTAATAATTATATTAAATAATTTAGTTTAAGAATGATTTTAATATTATAAAAATTATTTTAAATGAAAATAAAGTGTTTAAAGATATTTTAAGTTATAAAATATAACTTTTAATATTTAAAGGATAATTTCATTAATAATTTAATATTAATGATTATTAACTTATTATAAATGATATTAGAGTTATTTAATAATAATATTAAATAAATAATTTAAAAATGGTTTTATTGATTTAAATCATTTAAAAGGAAATAATGGATTAAAAATATTTTAATTTATAATTAATGACTTTTATTATTTTGATAAATAGTACATTAATATTTAAATATGAATTATAATTATTTAAAATGATTTTAATTGTTTTAAAAATCATTTAAGGGTAATATTAATACTTTTAAAATAGTTTAAGTTATTATAAATAACTTTAATATTTTGAAATGGTTTCATTAATAGTTTAATATTAATTAAATATTAATGATAATAGAATTATTTAATACTTAAATCATTTAATAATAATTAGGTATTTCAAAAATTATGATAAATTGTAATAATTATTTAAAAATTATTATAAGGTCATGAAAAATAATACGGTGATATATAAGTCATCTAAATGGATATTGAACTCTCGATATAGAGTCTTAGACTCGATAAATGCCGATAAAGATGTCGATTACCAGAGCATATTTTAGAAATTGATCTGGACTTAGATAGGTTGACTTGATAAATGTTTAATTGTGATTCAATGGTTGTTAAACTTACATGATGATGTGATTAGGTTATGTCTTCAATTGCAAATAGCGAAAGACAATATGATATGATATATTATTCTAATCGAACGAATGATCTATTTAATGATAGGGCTTGATATAAAAGATAAATCTAAGTTGTGTAAGCAGCAGACGAGGCAAGTATTTAACCCTTTGCATTTACTTTATGTAATGGACATGCGTAAGATAATATCTGAACTATTCTTTTTAATTATTCAAATATTTCAACCTTTATATGTACTTATGCAATGATTCTGTATAAGTATGTTATTAAATTATAATCTGTTGTACAAGTTCCTTAATTCTGTTATTGTAGATTAAGAAATATATTCTGTTCGTTAATTTCTAAACTTGGTTATACAAGTGTCCTCACTTGGATAATCATCATATTTTATCACATATTGATACATAATTATCTGTGTCCAGTATGTACACGTTGAATTAAAAGTCGTCTAAGCTATTTGATCTGGCTAGACACAAACTTAAAATTGTTGTTGAACAAGATAAGAACTTTATTGTTATCCAACTGAATTATTTTGGTTCAGATTCTAGACTAGTATGAACATCCCAAATATGGGAAACTTTTATGCGCCTAAGGCGGATATGCTGGATGAAAATATTGTCCTTTAATGTAGTATTGATCAATACAGGCATAGCTGATTCGATCACCCACGTGCCGTAAGTTATATTGATTTCTGAGATGAAGTTTTGTTTAACCTTTTCGAAAATAGAAAACAATGTTCATAGTCTGTCAACTGATCCTCTTTTATAGTAAATACGTAGTTTCAAAAATTTGAAATCGAAATGATATGTTGTTTATTATTAGTTCAGCTTACTTCACAACTGTTGATTCGTTGTAGAAGTATCGTTTATAGAAAACATTTAATTCGTACAGTTAACTGTTATTGTTGCTATTACTTGCTGGGCACTCAAAGGCTCATCCTTGCTTAATTTAAATATTTTCAGCTAAATGTGACCAACCTGAAGGCTCTGCAAGGAACTAAGGGAAAGGGAAGGTCGCTGAATGAATGATGATGCTATATTTTGTAATTACTAGACTTTATTAGGATAATGATGATATATATATATATATATATATATATATATATATTAATTATCATGTAATGTAACGAATGTTTAAAGGTTTCGTACTTGGGATTGAAAACTCTGATAATATATAAATTATATTTGATAATCTATATTATTGTTATTATTATTAGTAATATTCTGCTCATAGAAATGGTATCGTGAATCACTAAGTTCGAGTTTCAAGTACCTGAATTTGGGGGCATCACATCATGGTATCAGAGATATAGGGTTAGAAACCTTAGGTGGGATAGACCTTAGGCTATAACCTTAGAACATAGGGAAGCGTTGAAAATATAAATAACTCATGTAGAGTTTAAAAAGAGATGAATCAGATAAATTCATCGTCAAACCAAATAAAAGATAACCTATACAAAATTATTGTTTGTTATGTGTATATATTATATGCTAATCAGGATAATTTATGTGTGTAGATGTCAGGTGAAAAAGGATTAGAATACCCTTGGATCGTAAAGAAGGAGCCAATATCAAAGCCAATAGCTGAAATAGAGGCTCAAAGTGAAGGCAACCTCGATGAGGTGGTTATTGTGGAAAATGTAATACCAGATCCGGAAATGATGGAATTGACAGATAGTGATTCAGACATTGAAGTTGGAGCTGATTAAGCATCAACCGAAGTGCAAAGTCTGTGGGACCAGGTTTCCTCTTTGGAATATCTGTGGGAAATAGAAAAACTACTAAATAGCCAACTGCGGAAAGCATTAATAGAAACAATGGAAGAACAAGATAAGCCTAAAATCCAAATTGACCAAATTGGAGCTAAAAGCCACAAAGCATGCTCAGCTCCGAGCTAGAAGGGGAAAAGAAAGATGAAAGACCATGATATAGGAAATCCTGATAACAACCAAGGGAGAATTAATCGAATAGAAAGGTGTTCAAATTGTGACAAGAAACATGAAGGTGTATGCAAGAAAGGGGAAAATATTTGCTATAATTGCGGACATGAGGGACATTTCTCTCCTCATTGTCCCAATCCAAAGAAATGTGTCTGTTTTATTTGTGGGATAGGAGGTCATCAGGCAAAGAGTTGTCCAAGATCAAGAAAAAGGCGTAGTGAATATGTAGTATAGGTTATGTGGTGTAGGTGTGTTTAATGTAATATTTGTGATATGTATGTCTGTGTAATGTAATATTCTCAACTTTTGTATAAGTTAAGGCTGTAAATCCCGACTTTTGTGGTCACACAGGGATAACAATATGGGTTATGTTATGTAAATTACTAAGACTTAATGAAAATGAACTTATGTTTGAGTAATGAAACAAGTTTAATATATTAAACTTATGTGCTAAGGTTTAGAATGTAAATTAAATTATGTTTTATTTAATCAGATAATGCCGGCAAGATGTCAAACTAGAAATTGAAGGGCAGAAGAATCTGTCAACAACTCTGGGGGACAACAACTAGATCCAATGTAGCACTTTGCAAACATTGTAGCTCAGGCTATGCAATAGGGCATGCCAGCCGCAGGGAACCAGCCAGACAACCGTTTGGCAAACTTTAAGGACTTCAAGGCTGCATGACCGCCCGAATTTAGAGGTCCAACTGACCCTGTAGAAGCCCAAACTTGGGTTAAGGAAATTGAAAAGGCGTTCGTTATAGCCAGGGTAGCTGAGGGGCAAAAGACCGCTTTTTCCACCTACATGATGAAGGGTGAGGCAAATTTTTGGTGGGAAGCGAATCAGGCGAGGGCAGGAAAAGGTGTAGTTACTTGGGAAAGGTTTAAAACTCTATTTTCTGAAAACTATTTTTCATCTAGTATGCAGGCTAGGATGGAGGTAAAATTTTAAGAATTGAAGCAGGAAAATATGACGGTGTCAGAATACGCCGCTAAGTTTAATGAGTTGACTAGGTTTGCTCCACATCAAGTTGATACGGAGGCTAGAAAAGTGAGAAGGTTTGAGCTGGGATTAAAACCTTGGCTCTATAATAAGGTAGCAGTGTTGTAGATCCCTACATTTGCAGCACTCATGGAGAAAGCGATTATAGCTGAGGAGGGGAGTGAGGCCATGAGTGTAATACCCGGTAAAAATTAATAAATTAATAAATATTGAATAATAAATTTTTTTTATTTTGTTTTAAAACATAATAATTGGAATTTGTAATTTAATTGGGTCAAGTGGTCATTTAATCTATATGGGCTAATAAATAATAATAAGTGATAGGTAAATCAAATTGGTATTATTGGGCTTTAAATTAAGTAGGTCAAATTTAGAATTAAGAATTTTTTTAAATCCTATTAAAATTAGGAGAGTTAATAAGATATGTTAATAAATAAATAATAAACCTAATTAGACTCTCATACGCTTTATACGTGACTGAGGGAAAGAGAAATAAGAAGAAAGAGTCCGCTGTGGATTTTTTTCTTCAAAACCATTGGTACCAGACGAAAGTAGAAGAAAAGGAAATTGATTAAGGTAAAAGCTTTATTTGTTCATAAATATTATATGTATGTATTAAATAGTTAGAATAATCAATTTTTGTTTGTTCTGTAATCAACAAGTGAGGAGTTCTTGGATGGTTATTTTTTCTTAATTAAATAATAGAGTGATTCACGTGAGTAATGGTTAATGCCTTAAATTTGTTAGACTTTTATTTTGTCTTATAAAAAAAATGAATCATGATTCAGCCTATTATTTTGTTGTGTTAGTTTTGTTTGTTTCATTTCGTTTCAGTTCATTTCATATCATTTTATTTAATTGAGTTAGTTATTTCGGTTCATTATATGTATTCTATATCCGTACTGGGCATTTGGCTCATGTTGTGTTTTTCTTCCGGCAGGTAATTGTAGAGCCCCCCAAATCCGGGTACTTGAAACCTGAACTCGGTGCTTCACGATACCATTTCTATGAGCGGAATAATACTAATAATAATAACAATAATGTAAAGATCAACTTAATTTACATATCATCAGAGTCTGAATCCCAAGTACGTAACCTTTAAACATTCATTACAACCCATGATAGATAATATATATCATACTTGTCTTAATAAAGTTAATTATTACATAAAATAGCATTTCTCTCATTCAGCAACCTTTCCCTTTCCCTTGTTCTTAGGAGAGCTCTCTGGTCATTCACACTTAGCTGAAAACATTTAAATTAAGCAAGGATGAGCATTTGAGTGCCCATCAAGTAATAGCAATTATATATATATAAGCTGAAAGAATTTAAATGTTTTCTTTATACTACCCTTCTATAATGATTCAACAGTTGTGAAGTAATTTGTACCAATGATAATAATATATCAATTCTATACCAAATTTTTGAAACTACATACTGACTATAAATAGGGTTTAGGTGACATGTTATGAACATTGTTTTAAATTTCAAATAGGTTAAAAGCAGAAATTCATCATAAAACCATCATAACTTAGAGCACACGGGGGTGATCAGCCCGTTATGCCCTGCATTGATCAATACTACATGCAAGAACGAGGGTATCGTTCACTCTGTCCACCTTGGGTGCATAAACAGTTTTCCCGTGTAGGGATGTTCATACTTGTCTGGGTTCCAAATCAAAGGTTTTATCTTGTTCAACAATAATCTATAATTCAACATATATATATACGGGTAATTGACAAAGGTATATCAACATGTGATTAAATACAATGATTATCCAAGTGGGGACACTTGTATAACCATTTATAGAAATTAACGAACAGAATATATATATCTGAATTACCATATACTAACATGTTGATAATCAATGAGCGTATATAATATAAGGTTAATAATCTATACAGTAATAATATAATTTATAAATATTCTTACTCATGTCCATTGCATAAAGAAAATGCAAAGGTAAGATACTTGCCTGATGCGCTGCTTACAGTTCACAACTTAGTTTTATCGTTTATATCACGACCTATCATTAATCAGATCATTCGTTCGATTAGAACAATATACTATAACACATAGTAATCGCATTTTCGCGATCGACACATAACCTAATCACATTATTACCCATGTTTAACAACCATTGAATCACAAATAATCACATATCTAATTAAATTATCTAAGTCCAGATCAATTTCTGAAACATGCGATTGTATAAAACACTGACTTTATCGAGTAATTATCGAGTCTAAGACTCTGATACGTAACTCAATATCTATAAATATCATTCATATTATTTTTAAATGACTTAATATAATTTTAAAACATTTATTATAATTTATCATGAATTTTCAAACATCGGAATCATTATTAAATGATTTAAATATTAAATAATTCTATTATCATTAATATTTAATTAATATTAAACTATTAATGAAATCATTTCTAAAATGTTAAAGTTATTTATAATAACTTGAAATACTTTTTTAAAGTATTAATATTACCCTTAAATGATTTTTAAAACATTTAAAATCATTTTAAATAATTACCATTAATATTTAAATATTAATGTACTATTTATCAAAATATTAAAAGTCATTAATTATAACTTAAAATATTTTTAATTCATTTATATCCTTTTTAAATGATTTTTAAATTAATAAAACCATTTTTAAACTATTTATTTAATATAATTATTAAATAAATTTAATATCATTAATAATAAATTAATAATCATTAATATTAAATTATTAATGAAATTATCCTTTAAATATTAAAAGTTATATTTTATAACTTAAAATATCTTTAAACACTTTATTTTCATTTAAAATGATTTTTATAATAATAAAATCATTTTTAAATTAAATTATTTAATATAATTATTAAATAACCTTAATATCATTAATAATAATTAATTAATGAAATTTATCTTTAAATATTAAAAGTTATATTTTATAACTTCAAATATTTTTAAAATATTATTTTAAATACCTTATTATTATTTAAAAAATGATTTTTTAATATAATAAAATCATTTTTAATTAATTTATTTAATTCATTTAGTAAATAACTTAATGATCATTAATATTAAATAATTAATGAAATTTGCTTTAAAATATTAAAAGTTATATTTTATAACTTAAAATATTTTTAAATAACTTATTATCATTTAAAATGATTTTTAATATAATAAAATCATTTTTTAATTAATTTATTTAATGCATTTAATAAATAAATTAATTATCAATAATATTTAAATAAATACTAATATTTATGAAAAATATTTCAAATTATTAATATTTAATTTTTATAATTTAAAATTAATTTTTAAAATAATTATTGTAATTTTCAAAAATTAATTACTGTTTTTAAATAATTTTTGAAATTTTAAATAATTAATTTTATTAAAAGTGTCGCTAAAGATCGCTATAGCGATATTGAAAATCGTCGTATAAGGTGTTCTTCGTGTTCTTGGCTAAACCCAGAACATTCATGCCAGTTTCGAGATGCCTTGTTTGACCAAGAATCGTGAACTGCTTAGTGTGTTTCTGGGTATGTTCTTGATCAGATCGTGTAGTACTAGTGCAGGACTACAAGATCCAACAACAAACATGTTCATACACTGCATAACCAAGAGATCTCGAGCCTAAAGTGGTTATCGGACACATTTCTTCATTTACAGGTTACCCAGAAATGAAGAAACGATTCGTGATGCCTACTTTGGGCTTCCACAACTTGCTTTACATGTGAGGTATTTGTGATCTAAAGCTTGAAGGTTGTAGAACACATGTAAGTCTAGAGATCCAATACATAAAACCTTAACAACAACAACAAAACCGCGAGATCTAGTCTGGTCAAACTATATCAGTCGTCATGTTCTTATGTTTTCTAGGTTACCCAGAAAACAGAAAACATGATCGACTTAAGTAGTTTGACAGGCCACAATCTTCAACTTGTTTACTATATATGTGATATTAAGGCATGAGGATGTAGTCTAACAAACATACTACAACTTAGATGCAAGAACCATAAAACAACATCAAACCATCTGCCGATCCAAGCTCTTGAAGAACTTGTCGAGCTTTACGGCTCGCTCGGGTTACCAGAGAACTTGACCGATCATGGTTGGTCAAGCATGTGTTTGACCACCCATAACTTGTAACCTACAACCGATCGATCTGACCACGATTTGAGTTCTAGAGCAAAGATCTCACAACATACTACAAGATCAAGCTTAAAAAAACAACAAAAACACATAATAGAAAGATCTGGTGGCCACCGACATTCGTTGTCGACCACAAAAAATTTTTTCCAGATTTGAAAAATCATCAAATCCGAGCCTCTAGATGTTATGGATCTAACATCTAGCAACCCAAATCATGATTATACACTATAAACAACATATTCTAACACTCAAACATAACATCTAACATGGAATCATGGGGATGATTTCTAGCTAGGGTTTTATACCTCTTTATGAAAAATCTTGATTTAGCGGCTACGATGTTATAGTGATATTCGTGGGGGTTTGGTGTTTGGGGTGATATTCCTTGAAATTTTTTGTGGGTTTGGGTTGAGAGAGAAAGCTTGAGTGTTGTGCAAAAAAAAGCAAACAAATACAATTTTCTCTCTCTCAATCTATTTATAATAAATCTTGGATGCATGAATGGTTGTTTAAAATGGCGATGATGGTCATAAATTATAAGTCAAGAGAGTCAACATAGTTTGGTGAACAACCCCTCCTAATGTCAAACCCTACTAGTTAGCAAAAAATAATACAACTAGGGCAAAATGGTCATTTTAATAAATCATTTTAATGGCAATTTTGTAACTTGTCAAACCCTTAGGGTTTAACCCTAAGGTTTAGCACAAATTGAATGATTTTCCAACTAGGGTTTGTACAAAAAATAAATAAATAAAATAAAATAAATTTTAGTTTCTAAAATTTTGAAATTAGGGTTTCATAATTATGATTAATTTTCTAATTACTTTATACAGGAACATTAGGGTTTAAAATCACTAATTATAATTAACTTTGCTACTTTAGCAATTATAGTTTAAAATTAGTAATTAGTTTTTATAATTTCTAATTAGGGTTACGAATTTTAGAAATTAGGGTTTTCTAAAAATTAATATATCTATATGTTAATTAGGGTTAACCTAATTAATCATGAAATCACATAACACAGTTATATAATAATGTCGAACTCATGATTGAGTTTCAAGTTAGGGTTTTCTCATTTCAAAAATTAGGGTTTTTGAAATATTAATTAGGGTTTCTAATTTAGAATTTTATAATTAGGGTTTTCTAATGATTAGGGTTTCTAGATTTTTAATTAGGGTTTACCTAATTAATCCACAACATAAATTATATAACACAGTTATATAACAATCTTGTACTCTAAATTGGATCTCAAATTAGGGTTTAACATTATTACAAGGGTTTGGTCATAATACACCGTAATTGACCAACCATTATCAATAAAGACATACAATACATATTCATAGCTTTGAAAAATCAAAATATAATTAATATTATATTATTATTCTCATACCTTGACAATAATCCAAAATTAGGGTTTGGATTTCATATCGATTTATTCTTCATATTTAACCTTAATAATTAAGGTAAAATAATTAACTTAATAATTGTACTAAAATTCATATAATAAAATAATTATTATAATTATTCTAAAATCACTCCATATATTATTTAAATAATATATGATTATATTTTCATGGAAAATAATTAATAAAACATTTCTACTATAAATTAATTATTATAAGAATATACTTTATAATAATCAATAATTCTAAAATAAAATTATTTGTAATCATTTATGTAATAATATATTTTTATTTACCACATAAATACATATACACAATATCTTGTACAAATCCTCATCTTTAAAATTAAAAAAAAAAATTTATACGCAAAATTTCTTATTTATTTATATAGAAAATATCGGGTTGTTACATTCACCCTCCCTTATAAAGATTCCGTCCCCGGAATCACCGTTTTAAAAACCTATACATACAAGGGTACATAGCATACACAATCATTGCCAGTAGATCTCGATCATAATTTGATCTGATGTTTAACTATTCACATAAAGCTTGTCTTTCTGATTAAACAGAAAATTAATTTCTAAAAGAACTCAAATTCCTCTCTCAAAATTTCTTTATAAAATAATTTAATATATATAGGAAAATCATGTATATAAGAAAATAAAAGTTATCTGAATAATACGGAGTTCGATTGCATTTTGCCATCGTATCTTGAATTTGTCATGTTGTAGACCCTTTGCTGTTGATTTTGTTGGTTTGCTTTTCGATGAAGCGTAGGTCCCGTGATTGCTAAAGTCCATTTGCCGAGTGCAGTATTCACACCACCGCCTCCACCCTCCTCTTTGGACAATATTTCACCTTGTGCTCGATCGATCCACTTACGAGAAAACATCCTTTATTCATCCTAGGATTGGGGCGGTTGGGAGAGATATGGCCCTCTGCGCCTGCACTTATAGCAAACAAATTTTCCTTTCAAACACTCCCCAGTGGTTCTTTCCACAAGTCTTACATTGCACTGCATCTGCTTCTTAACACCTTCTTGCTTCACACAATACATTTCCCAAAGTTGTTCACCTTCCTCTTTCCATCTCCACTCCTGCTCCCACTATTAATTCCTACCTTCCCAGCTCCTTCGGTCTTACCCTTATTCTTCCTCTCCTTGTTGTAGAGGCTCATAGCCTCACTCCCCTCCTCAGCAATAATCGCCTTCTCCATGAGTGCTGCAAATGTAGGAATCTGCAACACCGCCACCTTGTTGTAGAGCCAGGGTTTTAATCCCAGCTCAAACCTTCTAGCTTTCCTAGCCTCCGTATCAACTTGATGCGGGCAAACCTAGCTAACTCATTAAATTTGGCGGCGTATTCTGACACAGCCGTCATGTTTTCTGCTTCAACTCTAAAAATTTCACCTCCATCCTAGCCTGCATACTAGGTGAAAAATAGTTTTTTGAAAAACAAAGTTTTAAATCTATCCCATGTGACTACACCTTCTCCGCCTTTCTACTTTGATTTGCTTCCCACCAAAAGTTTGGCTCCCCCTTCATCATGTAAGTGGAAAAAGCATTCTTCTGCCCTTCATCTACTTTAGCTACCACGAACGCCTTCTCAATCTCCTTAACCCAAGTTTGGTCTTCTGCAAGGTTAGTTGTACCTTTAAATTCTGGCGGTCCTACAACCTTAAAGTCTTTGAAGTTTTCTAAGCGGTTATCCGGCTGATTCCCAACGACTGGTATTCCTTGCTGCATAGCTTGTGCTACCATGGTTGCAAAGTGCTGCATCGGGTCTGCTTATTGTTGTCCCTCAACGTTGTTGACTGAATCTTCTGCCCTTTGATTTCGAGTTCGACGTCTTGGCGGCATTATATCTGGTTAAATAAAATCATAAATTTAACTTACATTCTAAACCTTATCATATAAGTTTAATATATTAAACTCGTTTCATTTCTCAAACTTAGATTCATATTCATTTAACGAATATTTTACATAACATAGCACATAATGCTTTAAACATTAGTTATCCCTTGGTGACTACAAAAGTCAGGATTTACAAACTTGATCATTACAAAAGTTGAGAACATTACATTACACAGACATACTTATCCTATATATTACATTAAACACCTACACAACAGAACCTATACTACTTATTTATTACACCTCTTCCTTGGACAACTTTTCGCCTGATGACCTTCTATCCCACAGATAAAACATGCTCCTGGTTTGTAGTCAGGACAATACATAGTAGTATGTCCTTCATAACCACACAGATAACATATTCTTTTCCCTTTCTTCTTATCGGATTTTCCTAAGTCATGGTCTTCTATCTTTCTTTTTCCCTTCTTGTTCGGAGCTGCACACGATGTGTTGCTTGTGGCTCCCATCTGATCAATTTGGATTTTAAGCTTATCTTGTTCTTCCATTGTTTCTATTAACGCTTGACGCAATTGACTATTTAACAACTTTTCTATCTCCCACAGCCTTTCCAGAGAAGAAACCTTGTTCCTCAGATCCTGCACCTCCGTTGATGCTTGATCAGCTTCAACTTTAGTGTCCGAATCACTATCTGTCAGCTCCACCATCTCCGGATCTAGTACTACATTTTCTATAATAACCACATCATCCGAGTTGTTTTCATTGTGAGCCTCTATTTTAGCTATTGGCTTCGATATCAGCTCAGGTGTATGGGTTTGACCCTTCTTCATGCTATAAGCATATAACAAGCCTTTTCCACGGACATCTACACATAAATTATCCTGATTAGCATATAGTTTATACACACTAGCAAACAATAATTTTATATAAGTTATCTTTTATTTTATTTGAAGATGAATTTAGTCAATTCATCTCTTTTTAAACTCTATATGATTTATTTATATTTTCAACGTTTCCCTCAGTTCTAAGGTTATAGCCTAAGGTCTAACCCACCTAAGGGTTTTTAACCTAAGCTCGATACCCGACTGTAGAGCCCCCCAAATCAGGGTACTTGAAACCCGAACTTCGGTGCTTCACGATACCATTTCTATGGAGCGGAATAATACTAATAATAATAAAAATAATATAAAGATCAACTTAATTTACATATCATCGGTCCTAATCCCAAGTACGTAACCTTTAAACATTCATTACAACCCATGATAGATAATATATATCATACTTGTCTTAATAAAGTTAATTATTACATAAAATAACATTTCTCTCATTTAACAACCTTTACCTTTCCCTTGTTCTTAGCAGAGCTCTCTGGTCGTTCACACTTAGCTGAAAACATTTCAATTAAGCAAGGATGAGCATTTGAGTGCCCAATAAGTAATAAAAATATATATATATAATTTGAAAGAATTTAAATGTTTTCTTTATACTACCCTTCTACAACGATTCAATAGTTGTGAAGTAATCTATACCAATGATAATAATATATCAATTCTATACCAAATTTTTGAAACTACGTCTTTGACTATAAATAGGGTTTAGGTGACATGCTATGAACATTGTTTTCATTTTTTGAATAGGTTAAGCAAAATTCATCCAAAAACCGTCATAACTTACGGCGCGGGGGGGTGATCGGCCGTTATGCCTGCATTGATCAATACTACATGCAAGAACGAGGGTATCGTTCACTCTCATCCACCTTGGGTGCATAAAAATTTTTTCCGTGTAGGGATGTTCATACTTATGCGGGTTCCAAATCAAAGGTTTTATCTTGTTCAACAATAATCTATAATTCAATATATATGTATACGGGTAATTGACAAAGGTATATCAACATGTGATTAAATACAATGATTATCCAAGTGGGGACACTTGTATAACCATTTATATATAAATTAATATGAATAATATATATATACGAATTATCATATACTAACATGTTGATAATCAATGAGCGTATATAATATAAGGTTAATAATCATGCAATAATAATATAATTCATAAATATTCTTACTCATGTCCATTGCATAAAGAAAATGCAAAGGGTAAGATACTTGCACGATGCGATTGCTTACTGATTCACAACTTAGTTTTATCGTTTATATCACGACCTATCATTAATCGGATCATTCGTTCGATTAGAACAATATACTATAACACATAAATCTCGCATTTCATGATCAATCATATAACCTAATCACATTATTACCCATGTTTAACAACCATTGAATCACAAATAATCACATATCTAATTAAATTATCTAAGTCAGATCAATTTACGAAACATGCCGATTGTCTTAACATGACTTTATCGAGTAATTATCGAGTCTAAGACTCTATTCTGTAACTCAATATCTGTAAGTATCAGTCATATTATTTTTAAATGACTTAATATAATTTTAAAATATTTATTATAATTTATCATGAATTTTCAAACACCGAATCATTATTAAATGATTTAAATATTAAATAATTCTATTATCATTAATATTTAATTAATATTAAACTATTAATGAAATCATTTCTAAAATGTTAAAGTTATTTATAATAACTTGAAATACTTTTAAAGTATTAATATTACCCTTAAATAATTTTTAAAACATTTAAAATCATTTTTAAATAATTACCATTAATATTTAAATATTAATGTACTATTTATCAAAATATTAAAAGTCATTAATTATAACTTAAAATATTTTTAATTCATTTATATCCTTTTTAAATGATTTTTAAATTAATAAAACCATTTTTAAACTATTTATTTAATATAATTATTAAATAAATTTAATATCATTAATAATAAATTAATAATTATTAATATTAAATTATTAATGAAATTATCCTTTAAATATTAAAAGTTATATTTTATAACTTAAAATATCTTTAAACACTTTATTTTCATTTAAAATGATTTTTATAATAATAAAATCATTTTTAAACTAAATTATTTAATATAATTATTAAATAACTTTAATATCATTAATAATAATTAATTAATGAAATTTACCTTTAAATATTAAAAGTTATATTTTATAACTTAAAATATTTTAAAAATACCTTATTATTATTTAAAATGATTTTTAATATAATAAAATCATTTTTTTAATTAATTTATTTAATTCATTTAGTAAATAACTTAATGATCATTAATATTAAATAATTAATGAAATTTTGCTTTAAAATATTAAAAGTTATATTTTATAACTTAAAATATTTTTAAATAACTTATTATCATTTAAAATGATTTTTAATATAATAAAATCATTTTTAATTAATTTATTTAATGCATTTAATAAATAAATTAATTATCAATAATATTTAAATAAATACTAATATTTATGAAAAATATTTCAAATTATTAATATTTAATTTTATAATTTAAAATAATTTTTAAAATAATTTTGTAATTTTCAAAAATTAATTACTATTTTTAAATAATTTTTGAAATTTTAAATAATTAATTTTATTAAAAGTGTCGCTAAAAGGCGCTTATAGCGGCAGGTAAATCGTTATATTCGAGATGCCTACTTTGGGCTTCGTGAACTTGCTTTACATGTGAGGTATTTGTGATCTAAAGATTGAAGGTTGTAAAACACATGTGACTCAGAGATCCAACAATAAAATCATAACAACAACAACAAAACCCGTGAGATTTGAGCCTCTAAAGTCAAACGATCCAAGCTCTTGAAAAACTTGTCTGAGCTTTTATGCTTTTACGGGTTACCCAGAATTTGACCCGATCATGGTTGGTCAACGATGTTTGACCACCCATAACTTGTAACCTCTAACCGATCGACCACGATTTGAGTTCGAGAAAAGATCTCACATCATACTACAAGATCAAAGCTTAAAACAACAAAAACACATAACATAGAAAGATGGTACACGACTTGACATTTGGTTGTCGATCATCACCAAAAAAATATTTTCCAGATTTTGAAGAACATCAAATCCGAGCCTCTAGATGTTATGGATCTAACATCTAGCAACCCAGATCATGATTATACACTATAAACAACATATTCTAACACTCAAACATAACATCTAACATGGAATCATTGGACAGATTTCTTGCTAGGGTTTTATACCTCTTATGAACAAATCTTGATTTCTGGCTTCCTGACCTGTTAGTGATATTCGTGGGGCTTTGTTTGTGACTGAAATTCCTTGAAATTTTCGTGGGTTTGGGTTGAGAGAGAAGGCTTGGGTGTTGTGCAAAAAAGTGGCTAACAAATGCAAGCTTCTCTCTCTCAATCTATTTATAGAAATCTTGGATGCATGAATGGTTGTTTAAAATGGCTGATGGCTGTCAATTATAAGTCAAGAGAGTTGTTGAGTTTGGTGAACAACCCCTCCTAATGTCAAACCCTACTAGTTAGCCAAAATAATACAACTAGGGGCAAAATGGTCATTTGATAAATCATTTTAATGGCAATTTTGTAACTTGTCAAACCCTTAGAGTTTAACCCTAAGGTTTAGCACAAATTGAATGATTTTCCAACTAGGGTTTGTACAAAAAATAAATAAATAAAATAAAATAAATTTTAGTTTCTAAAATTTTGAAATTAGGGTTTCATAATTATGATTAATTTTCTAATTACTTTATACAGGAACATTAGGGTTTAAAATCACTAATTATAATTAACTTTGCTACTTTAGCAATTAGAGTTTAAAATTAGTAATTAGTTTTTTATAATTTCTAATTAGGGTTACTAATTTTAGAAATTATGGTTTCTAAAATTAATATATCTAAATGTTAATTAGGGTTAACCTAATTAATCATGAAATCACATAACATAGTTATATAATAATCTAGAACTCATGATTGAGTTTGAGTTAGGGTTTTCTCATTTCAAAAATTAGGGTTTTCAAAATATTAATTAGGGTTTCTAATTTAGAATTTTATAATTAGGGTTTTCTAAAGATTAGGGTTTCTAGATTTTTAATTAGGTTTTACCTAATTAATCCACAACATAAATTATAACACAGTTATATAACAATCTTGTATTCTAAATTGGATCTCAAATTAGGGTTTAACATTATTACTAGGGTTTGGTCATAATACAATCGTAATTAACCAACCATTATCAATCTGGGATATACAAATACATATTCATAGCTTTGAAAAATCAAAATATAATTAATATTATATTATTATTCTCATACCTTGACAATAATCCAAAATTAGGGTTTTGATTCATATCTAATTTATTCTTCATATTTAACCTTAATAATTAAGGTAAAATAATTAACAATAATCTGTACTAAAATTCATATAATAAAATAATTATTATAATTATTCTAAAATTCTCCATATATTATTTAAATAATATATGATTATATTTTCATGGAAAATAATTAATAAAAATATTTCTACTATAAAATTAATTATTATAAGAATATACTTTATAATAATCAATAATTCTAAAATAAAATTATTTGTAATCATTTATGTAATAATATATTTTATTTATCCCATAAATACATATATACAATATCTTGTACAAATCCTCATCTTTAAAATTTTAAAAAAAATTTATACACAAAATTTCTTATTTATTTATATAGAAAATATCGGGTTATTCGTCGTATCTCTTTCTTAGATGGCTTGTAGATCCTCCAGAGTTGTTGGGAGGCGAGGTAACAATAGGGAAGAGGTGAGGTCACCCAATGAGCAACCTAATGATCGGATGAATGCTCGATTAGCTACCTTGGTCAATCAAAGTGGTGAATCGGGCTTTACCTCAGTTGGTGGCACAAGTTATACAGTAATGCAAAGAATTGGCCACCGTAAATTCCCGAGCAAGGAAATTGAGAAATAATGGTCGATGAAGCAAATGTTGAAGAAGGAATCTGAGATGGTCTTGATCGGTAATTGGTTAGATGTATGTATGGTCGAGAGGTTTGAAGCGAAACCACATGCATTTAGTTTCGCTCCGACTCCAATTGATGCAGAGAATTGGATTGCTCACCTAG
The DNA here is from genome assembly GCA_020205605.1 of Panax ginseng. Classification (NCBI taxonomy): domain Eukaryota; kingdom Viridiplantae; phylum Streptophyta; class Magnoliopsida; order Apiales; family Araliaceae; genus Panax; species Panax ginseng. Next base: position 44,310,912 of record CM035127.1, on the reverse strand, counting down.
AGAAGATCTTTGATGTGTTGGGGTGCTCAGATAATCAGAAAGTGTTGCTTACAGCTTACAAGCAAGAAGGGGATGCACAGAGGTGGTGGAAAGCGATGAAAGTAACAAAGGATGATGGTTATGTTGAGACACTTAGCTGGGCAGAGTTTTGTGAGGTCTTTTATCGTGATACTTCCCAATTTGCGGATAAAGAAGCCTATGCTAGAGAGTATCTGTTGATTCGGCAGAAAGATGATGAGTCCATCATGGATTTCATGACGAGGTTCACCACGTTGGTAGGCTTTGCGGGAACCTTAGCAGGGACGGCAGCAGAACATGCAGAGAAGTTCAAGTGGCGGATTCATTATAGGTATCGCCAACATCTTATTAACAACAAGTGTGCAGACGTGTCATTAGTGGCCAATGCGGCCAAGAATATTGAGATGGAGCGATAGGACTTTCGGTCTTCTAAACCGAATGGGAGTCGAAAGAGGAACTGAGATGACCAGCAGGGTCAAACTTCAGTTCAGCATGGGAAAAGTCAGGGTGGTCAGTGGAATAGGAACCATGGTGGCCAGCAGGGGCAATGGCGTGGACAAAATCAGAACAAGGGTTATCAGCAGATGCCTCAGCAAGGGCAGAATCATCAACTGTAACTACCTTGGAATGGTTAGAATCATTCGTGATGGCGAGAATCGTCAAATAGGGCGTAATCAAGGTCGTTATCCGGGACCGGTGGTGGGGTAACCCAAATCTCATCTGATAGCTTTGTTGTGCTACTTGTGGGGCTAATCATCCGGGAGGCGAAGTGCCCTGGAGACTTCTGTGTGCATGCTTCTTGTGTGGACAAATGGGTCATATTGCTAGGGATTGTACCGGTCCACGTGGAAATGGTGGAGGTGGTGATAATGGTGGCAATGGAGGTCAGCGTCAGGGTGGTCGAGTGTTTGCCTTGACATATAACCAGGCGGTAGGTGCACCAGGTATTGTTTCTGGCACTCTTTTAGTTGGTAATTGTGAGGCTTTTATTTTGTTTGATACGGGTTCTACTCATTCCATTTTTGCTCAGTCTTTTGTTCGGCACCTTGGTGTGCCATCTCAGTCTTTAGATTATGTTATGTCTATTGCTACCCCGATGGGGACTTCTGTTGTTATTTCTGATTTGTATCGAGGGTGTCCGATAAGTTTGGGGATAAGATTCGTAGGGCTAATCTTATTCCGATGAGTATGCACGATTTTGATGTCATTCTTGCGATGGACTTGTTGGATAAGCACCAGGCCACTATCGATTGTCAGGCAAAAAAGTTTATATTTGGAGATGTAAAGTCTCCAGAATTCATGTTTCAGGGTTCACAACCAAGTAGTGTGGTGAAGTTGATTTCAGCTTTGAAGGCTGGAAAGTTGGTGGCAAAGTGTTGTGAGGGGTATTTGGCGTTTGTGAAAGATACCTCTAAGGGTGAGTCTCGTATTGAGGATGTTCCAATTGTTCGTGACTTTTCTGATGTGTTTCTTGAGGAGTTGTCAGGGTTGCCACCGCAACGAGAAGTGGAGTTTGCTATTGAGCTTATTCCTGGTGCGGAGCCTATCTCTAAGGTGCCGTATCGGATGGCACCATTGGAGTTACAGGAGTTGAAGGAGCAGTTGCAGGAATTGTTAGATCTTGGCGTGATTTGGCCGAGTGTTTCGTCGTGGGGTGCTCCAGTTTTGTTTGTGAAGAAGAAGGATGGGTCTATGAGGCTGTGTATAGACTACAGGGAATTGAACAAGATTACCATCAGGAATCAGTATCCATTGCCGAGGATTGATGACTTATTTGACCAACTTTAGGGGGCAAAGTATTTTTCAAAGATAGATTGAGGTCGGGCTATCATCAGTTGAGGGTGAGGGATGAGGATATCCCTAGGATGACTTTTTGTACTCGATATGGGCATTACGAGTTTTTGGTGATGCCATTCGGGTTGACTAACGCTCCGGTGATGTTTATGGATTTAATGGATCGGGTGTTCAGGGATTACTTGGACCAATTTGTCATTGTCTTTATTGATGACATTTTGGTTTACTCCAAGTCTAAGGAAGAGCATGAGGAGCATCTTCTCACAGTGTTGGGGATTTTGCAGAAAGAGAAGCTGTATGCTAAATTCTCTAAATGCGAGTTTTGGTTGGAGCATGTTGCATTTTTGGGTCACGTTGTTTCTGCTGAGGGCATTAAGGTGGATCCTGCAAAGGTTGAGGCTATCACTAAATGGCCGAGACCTACTACGGTGACAGAGATTAGGAGTTTCTTGGGTTTGGCGAGGTATTATAAGCGGTTTATGGAAGGGTTTTCCGCTTGCCTTGCCATTGACTCGATTGATGAGAAAGGGCGTGAAGGTTGTATGGAATGAGGGCGTGAGAAGAGTTTTGAGGAATTGAAGAAAGCGACTTTGTGACGACTCCTATAATCGGGCATTAATCGTCGGGGACAAGAGGTTACCATATTTATAGTGATGCTTCTAAGAAGGGCTTGGGGTGTGTTTTGATGCAACACGGTAAGGTGATTGCTTATGCTTCTAGGGAGCTTAAACCTTACAAAGTGAATTACCCCACACATGATTTGGAGTTGGCAGCAGTGATCTTTGCCTTAAAGATTTGGAGGCATTATTTGTATAGAGAGACTTGTGATATCTTCACCGATCACAAAAGTCTTAAATACATTTTCACTTAGAAGGAGCTTAACATGAGGCAGAGGCGTTGGTTGGAGCTTCTAAAAGACTATGATGCTAGAATTCAGTATCACCCGGGGAAGGCAAATGTGGTTGCAGATGCTCTTAGTCGAAAGAGTTCAGGGAGTGTAGCAGCCCTTATTACCCAACCTCAACTTATTTTAGATATGGAGCGGCTCGAGATGGAATTGTATGTGGAAGGTACAGATGGGCATTTAGCAGGTATGAGAGTGGAACCCTCTCTTATCTCACGGGTCAAAGAAGCTCAAAAAGAAGATGGGGAATTGTGGATTATGACGCAGAATCTAGAGGAGGGCAAGCAGTCTGAGTTTCGTATTGATGATCACGGTGTGATTTGGTTGGGTGAGCGATTGTGTGTACCGTCGTATCCAATTATTCAGGAGGCTGTGTTGGCTGAGGCTCATAGTTTGCCATTTTTTATTCATCCAGGTTCTACGAAGATGTATAGGGATTTGAAGAAGAATTTTTGGTGGAATGGGATGAAACGAGACATGGCTGAATATGTTGGGAAGTGCCTCACTTATCAACAAGTGAAGATAGAACATCAACGAGCTAGTGGTTTACTGCAACAGTTAGACATTCCAGTATGGAAGTGGGAAGATATCACGATGGATTTTGTGACTGGTTTGCCGAAGACTTTCAGGAAGAATGATGCCATTTGGGTAGTGGTGGATCGACTGACCAAATCGACACACTTTTTGGCTATCCATGAGGGTTACTCGGTGGATAGGTTAGCACATATCTTTCAGCAGGAGATTGTTAGACTTCATGGTACTCCTGTGTCTATTATTTCAGATCGGGACCCATGGTTCACTTCTCGGTTTTGGAAAGGGTTTCAACGAGCTTGGGGCACTCAGCTCAACTTTAGTACTTCTTTCCATCCACAAACTGATGGGCAATTCGAATAGACTATTCAGACATTAGAGGACATGTTGAGGTCTTGTGCACTTGAGTGGTCGGGTAATTGGGATGATTACTTGAGCCTAGTTGAGTTTTCTTATAACAACAGTTGGCATGCAAGTATTGGAATGGCTCCTTTTGAGGCGTTGTATGGTAGGAAGTGTCAGGCATCAACTTGTTGGGATGAGGTTGGCGAAAGGGCCATAGAAGGGCCTGAGTTAGTACAAATCACTACAGAGAAGGTAGCGGTGGCTAAGGAGAAATTGAAGTCGGCTCGATCACGGCAAAAGTGTTATGCGGATAAGCATATGAGGACTTTAGAGTTTGAACCTGGTGAGCATGTGTTTCTAAAAGTTTCTCCTTGGAAGGGCATTCGGCGATTTGGGTTGAAAGGAAAACTTAGTCCGCGTTATATTGGCCCATTTGAGATTCTGGAGAGGGTTGGTGAGGTTGCATATCAGTTAGCTTTGCCTCCACAGCTAGCTCATGTGCATAATGTGTTCCATGTGTTGGTGTTGAGAAGTTACAATTATCATCCATTGCACGTGGTGCAATATCCATTCGATAAGATTCAGGAGGATCTTACTTATGAGGAATAAGCCGAGGCGATTTTAGATCGTCAAGAGCGGATTATGAGAAGGAAGACAATTCCGTTTGTTAAGGTTCTGTGGAGGAACCATTGAATGAGCGAAGCCACTTGGGAGATGGAGAGTCTATTGACGAGTATCGCAGATCTTTTGAAAATTAGGTACGTTTATTCTTTTGATTAGGGACGGAATCCTTTTAAAGGGTAGGTGATGTAATACCCGGTAAAAATTAATAAATAAATAAATATTGAATAATAAAAATTTTTATTTTGTTTTAGAACATATTAATTGGACTTTATAATTTAATTGGATCAAGTGGTCATTTAATCTATATGGGCTAATAAATAATAATAAGTGATGGGTAAATCAAATTGGTAATATTGGGCTTTAAATTAAGTGGGTCAAATTTAGAATTGAGTATTTTTTTAAATCCTATTAAAATTAGGAGAGTTAATAAGATATGTTAATAAATAAATAATAAACCTAATTAGACTCTCATACGCTTTATATGTGACTGAGGGAAAGAGAAATAAGAAGCAAGAGTCGGCTGTGGATTTTTTTTTTTCAAAACCATTGGTACCAGACGAAAGTAGAAGAAAAGGAAATTGATTAAGGTAAAAGCTTTATTTGTTCATAAATATTATATGTATGTATTAAATAGTTAGAATAATCGATTTTTATTTGTTCTGTAATCAACAAGTGAGGAGTTCTTGGATGGTTATTTTTTCTTAATTAAATAATAGAGTGATTCACGTGAGGAATGGTTAATGCCTTGAATTTGTTAGACTTTTATTTTGTCTTATATAAAAAAAACAAAAATGAATCATGATTAAGTCTTCTGTACCACCACTGAGCCACTGATTCAGGATATATATATTTATATAAAAGTATTACTTGAATGAATGAAGTTTATTATATATATATAATATCTTTAGGTTATTGATTTATTAAAGTATAATAAAAAGAAAAAAAAGGATTTAAAGAGAAATTATAATTTAATTAAGGTTATTTTGTAAAATTGATATAATTGGAGAATTAATTTCATATTAATATAAATTATAATTAGTAAGTAACTTATAATTGTATTATTATTATTTTATTAGATCGGACGGAGGGAATTTAAGAAGTATATTTGGAATATATTTTGGGTATTACATTGCTTAATCCAGGTACGGATTCTGTACTCTTTCAGCGAGACTCTTTTGTTTTTGATTTGTTCATTTCGTGATTCGTTTCAAAATTTAGTATTGCCTCTCATAATTGTTCGTTGTCAATTTATTGTGATAAATTTATTTTGGCGTTGTATTAGAACTCATATTTGTACTCTTTAGACTAGTGCATCATGTCTAAATTTTATTTTGATATTTATAGTGATGTACATGTTATTATTTTAGAGACTTGTGTTGATGATTCGTTCGATTTAACATGTACACGTTAGAATCCCTTTGTGTTGATATTTTGTCGCATTTGTTGTGACATTATATTTTTGTTAGAATACCGTAGGGTATACCTGAGCTATAACCACATGTGGGGGTACCACAAGCATGTCCTCTTGGCACCGAGGCATGACACCTTTCGTGGCGGTGTGATCAGTCCACGGCGTCTCCGTTTTGTGCTCCGGTGGGAGTTGGCCATTTGGTGTTTTGTTGTGAGAGGCGTATGGGTCGACCCTAGTTTTTTTGTTCTGTTATGTTCTGCGGATTGGTGATGTTTGTGCCAAACACACCTTCCGACTTTGTACGCATCTGGATTACGCAGTCCGGTGTGTGACTTACCTGTGTGGCATTATTTTGATTGCCTTTGTGGCGTTATTTGACTTGCCCGTGTGGCAAGGTATATTACTATTTATTCTGAGCTCGGTATGAAATAACACCCAACCATTTGATTCAACCTATTATTTTGCTGTGTTAGTTTTGTTTGTTTCGTCAGTTCGTTTCATATCATTTCATTTAATTGAGTTAGTTATTTCGGTTCATTATATGTATTCTATATCCGTACTGGGCATTTGGCTCATGCTGTGTTTTTCTTCCGGCAGGTAATCAGGGGAATCAAGGACAAGTGTGACGAGAGTTCCCTTTTGTCCAAATGATTTAGATATGTTATGTTTAGGTTGTGATACATTAGTTTGTTCGGAATTATAATAATTATTTTAGATTATGGTTTGAGGTAGTTTGATATTTATTATGGTTTGTCTTAAGATATTTAATCAGTATGAGATTATTCTTTTGTGGATTAGAATTTTGTTATATATTCGTTAGTTTTGTTGTGTTTGGATAACCTCTCTTTCTATTTCGGAAAGGGGGTGTTACAATGAGTCTCTACAACAAGGAAAGAAGGAACAAGGGTAAGGTTGAGGGAGCTGGGAAGGTGGAAACAAACAGGGGGAATAGGAGTGAAAAGAGGAAGGGAAACAACTTTGGGGGTATGCAGGTGAAGCAAGAAGGTACAAAGAAGAAGCAAGTGGTGCAATGTGGGAACTGTGGGAAGAACCATTTGGGGGAATGTCTGAAAGGTAAATTTGCATGTTTTAAGTGTGGGAAGGAGGGCCATATCTCTCCCAACTGCCCCAATCCTAGAACTATTAATGGGTGTTTTCTGTGCGGATCAAAGGAGCATAAGGTGAAGGACTGTCCAAAAAGGAGGACGGAGGCATAAAGCGTGAACATGGGGAAAAGCGGCGGAACTTTAGCGATCACAAGACCAACATCATCTAACAAGCTGACAAAATCTACTGCAAGGGTCTTCAACATAACAGTCCAGGATACGGCGACATCTGGCAATAGAACTCCAGGTATTATTTGTATAACTTTTATTTTATTATACATGATTTTCATATATATAGTAAATTATTTTATAAAGAAATTTTGAAGGAGGAATTTGAGTTCTTTAGAAATCAAATTTCTGTTTAATCAGAAAGACAAGCTTTATGTGAATAGTTAAAGATAAGTTCGATCAATTATGATCGAGATCTACTAGAAATGACTGTGTATGCTATGTACCATTCTATGTGTAAGTTTTAAAACGGTGATTCTGGGGACGGAATCTTTATAAGGGAGGGTGAATGTAATAACCCGATATTTTCTATATAAATAAATCGTAAAATTTACGTATAATTTTTTTTATTTATTCAAATGAATATGGGAATATGTATAAGTAAAGTACATGTATTTATGTGATAAATAAATATATATTTATTACATGAATAATTGCAAATAATTTTATTTTAGAATTAATGATCATTATAAATTATATTTTTATAATAATTAATTTTTATTATAGAAATATTTTTATTATATATTTTTTCAAAGAAAATGAAATTATATTATTTAAATAATATAAGGAATGATTATTGTAATTATTATAATTATTATTTATTTATATGAATTTTAGCTCGGATTATTAAGTTAAGTATTTTAACTTAATTAATAAAGCTGTTTATGCAAGGTAAATCAGATATGGAATTCAAACCCTAATTTTGGATTTTTATCAAGGAATGAGAATAATAATATAATATTAATTATATTTTGATTTTTCAGTGCTATAAATATGTACTGTATGTACGTATTGATAATGGTTGGTCAATTATGGTGTATTATGACCAAACCCTAGTATTATTGTTAAACCCTAATTCCGAGGTCAAATGAGACTTTAAGAATATGTTAAGACATTGTGTTATGTGTTATACGATTTGTAATTTTAGGAAAAGCCTTGTTATTATGGAAAGCCCTCATTATAAATTAAAACCTTACTTTCTGAAATTAGAAACCCTAATTTGAAACATAAACTGGAGTTTGTGATCAGTCAGAAATCGTGTTAATGTGATTAATATCATGCATAGTAGGTTTTATTGCTAATTATGGAAAACTTAAGTAGTAATTTAAAACCCTAATTTTTAGAAACCCTAAATTAGTAACTCGAAACCCTAATTAGGATTTGGTAACCCTAATTACTAATTGTGAACCCTAATTGCTAATTTAGCAAGGTTAAAAATAATTATTAAATAATTAATACCCTAATGTTCATGTATAATGTAATTAGAAAATCTAATCTAATTAAGGAAACCCTAATTAAAAATTTTAGAAACTAAAATTTTACATTTTTCAAACCCTAATTGCTAAATCCTACAAATGCTATGTACTAAACCTTAGGGTTAAACCCTAAGGGTTTGCAAGATTACAAGAATGCCATTAAAAATTCCATGCAAAAGACCAAAATACCCCTCTTTGGATTTTCTTTATTATGTAAATTGCAAAGCTTGACAAGTGTGGGAGTGGGTGACCTAATCTAACCACCCCATGTGACAAATCTCAGCAGATCAGCCACTACAATCAGCTATACATGCATCATGGACTTTTATAAATAGATTAAGAGAGAGAAAATTGAACATTCATGCTCATTTTTGTACCAACTTTCAACCTAAGCTCTCTCAAGCTCTCACCTCCGAAATTTATTAGCATATCAGACCCATATCAAAGCCCCACTAATACACATCATAAATCAGTAGCTAAGAAATTAGAATTGATCATTAAAGGTATAAAAACCCTAACTATAATCTGATCTATGATCCTACGTTAAATGTTATGATTGAGTGTTAAAATATGTTGGTTATAGTATATAATGACGATCTGGGTTGTTAGATGTTAGATCCATAAAATCTAGAGGCTCGGATTTGAAATTTTACAAAATCTGGAAAAAAATATTTTTGTGTTTGACAGCCTAATGTCAGCCTCTGTAGATTTTTCTCTGTTTACATTTTTGGTTGTTTGAAGCTTTATTCTTGTAGTATGCTATGAGCTCTTTGCTCTAGATCAAGAATCAAGTTCATATCATAAACAGATTACAAGATAATCGAGGTCAAAAGATTGGCCGATCGAAGATGATCAGGCGTTTCGGGTAACCTGTAAAGCGCCTGTAAATCTGGCCCCGACAAGAGGTTTGACTCCTCTGATCTTGTAAACTGTTGTTGATTTGTGTCTGTTGTTGCATTAAAGTTATAGTATGATAGTTATGCTATAGGTTAATGCTCTTAGATAGCTCTTTTATCACAAACATATGAGATTTGGGGGATGGTCAAACCAAGCAGAAGGTTCACGGATGAGCTTTCTGGGTAACCCAGAAAGTTCATCAGCGTGGCCTCTGACATGGTTTGACCGGACAAGAGCTTTCTATTCTGTTGTTATTTTGCTGATGTTTTGTAATAGATATATCGTACTACATGTGTTATAGAACCTGGAACCCTTAGATCACTTAAAAATTACATGAACAGAAAGGTGTGGAAGCCCAAAGTAGGTTGCATGAACTGTTATTCATTTCTGGGTAACCCAGAAATGAAGAACAGCTCTGACACCCACTTTAGGCCTTTAGATCTTTCATTTTATGCATGTTATGAACATTTTTATTGTTTGATCTTGTAGAATTGAACTAGCACTACAATATATGACTAACAACATGCCCAGAAACGTTACGATACAACGATTCATAATAATATATGAATTTAAATTGTACTAGCACTACAATTTAAATGTTTTCTTTATACTACCCTTCTACAATGATTCAACAGTTGTGAAGTAATCTGTACCAATGATAATAATATATCAATTCTATACCAAATCTTTGAAACTACGTACTGACTATAAATAGGGTTTAGGTGACATGCTATGAACATTGTTTTCAATTTTCAAATAGGTTAAACAGAAATTCATCTGCAAACCGTCATAACTTACGGGCACGGGGGGTGATCAGCCCGTTATGCCCTTCATTGATCAATACTACATGCAAGAACGAGGGTATCGTTCACTCTGTCTGCCTTGGGCGCATAAAAGTTTTCCCATGTAGGGATGTTCATACTTGTCTGGGTTCCAAATCAAATGTTTTATCTTGTTCAACAATAATCTATAATTCAACATATATGTATACGAGTAATTGACAATGGTATATCAACATGTGATTAAATACAATGATTCCACAAGTGGGGACACTTGTATAACCATTTATCGAAATTAACGAACAGAATATATATTTGAATTATCATATACTAACATTTTGATAATTAATGGGCGTATATAATATAAGGTTAATAATCTGTACAGTAATAATATAGTTTAGAAACATTCTTACTCATGTCCATTGCATAAAGAAAATGCAAAGGTAAGATACTTGCCTGATGCACTGCTTACAATTTGTAATTTAGATTTATCGCTTATCTCACGACCTATCATTAATAAGATCGTTCGCTCGATTAGAACAATACACTATAACACATAGCACTGCATATTGCAGTCAGCACATAACCTAATCACATTATTACCTATGTTTAACAACCATTGAATCACAAATAATCACATATCTAATTAAATTATCTAAGTCCAGATCAATTTCTGAAACATTTAGGTGTACCGACAGCTTTATCGGGTAATTATTTAGTCTAAGACTCTATCTTGTAACTTAATATCTATAAATGTCAGTCATATATATTTTAAATGACTTAATATAATTTTAAAACATTTATTATAGTTTATCATGAATTTTCACACATCGGAATCATATTTAAATGATTTAAACACTAATCAATTCTATTATCATTAATATCTAATTAATATTAAACTATTAATGAAATCATTTCAAAATGTTAAAGTTATTTATAATAACTCAAAATACTTTTAAAGTATTAATATTACCCTTAAATGATTTTTAAAACGTTTAAAATCATTTTAAATAATTATCATTAATATTTAAATATTAATGTTTTATTTATCAAAATATTAAAAGTCATTAAGTATAACTTCAAATATTTTTAATTCATTTATATCCCTTTTAAATGATTTTTAAATTAATAAAACCATTTATAAATTATTTATTTAATATAATTATTAAATAAATTTAATATCTTTAATAATGAGTTAATAATCATTAATATAAAATTATTAATGAAATTATCCTTTAAATATTAAAATTTATATTTTATAACTTAAAATATCTTTAAACACTTTATTTTCATTTAAAATGATTATAATAATATTAAAATCATTTTTAAACTAAATTATTTAATATAATTTATTAAATAACTTTAATATCATTATTAATAATTAATTAATGAAATTTATCTTTAAATATTAAAAGTTATATTTTATAACTTCAAATATTTTTAAATACCTTATTATTATTTAAAATGATTTTAATATAATAAAATCATTTTTAATTAATTTATTTAATTCATTTAGTAACTAACTTAATTTTCATTAATATTAAATAATTAATGAAATTTGCTTTAAAATATTAAAAGTTATATTTTATAACTTAAAATATTTTTAAATAACTTATTATCATTTAAAATGATTTTAATATAATAAAATCAATTTTTAATTAATTTATTTAATGCATTTAATAAATAAATTAATTATCAATAATATTTAAATAAATACTAATATTTATGAAAAATATTTCAAATTATTAATATTTAATTTTTATAATTTAAAAATAATTTTTGTAATTTTCGGAAATTAATTACTATTTTTAAATAATTTTCAAAATTAATTAATTAATTTTAATTAAGTCTGTCGCTGAAGACTGCCTATAGCGACAGAACCATCACTATAAGTGTTATTTGTGTTCTTCATGCAACCCAGATCTTCATAGCCAGTGACCGAGTGACCATGTTTGACTAGTATTAAAACCGTGTATATTGTGATTCTGGTCACGTGGTTGATCAGACCGTGTAATATAAATGCAAGACTACAATATACAATAATAATCAGGATCATAGCATGCATAAACAAAGAGATCTGATCTCTCAAACAAGCTGTCAGACATGTTCTTCATTTATGGGTTACCTAGAAATGAAGAACAGGCTGTCTGTCCATTTTTGGCCTTCTATAACATGTGATTCATGTGTGTTTTGTGTGAACCAATGCATGCGGTATGTAGATAACATGTAAGTCTAGAGATCTATTACATAAAACCGAATAAACAACAACAAAATCAAAAGATATAAGCTGGTCAAACCTTGTCAGAAATCACACACTTAAGTTTTCTGGGTTACCCAGAAAACTAAGTTCGTGATCTTCTGGCCTGGTTTGACCTTCCACTTACTTCGATCCATTAGATATTTAGGAGATCTACAAGCTTACTCTTGAAGTCCATATACCCAAGTACAAATGGATTACAGGAAAAACAACAAAACAACATCCAATAGCGAGATCAAGGCTCATCAATAACTTGTCAGACATCGAAAACCCATTTCGGGTTGCAGCTTCAAAATGGTCCGGCCATGGTTTCATCAACGACCTTTGACCAACAATACCTATCAATCTAGGCCTGATCTGGACCTCCTATGAATTTCAGAAGACAGATCACATGACACACTACAAGCTTAAACACTTAAAACATAAAAATCAAACACTTACAGAGATCTAGACGACCTGACATTCGTTGTCAGACGACTGTTTAAAAAATTTCCAGAATTTGTAGATCTTCAAATCCGAGCATCTAGATGTTATGGATCTAACATCTAGCAACCCAGATCATCCTTAGACACCTTATACAACATATTTAACACATCAAACATAAAATCTAACAACAGAAAATTGGACAAATTTTTGGGCTAGGGTTTATACCTTTGCGATCCAATTCTTGATTCTGGCTACTGATGTTGTTATATGTATTAGTGGGGCTTGACTATGTGACTGATATGCTACCAAATTTCGTGTGTCTTAGAGAGAGAAGCTCTAGGATAAGTGTTTGTGCAAAAATAAACTAAAATGGAACTTTCTCTCTCTCTTGATCTATTTATATAAGTGTTATGTGCAATGTATTGGCTGGCTGAGTGGCTGATTTGCTGAGAGTTATGGCACATTGGGTGGTTGGATTTGGTCACCAACCCATCCTATTGTCAAACCCTACTAATTTAGCCAAAATAATACACTTAGGGGCAAAATGGTCATTTGATATATCATTTAATGGCAAAATTAGAACTTGTCAAACCCTTAAGGTTTAACCCTTAGGGTTTAGCACAAAATGTAGGATTTAGCAATTAGGGTTTGCACAAAAAAATTAAAGAAAAATTAAATAAATTTTAGTTTCTAAAATTTTGAAATTAAGGTTTCATAATTATGATTAATTTTCTAATTACCTTATACAGTAACATTAGGGTTTAATATCTCTAATTATAATTAACTTTTGCTAATTTAGCAATTAGAGTTTATCCTTTTGGTAATTAGGGTTACCAAATTATAATTAGGGTTTCTAATTACTAAATTAGGGTTATAGTTAGTAATTAGGGTTTAACAATTTAGGATTTCTATAATTAACAATTGTAATTCGAATACTTGTTAATTAATCAACTAATCACAATTACCAACAATCTCGAACTCTAATTTGAATTTTAAATTAGGGTTTCTCATTTCCAAAAATTAGGGTTTTAGAAATATTAATTAGGGTTTATTCTACAAATTAGGGTTTTTAGAATTTTAATTAGGGTTTACCTAATTAATACATTTAATACACGACATAAATTATATAACACACTTATAAAACAATCTTGTACTCTAATTTGGTTCTCAAATTAGGGCTTAACATTATTACTAGGGTTTGGTCATAATACACCATAATTGACCAACCATTATCAATACAGACATACCGTACATATTCATAGCACTGAAAAATCAAAAAATTATATTATTATTCTCATACCTTTTTAATAATCCAAAATTAAGGTTTGGATTCCATATCCGATTTATTCTTCATATTTTACCTTAATAATTAAGGTAAAATAATTAACTTAATAATCTATACTAAAATTCATATAATAAAATAATTTTTATAATTATTCTAAAATCACTTCATATATTATTTAAATAATATATGATTATATTCTCATGGAAAATATTTAATAAAAACATTTCCACTATAAAATTAATTATTATAAAAATATTCTTTTTAATAATCAATAATTCTAAATTAAATTTACTTGTAAATAATCATGTAATAAATATATTTTTATTTACCACATAAATACATATACACATATTCTTGTACGAATCCTCTTCCTTAAAAAAAAATTTATACGCAAAATTTCTTATTTATTTATATAGAAAATATCGGGTTGTTACATTCACCCTCCCTTTTAAAGATTTCGTCCCCGGAATCACCGTTTTAAAAACCTACACATATACGGTTACATAGCATACACAATCTTTGCAAGTAGATCTTGATCATAATTTGATCGAACTGATCTTTAACTATTCAAATAAAGCTTGTCTTTCTGATTAAACGGAAATTTGATTTCTAAAAGAACTCAAATTCCTCCCTTAAAATTTCTTTATATAATAATTTACTATATATAGGAAAATCATGTATAATAAAATAAAAGTTGTATGAATAATACCTGGAGTTCTAGTGCCAGTTGCTGCCGTATCTTGGACTGTCATATTGTAGACCCTCGCAGTAGATTTCATTGGTTTGTTTGATGAAGTTGGTCCGGTGATTGCTAAAGTTCCGCTTCCAGCGCCAGTATTCACACTACCTGCCTCCACCCTCTTCTTCGGACAATCTTTCACCTTGTGCTCAGTCGATCCGCATATAAAACATCCATTATTCATTCTAGGATTGGGGCGGTTGGGAGAGATATGGCCCCTCCCGCCTCACTTGTAGCAAACGAATTTTCCTTTCGAGACACTCCCACGAGTGGTTCTTTCCACAATTCTTGCAGACGAGCACATTCTGCTTTCTTCATACCTTCTTGCTTCACTGCACACTTCCAAAATCGCTCACCTTCCTCTTTCCATCGCCACTCCCTGCTCCCACTATTAATTCCTACCTTCCCGGCTCCTTCTTGGCCTTACCCTTATTCTTCCTCTCCTTGTTGTAGAGGCTCATAGCCTCACTCCCCTCCTCAGCAATAATTGCCTTCACCATAAGTGCTGCAAATGTAGGAATCTGCAACACCGCCACCTTGTTGTAGAGCCAGGGTTTTAATACCAGCTCAAACCTCCTTGCCTCTCTAGCCTTCGTATCAACTTGATGTAGGGTAAACCTAGCTAACTCATTGAATTTCGCGGCTTATTCTGACACCGTCATATTTTCCTGCTTCAATTCTAAAAATTTCACCTCCATTCTAGCCTGCATACTAGGTGAAAAATAATTTTCAAAAAATAAAGTTTTAAATCTATCCCATGTGACTACACCTTCTCCTGCCCTTGCCTGGTTCTCTTCCCACCAAAAATTTTCCTCACCCTTCATCATGTAAGTGGCAAAAGCGGTCTTTTGCCCCTCAGCTACCCTAGCTATTATGAACGCCTTCTCAATCTCCTTGACCCAAGTTTGGGCTTCAACAGGGTCAGTCGTACCTTTGAATTCTGGCGGTCCTACATCCTTAAAATCTTTGAAATTTGCTAAGCGGTTGTCCGGCTGATTCCCAGCGACTGGTATTCCCTGTTGCATAGCGTGAGCTACCATGTTCGCGAAGTTCTGCACCGGGTCTGCTTGTTGTTGTCCCTCAACGTTGTTGACAGATTCTTTTGCCCTTCGGTTTCGAGTTCGACGTCTCGGCGGCATTATCTGATTCAATAAAATCATAAATTTAACTTACATTCTAAACCTTGTCACATAAGTTTAATATTTTAAACTTGTTTCATTTCCCAAACTTAGATTTATATTCATTTAACGAACATTTTACATAACATAACAAATAATGCTTTGAACTTCAGCTATCCCTTATGACCACAAAAGTCGGGATTTACAAGCTTGATCATTACAAAAGTTGAGAACATTACATTACACAGACATACTTATCATATATTTTACATTAAACACACCTACACAATAGAACCTATATTACTTATTTATTACACTTCTTCCTTGGACAACTTTTTGCCTGATGACCTTCTATCCCACAGATAAAACATGCTCCTAGTTTGTAGTCGGGACAATACAGAGTAGTATGTCCTTCATAACCGCATAAATAACAAATTCTTTTCCCTTTCTTCTTGTTGGGTTTTCCCAAGTCATGGTCTTCTATCTTTTTTTCCCCTTCTTATTCGGAGATGCAAACGATGTGTTGCTTGTGGCTCTCATCTGATCAATTTAGATTTTAAGCTTATCTTGTTCTTCCATTATTTCTATTAACGCTTGACGCAACTGACTATTTAACAACTTTTCTATCTCTCATAGCCTTTCCAGAGAAGAAACCTTGTTCCTCAGATCCTGCACCTCCGTTGATGCTTGATCAGCTTCAACTTTAGTGTCCGAATCACTATCTGTCAGCTCCACCATCTCCGGATCTGGTACTACGTTTTCTACAATGACCACATCATCCGAGTTATTTTCATTGTGAGCGTCCATTTCAGCTATTGGCTTCGATATCAACTCGGGTATATGGGTTTGACCCTTCTTCATGCTATATGCATATAACAAGACTTTTCCACCAGACATCTACACACAAATTATCTTGATTAGCATATAGTTTATACACACAGCAAATAATAGTTTTATATAAGTTATCTTTTATTTTGTTTGACGATGAATTTAGTCAATTCATCTCTTTTTAAACTCTATATGAGTTATTTATATTTTCAACGTTTCCCTCTGTTCTAAGGTTATAGCCTAAGGTCTAACCCACCTAAGGTTTTTAACCCTAAGCTCGATACCTAACTATAGAGGCCCCCAAAACCGGGTACTTGAAACCCGAACTCGGTGCTTTACGATACCATTTCTATGAGCGGAATAATACTAATAATAATAACAATAATATAAAATTCAAACTTAATTTACATAATTATCAGAGTCTAGCTCCCAAGTACGTAACCTTTATTACATTCATTACATATCATGATAGATAATATATATATATCTTATCTTAATAGTCTCAAACTATTACATAGAATACCAAAATCTTATTTGGTTAGCTTTCCTTTTCTTTGTTTCGCATGAGCTTTCGGTTCTTTACACTTTAGTTGAAAATATTTAAATTAAGCAAGGATGAGCATTTGAGTGCCCAACAAGTAATAGTAATTATATATATATATATATATATATATATATATAGAATTTTAAAGAATTTAAATATTTTCTTTATACTACCCTTCTACAACGATTCAATAGTTGTGAAGTAATCATCTTAATGATAATAATATATCAATTTATACCAAATCTTTGAAACTACGTGATCGACTATAAATAGGGTTTTAGGTGACATACTATGAACATTGTTTTCAATTTTAAATAGGTTAAACAGAAATTCATCCGCAAACCGTCATAACTTACGAACGCACGGGGGTCAAATTTGTTATGCCCCTGACATTGATCAATACTACGTGCAAGAACGAGGATATCGTTCACGTCTGTCCTTCAGGCGCATAAAAGTTTTCCCATGTAGGGATGTTCATACTTGTCTGGGTTCCAAATCAAATGTTTTATCTTGTTCAACAATAATCTATAATTCAACATATATGTATACGAGTAATTGACAATGGTATATCAACATGTGATTAAATACAATGATTCCACAAGTGGGGACACTTGTATAACCATTTATCGAAATTAACGAACAGAATATTTATCTGAATTATCATATACTAACATTTTGATAATCAATGGGCGTATATAATATAAGGTTAATAATATGTACAGTAATTATATAGTTTAGAAACATTCTTACTCATGTCCATTGCATAAAGAAAATGCAAAGGTAAGATATTTCATCGATGCTACCGCTTACAATTTGTAATTTAGATTTATCTTTTATATCACGACCTATCATTAATAAGATCATTCATTCGATTAGAACAATATACTATAACACATAAGATCGCATATTGCGCGAAAGACATAACCTAATCACATTATTACCCATGTTTAACAACCATTGAATCACAAATAATCACATATCTAATTAAATTATCTAAGTACAGATCAATTTCTAAAACATGTTGGTGTACCGACAATTTTATCGGGTAATTATCGAGTCTAAGACTATGTCCTGTAACTTAATATCTATAAATGTCAGTCATATATATTTTAAATGACTTAATATAATTTTAAAACATTTATTATAGTTTATCATGAATTTTCACACATCGAATCATATTTAAATGATTTAAACACTAATCAATTCTATTATCATTAATATCTAATTAATATTAAACTATTAATGAAATCATTTTCAAAATGTTAAAGTTATTTATAATAACTCAAAATACTTTTAAAGTATTAATATTACCCTTAAATGATTTTTAAAACGTTTAAAATCATTTTTAAATAATTACCATTAATATTTAAATATTAATGTTTTATTTATCAAAATATTAAAAGTCATTAAGTATAACTTAAAATATTTTTAATTCATTTATATCCCTTTTAAATGATTTTTAAATTAATAAAACCATTTAGAAATTATTTATTTAATATAATTATTAAATAAATTTAATATCTTTAATAATGAGTTAATAATCATTAATATAAAATTATTAATGAAATTATCCTTTAAATATTAAAAGTTATATTTTATAACTTAAAATATCTTTAAACACTATATTTTCATTTAAAATGATTATTATAATATTAAAATCATTTTTAAACTAAATTATTTAATATAATTTATTAAATAACTTTAATATCATTATTAATAATTAATTAATAAAATTTATCTTTAAATATTAAAAGTTATATTTTATAACTTAAAATATTTTTAAATACCTTATTATTATTTAAAATGATTTTTAATATAATAAAATCATTTTTAATTAATTTATTTAATTCATTTAGTAACTAAATTAATTTTCATTAATATTAAATAATTAATGAAATTTACTTTAAAATATTAAAAGTTATATTTTATAACTTAAAATATTTTTAAATAACTTATTATCATTTAAAATGATTTTTAATATAATAAAATCATTTTTAATTAATTTATTTAATGCATTTAATAAATAAATTAATTATCAATAATATTTAAATAAATACTAATATTTATGAAAAATATTTCAAATTATTAATATTTAATTTTTATAATTTTAAAATAATTTTTAAAATAATAATTGTAATTTTGAAAATTAATTACTATTTTTAAATAATTTTCAAAATTAATTAATTAATTTTAATTAAGTCTGTCATCAAGAGGCGCTTATAATGTATGAGTAACCATCACTATAAGTGTTATTCGTGTTCTTCATGCAACCCTGATCTTCATAGCTTGTATGATGAAAGTGACCATGTTTGACCAAAGATTAAAACCGTGTATATTGTGATTACGGGTCACGTGGTTGATCGCAAATGTAATATAAATGCAAGACTACAATATACAACAATAATCAGGATCATAGCATGCATAAACAAAGAGATCTGATCTCTCAAACAAGCTGTCAGACATGTTCTTCATTTATGGGTTACCCAGAAATGAAGAACAGGTTGTCTGTCCATTTTTGGCCTTCTATAACATGCGATTCATGTGTGTTTTGTGTGAACCAATGCATGCAGTATGTAGATAACATGTAAGTCTAGAGATCCATTACATAAAACCGAATAAATAACAACAAAATAAAAAGATATAAGCTGGTCAAACCTTGTCAGAAATCACGCACTTAAGTTTTCCGAGTTACCCAGAAAACTAAGTTTGTGATCTTCTGGCCTGATTTGACCTTCCACTGACTTCGATCCATTAGATATTTAGGAGATCTACAAGCTTACTCTTGAAGTCCATATACCCAAGTACAAATGGATTACAAGTAAAACAACAAAACAACATCCAACAGCGAGATCAAGGCTCATCAATAACTTGTCAGACACTGAAAACCCATTTCTGGGTTGCCCAGAAATGGTCCGATCATGGTCGATCAACGACCTTTGACCAACAATACCTATCAATCTAGGCCTGATCTGGACCTCCTATGAATTTCAGAAGACAGATCTCATGACACACTACAAGCTTAAACACTTAAAACATAAAAATCAAACACTTACAGAGATCTAGACGACCTGACATTCGTTGTCAGACGACTGTTTAAAAAATTTCCAGAATTTGTAGATCTTCAAATCCGAGCATCTAGATGTTATGGATCTAACATTTAGCAACCCAGATCATCCTTAGACACCTTATACAACATATTTAACACATCAAACATAAAATCTAACAACAGAAAATTGGACAGATTTTTGGGCTAGGGTTTATACCTTTGCGATCCAATTCTTGATTCTGGCTACTGATGTTGTTATATGTATTAGTGGGGCTTGACTATGTGACTGATATGCTACCAAATTTTGTGTGTCTTAGAGAGAGAAGCTCTAGGATAAGTGTTTGTGCAAAAATAAGCTAAAATGGAACTTTCTCTCTCTCTTGATCTATTTATATAAGTGTTATGTGCAATGTATTGGCTGGCTGAGTGGCTGATCTGCTGAGAGTTATGGCACATGGGGGTGGTTGGATTTGGTCACCAACCCATCCTATTGTTAAACCCTACTAATTTAGACAAAATAATACACTTAGGGGCAAAATGGTCATTTGATAAATCATTTAATGGCAAAATTGGAACTTGTCAAACCCTTAAGGTTTAGCACAAAATGTAGGATTTAGCAATTAGGGTTTGCACAAAAAAAATTAAATAAATTTTAGTTTCTAAAATTTTGAAATTAAGGTTTCATAATTATGATTGATTTTCTAATTACCTTATACAGTAACATTAGTGTTTAATATCTCTAATTATAATTAACTTTGCTAATTTAGCAATTAGGGTTTATCCTTTTGGTAATTAGGGTTATCAAATTACAATTAGGGTTTCCAATTACTAAATTAGGGTTAGAGTTTAGTAATTAGGGTTTAACAATTTAGGGTTTCTATAATTAACAATTGTAATTCGAATACTTGTTAATTAATCAACTAATCACAATTACCAACAATCTCGAACTCTAATTTGAATTGCAAATTAGGGTTTCTCATTTCCAAAAATTAGGGTTTTAGAAATATTAATTAGGGTTTATTCTACAAATTAGGGTTTTTAGAATTTTAATTAGGGTTTACCTAATTAATACATTTAATACACGACATAAATTATATAACACACTTATAAAATAATCTTGTACTCTAATTTGGTTCTCAAATTAGGGTTTAACATTATTACTAGGGTTTGGTCATAATACACCGTAATTGACCATCCATTATCAATACGGACATACCGTACATATTCATAGCACTGAAAAATCAAAATATAATTAATATTATATTTTATTCTCATACCTTGACAATAATCCCAAATTAGGGTTTGGATTCCATATCCCATTTATTCTTCATATTTAACCTTAATAATAAGGTAAAATAATTAATAATAATCTGTACTAAAATTCATATAATAAAATAATTATTATAATTATTCTAAAATCACTTCATATATTATTTAAATAATATATGATTATATTCTCATGGAAAATATTTAATAAAAAATATTTCCACTATAAAATTAATTATTATAAAATATTCTTTTAATAATCAATAATTCTAAATTAAATTTAATTGTAAATAATCATGTAATAAATATATTTTATTTACCACATAAATACATATACATATATTCTTGTACAAATCCTCATCCTTAAAAAAAAATTTATACGCAAAATTTCTTATTTATTTATATAGAAAATATCGGGTTGTTACATTACAGATGAAGTTCTGTTTAACCTTTTCGAAAATAGAAAACAATATTCATAGTCTGTCAACTGATCCTCTTTTATAGTCAATACGTAGTTTCAAAAATTTGAAATCGAAATGATATGTTGTTTATTATTGGTTCAGCTTACTTCACAACTGTTGATTCGTTGTAGAAGTATCGTTCATAGAAAACATTTAATTCGTACAGTTAACTATTATTGTTGCTATTACTTGCTGGGCACTCAAATGTTCATCCTTGCCTGATTTAAATGTTTTCAGCTAAATGTGACCAACCTGAAGGCTCTGCCAAGAACAAAGGGAAAGAGAAGGTAGCTAAATGAATGATAATGCTATCTTTTGTAATAACTAGACTTTATTAGGATAATATATATATATATATATATATATATATATATATATATATATATAAATTAATTATCATGTAATGTAACGAATGTTTAAAGGTTTCGTACTTGGGATTGAAAACTCTGATAATATGTAAATTATATTTGATAATCTATATTATTGTTATTATTGTTAGTAATATTCTGCTTATAGAAATGGTATCGTGAAGTACTGAGTTCGGGTTTCAAGTGCCTAAATTTGGGGGCATCACAGGGACGGCGTAGCTGCGTTGTCCCCTGGCCAGACTAGGGTTGAGCTTCTGCTCTCTTGACTCCAGTCCAACTCTAACACACCAATTACACATACATTTTAACATACATACATGCTAGAGTTTCATATAGCACATGACCATACTTGAGTTTACTACTTCAAGTTTAACTTACACTTTATATGTTATTAAAACAAAAAAATCATGTAATCATCAAGTTTAATACATATGAATCATGTTTAGGAGTAATATAGCTATAACATGACATCTTATTACTTTAGTATCTAAGTACTCACACAATATGCACTTATGTTTGAAAATATGTCCAAGGTTGTCTTTGAAATCATTTTTGCACGAATGATGCAATATACACATACAAGACAACTTTAGAACTCATATTATGTGTGATTAAGTTATGTTTAACATCTTTAAACACAAGAACCTACATCATGTAGCATTCATGTATATTACTTTAATATAACAAACTTTTCCTTTAAAACAATTTCTAACACAAAGCTAACAAGTTTAAATCATGATAAAGACACTATACATCATATATCATGCTCACTTAAGTTCTACATCAGTCATGTATGTGATCTCATAAGTTCAGAGTTTGTTAAACATATATTACTTCAAAGTTCATTTTCTAAACTTAAGTTTTCATTACAAATCTCTTACTAAAATGTGTTGATCACTTCATACTACACAAGAAAACCTTACATATCATGTTATACTCCTCTATAGGTATGTATCGAAGTCATAACATCAAGTTAGTAACACATATAACCAATGTAAACAAGCAATCGGATTTGAGGGTGCAGTAGGCACTTCAAGCACCTTAGTATAACCAGTATGCGTTAAATTGCGCCAGTCGAGTTCGAAAGAAGGTTACTCGCTTTGCAGAAAGTAACTACTAACTTGATTTCCAACAATTCAAGCATGCTCCAAATCAATATTAAAGTGTTCATATATATTAGAAAACTTCTTACACACCTTATAACATGTTTGTTCATATCAATTAACAAATGAATTCAAGAAATTTCAATAATCAAACAAGACCCATTTCAAGAGCATAGTTAGAACTTATACCTTCTCATGGTTGGATTGAACCTCCTACCCTTTGAGTATGTTTCTACAATGCTCAGTAACTTAGAACTCTCTAATTAGGCTATCAACAACTTATCAACAACTTATCAACAACACAAAATCTGAATTTGGAGCTTGTATTTATAAGGGGACTATGAACTGGACAATCACATTAACCTAATGTTGGAGCTCATGGTGCAAAGGAAAGACACATTGGTTGCTAAGGAGTGGTTGAGCAACCCACCACCAGCCATTGGCTAGCAAATGATCACCTAAGACTATCCACTTGAAGAATACATAAACTAGCTTTTGTCCACTGTTCATGTACTTTGGTGATACTCAATTTGGGACAAGAGCAAAATCTCAACATTTGTTATTCTAAGGCTTGGTTTGGCCCCCTTTAAATTCCCAAAATGAAAACTTAATGTATAGTTATTACCATATTAGGAAATCTAGGGATTATTTAGGCACTCATATCATATAATCCATGCATATTAAATACATGCAATAAAATAACACAGTCAAGTATTATTGTCTGGGAAGTTTCATAATTATCTCTACTACTTACATAGCCATATTATAACATTATTTAATATTATATATTCAGTGTGCACACATAACTTCTTTTCCAATTTCTGGAATACACAAATATTTAATTCTCTCCGTTTAACAATCACTTATGATTTTATTGCACTACTTGACACTTCATATCATTAGAATATATTCTTATTATATGATTCTGTTAGTTCCTAGTTGGCACAATAGTTATCTAGAAGGGGGGGGGGGGGGTTGAATAGATATTTAAAAATCTTTTCGTTTTAGACACATCTTTGATAATGACTAAAACTTAGCGGAATAAATGTTTGTTTTAATCTTCTTTACCAAGCAATGGAGTAATGAGGGTGAGGCAGTTATGGTAGTTATAACAGATATAGCAGTTATGATATGAATGTAAATGACACAGTCATTTTAAGTGGTTCAGAGCACTTAAAGCTCCTAGTCCACTCTTCTACTCAACGAGTAGGATATCCACTAAGGATGTCTGTTAAAACTTCTGAATCACACAGATTCCTTCTAAACCAGCAGTCTAGGAACTTCTTAGTTCACTCTTGAACTCTTCAAGTCCAGCAGACTTGGTACTCTTCTTCAATTGGTTGATAATGTTGTGTTCTTGATGGTTGCTACTCAATCATTTGTGTAAGCACTTGTTCTAAAGGCGAGTAGGTGAAAGCAAGCTTTGCAATATCTCGGATCGTAGAGTTGAGCTTGAGAGAGATGTTCACATTGTTTGTTCAATGCTTGCTTAGTTTCTCTCATCATCGTTCGACCGCATATATGTGATCTTGAAAACTATCCGTTGGATCAATCCGTTGAGACATTAAATGCATTTGACTTTTCTGATCTTTGATGTAGACATTTTTGCACATCTTTTGAAACTGCATTCTGGCCCACTAACACAGTAGACTGCTTTCTCACCTACCACCTGAAAAGGTGTTTTATCCCTCTTATCCATGGTACTATCCTTAGTTTCTTCAATACGTTTCTTTGTTGCATACTAAGGATGTTTCATATACTCTAGGACTGATGAGTACTGCAGCATCTAGAATCCATTCCTCATATATTGAAATCTACCTTTACACAAATCATGAGGCTCGATGTTTTCTGATATGAGACAGATGATGCTCTACGATTTGGATCATGATACTCTACAATTCAGATTGTAGTGACTTGTTTCCTTGGTGCTTGATCTGATGCTATCATTTAGAGAGCACTACGATTTCTCTTAAACCCTTCCACACTACGATCTTTTCTTGCTCGTGTTGTTGACTCTACGTTCCCGAGAGCACACTACTATCGTTGACTTGTAAACTCCATGTTTCCTTCAGCACACTGCGATCGTGAAGTTTGGTCGGCAAACGTTGGGACCACTCTATGATTTCCAAAGAGTCCCTTCAAGGCAGGCACACACTACGATCCGTTAAGCTCTACGTTTCTGCCTTGACTTCTGCAAAGTTGATCAGATGATACACTACAATTTCTTTGAACCCTATCTATTACATCTCAAGATCAACCTAACAGCTTTGATCTTTCTATCTATACATTCTATTAAAGAATGATACACGTTGAGATCTTAGATCCACCTAACAAATTTGATCTATCACTAAGTCCTTGTACATATCTTACTTAGAAGGACTTTACAAATAATCATGAGCATATACATTAAAACATCAAATCATAATATACATTCTCCCAACAATCTCCCCCTATTTGATGTTGACATAACCAAGGAGATTTGTTGTCATGATTATTAGTGACTAGATGCATTTGCAGGAAATTTAAACATGACTTAGTATTTCAGTGAGCAGCTAAAATTTCTAGAGAATAAGCCTGAATTTATTGATGAACAAGAGATATTACATTTTATCATTACATCAATAGGAAATTAAAGTTTCAACTTATCTCTATTTCTTTGACCTCTTTCTTGCAGGTGGGTTAGCATACTCCTCAACCCTTCTTTTTCTGCAAGCTTCCTCGTTCCTGGCTAGCTCTTCCAGCTCGCTTGGACTTAGTCTTGGATTTTCCTCATGCCTGTACATGAATGCAGGATCTCCAGTTGGCATTCTTATGCGTACAATAGATACATCTTGTGAGCTGGGGGTTGACTCCTGACAGCTTAATGGTATTGCTGTTACAATTCCCTGCTGATCAAATCGATGAGTCTGATGGTGGAATTGTCTTGCTGGAGGACTTCGTGATGCTTGAGCTTGATATTGTCCTCTTCCCCTTTCTTGAGTTCCATGACCTCCTCTACCTCTGCCTTGTCCTCCCTGAACTCCTTTCCCTTTATTTTCCCCCTTTATTTCAGCATCAAGGGTTCGAATATCTGCAGACAGTTGATTAACTCCTTGGATAAGCTCGTTCAGTTGGCTTTGTGTCTGAGCAATATCCTCTCGACTTTCCTTGATCTGTTTGTCAGATCTTGCTTCTTTGTTTCGGAGGGCTGTTAGAACCATGTCATTCTGTTTTTCCTGATTGACATAAGATTTCTGGAAGTCATAGACAGAAGCTTTCAAGTTTATGATATTCTCCAGCATGAGTTTATGTTGAGCGTCTTGATGTTTCTGCATTTCAAGAACAACCTCTCTTTGCTTGGCAGCTACTTAGAAGTGAATTTCATCTCTGTCCTTCATGCTCTTAAGAATTTCTTGAATAATTTCTCTCAGCTTCTTTGTAAGCTCAGTATTCATGGTCCCAGGGAAATTATTTGCAGCTGTGATCATTTGATTCAGCCGGATATTTATGAGATCAGAGTGAGATTCCAGACTTGCTTCTATAGACTTGACCATTTTCTCAGAAATTTCTTTCAAGTCATCCTTGGTAGGCAGACTTGGGAGAGTATCATTTGATTGAGGATTGTTAATTGGAGGGGTTCTCTGTTGGGATTGATCTTACAAGTTATAAAGAGCGAGATCAAGACTAAAGTAGTTATTTGATGAGGAGGATGGTATATCAGATGGAGGGGCTTGGGTTTGGATGTCTGGGATAGGTGACTCTACGATTTCGATGTGAGACTCTACGAGGTGGTTGGAGCCTGAAATCGTAGAGGTGGTCATTTGTGGGAGTAAAGTAAAGTTGAATTCATTTGGTTCTTCAGTTATAGAATTTTGGGATTCTGTAACTGGAAATTGATTGAGTGGGTGAAGAATCACTTCCAACCATCGAGAAAATTCATAGAATTGACTGAATGAATATGATGGTAGGTGATTAACTTTGAAGAGATCAGGGATAGTCAGTACCTCAAGTTTATCCTTGGATGAAGAATGGTTAGTAAGCAGCTTCTTGGCAAAGTTGACTTTCCCTGGGAATCCATGAGCCAGAACTGAGATGGATGGATACTCTTTGAAGCTCCAGAACATGTGATCCCATGAGTTCAGGATTTGAGCTTGATGGTATGCCATCATGGGTAGGTAAGAAAACATTTGATTGTACAGATAACTTCTATATCCACCTTTACCTATACCAGTGATTTTGAGCTCATCATCATCATCATCTTGTTCTTCTTCTTTGTTCTCTTCTGAGGATTCCATTATCTCAATGCTCTCTGGATGGTCTTGCACTGGTTCATCTTTATTTTGTGCAGGGACCTCTTCTTCTACCATGTGGATATCATGAGGCTCCCCCTCAGCATGATTATCTTCTTGAGAGTTCAGAAAATCCCCCTCAGCTGGAACATTTTCTTGAGAGTGCAGAAACTCCCCCTCAGCCGGTGTATTCTCTATCATGAGAATTTCAGGGGTCTCCCCCTCAGCTGGAGCACTGTCCTCTTTATTTGCTTGGGACAGTTCTTCTTCTGCAGCCACACTCTTGGCTTCCTTTTTCATCATCTTTTCATTTTCAAGAATGTACTTCTTGACCAGCTTTCTCCTTGATTTGCTGGATTTAGCCACAACTTCAGGACTCTCTTGAGTTTTAGCTTTGTCTTGTTGAACAACTACTATACTTGAAGCAGCTACCTCCTTTTCTGCCACACTTGGTCTTGTCTCAGTGAGCAGCAGAGACTCTACGATAGAGGTGACTGATGGTCTTTTGGACTTATGTCCAACTTTTTTCTTCTTTAGGATCTGTGATATGGTGGCTTGATCCTCATCAGCTTCATCTTGCTGTTGCTTCCTTCTCAACAATCTCAGAGTCTCTGTATCAGAGGACTCTACAGGAATATCAGTTGTAGATCCTTGAGGCTCTTCTATCTGTCTAGCCCTTAGCTTCCTCTTGCCCTTACTTTTTCTGGAAAGGGCAGAGGGTTCTCCCTTATCGGCTTCTCCTTCTTCTTCAACTTCCCTGACAACAGACATGCCCCCTGGAAAGCCTGCGTCCTTTAGTTCCCCAGTTCTTCCACTGGACTCTGTCATCATTCGCACATGCTCAACAGGGTTTCTCTTCCAGTTTTCAAACAACTGCTAGGTCATTCTTCGATTTGGGTTGATGGCTTCTCCCTCTTCATCCCCAATTTTGTCACCAAGTGCAGATTGAAGAATGATACTTATGAAACGCCCATATAGCATCTTCTGAGGGCTTTTTGATTTCTTTGAGTTTACTATCCACTTTCCAATCCACTCGAGTAATATAGCTCCATTGTTGAGTTGTATATCATAATACATGGCAGTTATGAGCCTTAGTTGAGCTTCATTCATAGAGTCATGTCCTGAGCTCTTACAGCAGATGCATTTTCCAATAATGTCAGCCAAGAACTCGTACCTTTGTGGGAACTCCTTCTTTTTGTATCCTTTTACAGAGGGGTTTTTCTTGTGATGCATTTTCCTTAGTGCCTCTTGGAAGTTTATGCTGTCTAAGAATTTGTGCCCTTCATTCTTGAAACCTAGGGCCAGATTGAAGTCCTCTTCCCTTAGTCTCATTTCTACTCCCTTTACTCGTGTAGTGATGGTGTTGTGTTTGAACACACCATTCTTATAGAACTCCTTCACTAGCTTGGGATAGATGAGTGTATCGGTGCTCAACGCCTCTTTGAGACCTGCCTTCTTCAGTAGTGCTAGGGTCTTGTGAAATTTTGGTGGAGCGGTTTTGAACTCGTCAATGCAGAGTCTGTAACCTGAAACCACATTTGAAGCAGCCATTGATTCTGTAGTTGGAAGTGAGATATGACTGAGCTTTCTGCTGATTTAGGGTTTTGCTTTGAGAGAGAGAGAGAGAGGATGAGAGAGATAATCTTTTGAACTTCAGATTTCAAAAACACGATTTCAATTTGTACTTGTAACTTCCCTCTCTCTATTTCACTTAGTGGGACAGGTGTCGATTTTTTCTTGGCTCTATGATTTTGACTGTGCAAGAATGTACTGATTTGCCCTTGGCTTTTTCAGAGCTGAGGTGTTATTAGGAAGGCTATGATCGTTAAGGTAGTTTTATGTTCGTTGAGTCTGTCCTGCGATCGTCGAGTCTGTCCTACGATCGTCGAGTCTGATCAACATTCGTTGAGTCTGTCCTACGATCGTCGAGTCTGTCCGAATCCTTGTGATGATTTTTGATAAAGCATTCTTTTAATGCAGCTCGGGAAGGGCCAACCTCTTGGAGAGATTCAAGGGTTAGGTTTGTTCCTGAGCCACCTCTTAGAGAGATTGCTATGTTATGAAGCTTGTCATCACATGATACATTTTTGCTTTGTGGATGGGGCTTGTGTCATCGTTGAGTCTGCACTATGATAATTAAGTCTTTGCTACGATCGTTGAGGTAGTCTTCTTTTCAGCTCTACGACCGTGAGCTTTCCTTGATCATGTCTACGATTTTGAGTTCAACCTTTGTATTTGTCATGGTTAGCACAATCTAGAGCATATATTTCATGGTTGTAGATTTAGCATACCTAGCTCACTTATTAAATCTAGATTCATCTAATGGTTTTGTAAAAACATCAGCAAGTTGATTTTCAGTAGGGATATATTGTAAAGATATAGTTCAATTTTGCACATGATCCCTAATGAAGTGATACCTTATTTCTATATGCTTAGTCCTAGAATGCATGACAGGATTATGAGTTATTGCTATGGTACTTATGTTGTCACAGTGTATGGGAATAGATTTGAAGTCGAACCAATAGTCAGCTAGCTGATTTCTCATCTATAGGATCTCGAGTACAAAGAATTTGCCGGTGAAGAATATATTCGATTTCCAAGTTAAGGTAGATAATCGAGTTTTACTTTTTACTAAACCAGGACACAAGTCTGTTTCCTAGAAGTTGACAAGTTCCACTGGTACTCTTTCTATCTATTTTGCATCCTGCAAAATCAGCATCTATGTATCCTATTAGTTCAAATGAGGATTCCTTGGGGTACCACAGCCCCAAGTAAGGTGTACCCTTGAGATACTCAAGATCCTCCTGTATATGACAGATAAATGTGACTCTTTAGGGTTAGACTGAAATCTAGCACATATGCATGTTGCAAACATTATGTCTGGTCTACTGGCAGTTAGGTATAAAAGAGAGCCTATCATACCTCTGTATTGAGTGATATTAATACTTTTACCTTTCTCATCCTTGTCAAGCTTGGTTGCAGGAGTAATTTATGTTTTCATGGGAGAGGCTGATTCCATGCCATACTTCTTTAGTAAGTCTTTGATGTACTTGGCTTGGTTTATGAAAATTCCTTCTTCAGTCTGCTTTACTTGCAATCCAAGGAAGAAGTTCAGCTCACCCATCATGCTCATTTCAAACTTGCTCTGCATTAGCTTAGAGAATCTCTTGCATAACTTTTCGTCAGTAGAACCAAAGATAATGTCATTAACATAGATTTGAACTAGTAAGACTTTGTCTTTATGCTTTCTAAGGAACAGTGTGGTATCTACTCTACCTCTAGTGAACCCATTTTCAATTAAGAAGTTAGTCAATGTTTCATACCATGCTCTAGGTGCTTGTTTAAGACCATATAAAGCTTTATCTAATCTATAGACATAATTAGAAAGTGATGGATTAATGAAACCTGGAGGTTGTTCTACATAGACTTCTTCTTGGAGTTCTCCATTTAGAAATGCACTCTTGACATCCATCTGAAAGACTTTGAACTTCATGTGGGTAGCAAAGGCAAGAAAGATTACGATGGCTTCAACCGCAACAGTGTAAATGTTTCATCGTAGTCGATACCTTCTTCTTGAGAATAGCCCTTTGCCACTAATCTTGCCTTGTTTCTGGTTATGACCCCATCTTTATCCATTTTGTTTCTGAAGACCCACTTAGTTCCTATCACAGGATGACTCTTTGGTCTTGGTACCAATCTCCATACTTTGCTTCATTCAAATTGGTTGAGTTCTTCCTGCATGGCTTCTATCCAACTGGAGTCTTCCATAGCATCCTCTATATTCTTTGGCTCTATTTGTGACAAGAAGCTTAGATAAAAACATTTATTATGAGTAACAGCTCTTGTTTTGACTCTAGCACTCGGATCTCCAATGATTAGATCCTGAGTGTGATCTCTTGCCCATCTGTTGTCGATTGGGACATCTGTCCCGATGCCTTCCTGTCTTAATTCTTCAAGGTCTATCTCTTCTTCTTGGAATGGAGGCTCGCTGTCTTGCATGAACCTCTCTATGATCACATTCTCATGCTCTACGATTTCACTATCTGGCACTACGATCGTAGTGTTGAGCTCGACGACTTCATTCGTAGTGTCTGCACTATCGGTCGTAGTGTCTTGAGGCACTATTTTGTCTAAGTCAGTTTCATCAAAGATGATGTGTATTGAGACTTCAACATTCAATGTCTTCTTGTTGAACACCCTGTAAGCCTTGCTGTCTGTGGTATATCCAAGAAAAATCCCTTCATCTGACTTGGGCTGGAATTTTGTCAGATACTGCTTTCCATTGTTGAGAATGTAGCATGCACAACCAAAGACATGGAAGTAGCTGACACCTGGGTTTCTTCCTTTCCACAGTTCATAGGGCGTCTTTTTGATCGTAGAGTGTATGAGTGATTTGTTCTGTGCGTAGCATGCAGTGTTGATAGCTTCTGCCTAGAAGTATTCAGGCAGATGGGCTGCATCTAGTAGAGTTCTTCCAGCCTCTATCAAGGTTCTGTTCTTTCTTTCAGCTACTCCATTTTGTTGAGGAGTTCGTGGAGCTGAGAAGTTGTGACCGATCCCATTATCTGTGTAGAACTGATCCATTTCTAAGAAATCGAATTCTCTGCCATGATCACTCCTTATGGCCTTGATTTTCTCTCCTTTCTCATTCATCACCAGTCTGAACATCTTAATTAATTCAGAGCTCATTTCAT
The DNA here is from genome assembly GCA_020205605.1 of Panax ginseng. Classification (NCBI taxonomy): domain Eukaryota; kingdom Viridiplantae; phylum Streptophyta; class Magnoliopsida; order Apiales; family Araliaceae; genus Panax; species Panax ginseng. Next base: position 44,278,616 of record CM035127.1, on the reverse strand, counting down.
CCTTTGAAGTTAGGAAGAATACCCATGTGAATCTAGTGTAGTCGTCGACTATGACTAGAGAGTATCTTTTTCCTCCAAGACTGGTTGTTGGGATTGGCCCAAAGAGATCCAAGTGAAGCAACTGCAGTGTTGGCTTGTCAATAGAGTTAGCGCCTTGCTCTTGAATGAGCTTACGGTTTGCTTTTCAAGTCGATGTGCATTTCATGGCCTTTCCTTCACGAAGTTAAACTTGGGTAGGCCAGCTACTAGGTCTTTTGATGCCAGTTTAGACATGCTTTTGAAGTTTAAGTGAGACAACCGTCTATGCCATAGCCATCTCATTTCTTCAGATGCTTTTGCCAGAAAACATATTATCTCGTCTGAGCTTAGTTGACCAAGATCCACTGTGTAGAGATTTCCTTCTCTTGTCCCGGTTAGCTTTACAGCCGATGTCTTCAAATTTCTGACTTGACATTTGTTATTGAGGAATGTCACTTGATGACCTTTGTCACAGAGTTGGCTGATACTTAGAAGGTTGTGTTGAAGACCTTCCACATAGGCTACTTTGCTGAAAGATACTGCACCATTGCTAGCAGAGCCATATCCTCCTATCTTGCCCGAGCCGTTATCTCCAAAGATGACTAAGGGACCCTCCTTTTCTATGTAGTTAGATAGTAGAGCTTTGTTCCCTGTCATATGCCTCGAGCATCCACTATCCAGATACCATGTTGAGGTCGTGGAGCTCTTTTCCTGTCAAAACATTTGAACCTTCTTTTTGGTATCCATATTTGCATGGGTCCTTCATTGTTAGTGCCTTTGGGACCCAAATCTATCTAATCTTGGGTCTTACATGCATTGAGTTATAATAACATTTTGTAGCCCTATGACCATATTTATTGCATATGAAACATCTATTATGATGCATGTCTGTGTGTGCATGATGATTCATCTTCCACTTGGACTCGTGTGGTTCCTTAGTTAACCTTCTGTTGAACTGATTCTCTTTCTTCCACATGTCCTTAGGTTTCATAAATAGTGATGAATGTGCCTTACCTCTACTATACCTTCCCAGTTGATTCGTAGAGTTGGTCTTGCTTGACTCTACGATTCTTAGAGGTTGGTGAGTAGAGGTTGGGTTACTCTTCTCCTTTATGAAGCCCAGGCCAGCGTGAGATCCTTTACTTCTCTGAGTATAACTAGAAACAGTAGAACAAGGTTGAACTAGCTCTTCTAACTGTGAGGATTTGACAAAGGCAATGCCTCTACCAAAACTTGAGGCATTACTAATGCTAGTTTCCATTGTCTTTTCCACACAAGGCTCTTAGATGAATTCCCCAAAGCCTAGACCTGTTCTGTCGAATGTGCTTCTCTGACTAGAGAGCAGGCAGTCCATGGACGATGATGATTTGTTCCATGCAGAGATAGTCTTCTCTAGGTCCTCAACTTTAGAGGTTAGAATAGACTCTCTTTGTGCAATCGAGTGTGTTTGTTCTGCATTTTAAGGTCTCATTCTCACCTCAAGCTTGGAAAGAAGATTAGTACTTAGAAGGGTCATTTCAAGCTCTTCTTGAACTTTCTTCTTTTCCTCTTGAAGAAGTGAATGATCTTTAGACAAGACTCGAACCACTTCATGTATTGATGTAGATCAATAGTTATCTTTATGCAAAGGCGAGTTCTTAAGTCATTCATGTCACATCGTGTGAGTTGAAATCAAATACCTCGTCGAGACTTACATCATGTATGTTGAGGCTTTGTTTGTCCTTTGCATGTTTATTAAGCACATATTGGCCATATGTGGTTCTTCCTCATCTCCGAGTTAGCATTTGAGTCATTATCCGAGTCACCCACGATCCTCCGCCTACTTGGACCTTTGTCTCTCTTTTTGAGGCCTCTTGTTTCTTTTTGTATTCCTTCTTTGCATGTGTTTTCTTCTTTAGTTCTTCTTTGATAGGTTTGTTGCAGTTGGCGATGAAGTGGCTAGGCTTTTTGCAGGTGTAGCATAGGTCATTCATTTGCTCTTGACTGCTGTAATTGCTGACCTTCTTTGGCTTACTGATTCTGCCTTATCGCATGAACCTTCTTAGTCTCTTTACCAACATAGCAAAGTCATCATCATCGTCTTCATCATCATCAGAGTCAATCTCAGTGTTGACCTTTGATGCACTTTCAGTTGCCTTGAGAGCAACACCCTTATCCTTCCTTCTTCCTTCTAATAAGGTTTCAGCACGTTGGGTCAGCTCCAGTTCGTATGTCAGGAGATTTCCATATAGTTGTTGAACTGTCATTTCGTTGAACTGTCATTTCAGCACGTTGGGTCAGCTCCAGTTCGTATGTCTTGGCATCCCACCTGCTTGGTAGGGCTCTCATGAATTTTATGGTCAGATCTTTGTTAGGATAGACCTTTCCATATGCTCGTAGAGAGTTGAGCAGAACATTAAATCTTTCATAGGTGGCAGTTATATTTTCTCCTTGCACACGAGCGAACATTTCGTACTGCTGTGTTAGAAGAGACTGTTTGTTCTCCCTAACTTCTTCAGTTCCTTCGTGTATGATCAGCAGAGCTTCCCAAACTTCCTTAGCTGTTTTGTTATTTACAACATTTTCAAACAGATCGTCCTCTAAGGATTGGAACAGTATGTTCTTAGCCTTCTTATCAAGTTGGACAGCTCTTTTCTCGTTGTCTGCCCACTCTTCTTTAACTTTGATCTGTATACGGTTTGGATCGTCAGTGGTTGGTGCAAGCTTGGTTGGAATATAGGGCCCATTTTGAATGGTCTCAAATAGATCTTCATCTATTGAGTCCATGTACGCTTGCATCCTGACCTTCCAGTTAGCAAATTTATCCTTGTTGCACATTGGTGGCTTTCTGCCTCCCCCGGTCCTGGATTCGCTTGGTACGAGTGCCATTGGATCTACTAAAGCTTGTAAGCTATAAAATAGAACACTCGCTTTGATACCAATTGTTAGTTCTAGTTGGCACAATAGTTATCTAGAAGGGGGGGGTTGAATAGATATTTAAAAATCTTTTCGTTTTAAACTTGTTCTTTGATAATGATTAAAACTTAGCAGAATAAATGTTTGTTTTAATTTTCTTTACCAAGCAATGGAGTAATGAGGTGAGGCAGTTATGGAAGTTATAATGATATAACATGATTATGATGTGAATGTAAATGACACAAATGCTTTTAAGTAGTTGAGCACTTAAAGCTCTCTAGTCCACTCTTTACTCTCGCAGTAGGATATCCACTAAGGATGTCTCATATAACTCACGAATCACTGATTCCTTTCTAGACCGGTGATTGGTCAGAACTTCTTAGTTCACTCTTGAACTCTTTAAGTCCAGCAGACTTGGCTTTCTTATAGTTCATTACGAACTCTTCAAGTCCAGCAGAATTGGTACTCTTCTTTAGTTGGTTGATAATGTTATGTTCTTGATGGTTGCTACTCAGTCGCTGTGTAAGCACTTGTTCTAAAGAACTGAGTAGCTGAGCAAGCTTTGCAATATCTCAGATCGTAGTGTTGAGCTTGAGAGAGATGTTCACGTTGTTTGTTCAATGCTTGCTTAGTTCTCTCTCGTCTGTCTGATCTGAAACTATCCGTTGGATCAATCCGTTGAGACATTAAATGCATTTGACTTTTCTAATCTTTGATGGAGACATTTCTGCACATCTTCTGAAACTGAATTCTGGCCCACTGACACAGCAGACTGCTTTCTCATCTACCACTTGAAAAGGTGTTTTGTCCCTCTTATCCATGGTACTATCCTTAGCTTCTTCAATACGTTTCTTTGTTGCATACTAAGGATATTTCATATACTCTGGGACTGATGAGTACTGTAACATCTAGAATCCATTCCTCATATGTTAAAATCTACCTTTACACAAATCATGAGGCTCGACATTTTCTGATATGAGACAGATGATGCTCTACGATTTGGATCATGATACTCTACGATTCAGATCGTAGTGACTTGTTGCCTTGGTCCTTGATCTGATGCTATCATTTTGAGAGCACTACGATTTCTCTTAAACCCTTGCACACTACGATCTTTTCTTTCTCGTGTTGTTGACTCTACGTTCCCGAGAGCACACTACGATCGTTGACTTGTAAACTCAATGTTTCCTTCAGCACACTGCGATCGTGGAGTTTGGTCGGCAAACATTGGGACCACTCTACGATTTTCGAAGAGTCCCTTCAAGGCAGGCACACACTATGATCCATTAAGCTCTACGTTTCTTCCTTGACTTCTGCAATGTTGATCAGATGATACACTACGATTTCTTCGAACCCTATCTATTACATCTCAAGATCAACCTAACAGCTTTGATCTTTTTATCTATACATTCTATTAAAGAATGATACACGTTGAGATCTTAGATCAACCTAACAAATTTGATCTATCACTAAGTCCTTGTACATATCTTACTTAGAAGGACTTTACAAATAATCATGAGCATATACATTAAAACATCAAATCATAATATGCATTCTCCCAACAGATTCTATTCATGCCACACATTACACTAATGTTCTAATTCATTTTCTATAGCAGAACTTAACTTTCTAAGTTTGGACACTAAGCCTTAATCGCCATTATTTTGTATCTTTGGATGAAGCAATTGCTGCTTGGGTCCTCGGCAAAGCAAAAATAGGTTAGCTTCAAGCCAATTCCAATTCCTATCACCACATAACTTTCATATGGGATAATTTAACTTCTTCAATGGTGATATACCCATACGTGACATAAATCAATATGTTCAAATCTTGCTACTATATTCAAATAAATTGAATATTTAATTATTAAGAATCCTACCAATTCTTGATATCAAACTCTTAGGGTTAGTCCACTAATTTAAATAACTATTAGTGACTCCCTTTAATCATTTCATAAATTCATATAACCATATAAGGTTTAAATAAACTCACAACGCTAACTCATTAAAATTAAATCACATATTTAATTAATAAGGAGTTTCAAATTCGTGGACATTACATTCCCTGTCTGGTTGGGAATTTGAATTGGGCATTTGATTCCTTGATGATTCTTTCCAAACCCATGTCCCAGTTAGAAACCCAAGGATATCATCTCTTGAGTGGCTGTCATTACCTCTATAGAAACTTTGGGTTTAAGAGCTGGAGCCCTGATGGGTTGATAGTGAGTGTTGTTCACCTCAAGGGCTTGGAAGCTGACAGGCTCAACTTCTTCATTGAAACTGATTAGAGGCATATCACTTTGGACAGGAAACTCTGGTTCAGTATTGATAGTGACCAGATTACTGATTATTATATACTTGAGCTGTTGATGAAGAGTGGATGGGATGGCTCCTGCTATATGGATCCAAGGTATTCCCAGCAGTAAATTATAACCTGTAGTGATTTTGAGCACCTGAAAGGATATGTAGAAAGTATGTGGACCAATTTCTATTGGTAATTTAACCTCTCCTACAACATTTCGCCGAGATCCATTAAAAGCTTTAATGATTGTGTGGCTGCGTCAGATCCGGTTGGGATTGATCTTCATCCTTTCTAATGTGGCATAGGGGAAAATGTTTAGGGATGATCCTCCATCTATCAGCACACCTCCAACCACATATTCGGAAGACAACATTGCTATGTATAGTGGCTTGTAATGACCCGTCCCTTCGGGAGGTATGTCATCATCAGTGAAGGATATCACATTGCTGTTGAAGATGTGATCTACCAGATGATGAAACTTTTCAACATCCACCATCTTTGGCAAGTGGGTTTCTTCTAATATCTTCATTAAGACATTTCGAAGATCTTCTCCTGAGAATACCAAATCCAGAATAGATATCTATTGAGGTGCTTCTTTCAAGCTTTACACCACCTTGGCTTCATTATGTCCCATTTTGCGGAGGAATTCTTCGATTTTCTCCTTGGGCACTTTCCCCTTAGATCAGATGACTGACTTCATCACTCGTTAAGGGAGATATAACGGATTTTCCTTGGATACCACAACAGTTGTGTTTGACGTTGATCCTTCAACCTCTCCATAGTTCCATGTGACTTTTTTAAGGCTGATGATAGGATATTGCGGCCTGAATGGCAATATTACGGGTTTTGGTGCAACAACCTTCAAAGGGTTTTCAACTCCTTTGAGTTTGATCGGTTGAATTATAAGGGATGTTGCAGCCAGGTCTCCCTCAGAGGATATGACTACTATGATCTCCCTCCATCTATGCGATCCTGATGGAAATGTACTTCCACTCTCAAGTGATACGGTGTCATCGTCTGCCATTTGCATGTCACCACTGTCAATCATTTTTTGGATAAGATGACGGAGTGCCCAACATCCTTCAGTGCTGTGATTGTGAGAATTAGAGTGGTATCGACAAACTCTAGTAGCATCAAATCTTTTTGAGTGTGGGTTGACTGGAGGTAAAAGTGTTGTAATCTTTCCCTCATTGATCATCTTCTGCAGGATTTCCTCCATCGGTTGGCCCAAATAGGTGAACTCCCTTTTGTTGGCAAAGTTCAGATGGGCTTGGCTTCTTACTTTTCATGCAAGCTTTTCCTCCAATGTTTCACTCTCTTGGGTGAGTGATGGAATCTTTGTGACAAGGGAGAGGAGACTTGCATGCTCCTGACTGAACAACTGTCGCGTGACTTGGTGTTGATGTATCACCAGTTCTGCCAGTTGATTAACTTGTTCATCTATAGACTTCAACTCCCGTTCTATCATGAATTAAAACTCTGAATAATCCCACTTATTGTATTTATCTTTGCTAGTTTGGGGAGAACCATCCACATATTTGAGGTACTTGGAGCTCTCTCCACTGCCTTTGTTGATCATGTTAACCTCGTCTTCCTAGTGTTGAGGGAGAGGGTTATCTTGAGTGTGTGGTTGTTCGGGCTTTGTCACCACGATCTCACCACTGTCTATTAAGTCCTGGATCTTATGCTTGAGGGCACAATAATGTTTGGTGTCGTGGCCTTGAGCTTTAGAATGGTAAGCACACTTCTTGCTTGTATTGAAACCCTTTCCATTTGGATTGGCTGGTGGAAGGAGATGAGTAATTTTCTTCTGAGCTATCAGAAGTTTGAAAATGTTTTCGAGTGAGTCCCCTAAGGGTGTGAACACTCTTAAATGTCTGACTTCTCCACTCTTTGGTAAGGGAGGATTTGATGATTGTTCTTGAAAAGGGTAATAGTTTCTCCTTTCAATAGGAAAGATTTGATTGCCTTTTTGATTTTACCCTTGTAGTATCAAGGAGACATCATCTTCTTTCTTCTTATGGACCCTCTCGGGGTTGTTCCCATAACTTCCAGATTGGATATGCGCAGCAATGACTTTTAAAGCGGCGAGGTCTTGAATCTTCCCAGATTTTAACCCCATCTCTTCCATTTCTCCGTGCTTAATCATTTCTGAGAATGGTTTTCCTATTCCGACTAGGGCCCTCTCATAAAATGAAGCATCTTGAATATCTATGAAGGTTATCACCATCTTTGGGAACACTCTCTGAATGACTTATTGACTTGCTTCCTGACTTTGGTAATTTGATACCTATCTGGAGCCATCTGAGTTTGAAAGTTATATAGACTAAGGAAAACATGGGCTAACTCCTCCCAGCTGTGGATTTAAGAATTATCTAATCTGGTGTACCATGCACTGGCTTCTCCAATTAGACTCTTCTGAAATAGCTGCACTCTCAGTTTTTCATTCTCGGCATAGGATCTAAGCTCTCCAATGAACACTTTTAAGTGGGTGTAGGGATCTCCTAATCCATCATATTTCTCAAAATCAAGAGCTCTGAATTTCTCCGGATAATGAACCCTAGGGAAGATGCAAAAATCTGAATAGGGAACACTTTTGTGCGTTCCAATCCCTTTGATGGACCGAATGGTTTCTTCCATTTGTAAAACCTTCTTCCGAATATCACTGGTGTCTTGATCTTCTTTAAGATGGGTGATTTCAGAAGTTTTGTTGGACTTCTCATTCTGAGACTCAGGTATTGGGATTTCTCTGTCTAGACCCTGGATTCCTCCCTGTGCTGAGGATTCTGTTTGGATGGGTATTTGTGGACCCTGAGTTGATTTGTTTAGTTCTTTCAGGAGAACAACCAACTCTATTATTTGATTCCTTAATCCTTCGAACTCCTTGCGAGAGACATGAGTATGATCAAGTTGGGCACTTGTAGCCATGTCTGACGGTGGGCTTAGTGCCTTTTTGGACTTTGAACATGTAACGGGACCAATCGTTTCCCTACAAAAAGACTATGTAGTTTAGTCTGAGAAAACGGGGAAATGTTACATGCTATGCAATGTGTCCATTTTTAGGAGTGTTTTAATGTTCTCCTGCAAAACAGATGTCAGTCGTTTTGATGACAGGATAACATGACAGGTCTTGATATGAAAAAAAGGAATGCATATTTACATACTCCTTTATATTTTCCATTACAATGAGATTGACATGGAATTAAAATTACAAGTAATTGAAAGGGGAAGGTATGAAGAGACTTCCCTTCGTATTTGGTTTATCAGAGGCAAACCTATCTTAGGCTACTCTCGTAGCTTTTTGGCATGAAGGTCCCCAGATCATCGCAATTTACTAGATGTGAAGTTATTCCGATCTTTCAATTGGATCAAATCTGGGTGGTGCCTTTCCCGAGCCTCGCGAAATTAGTCTCCCTTGAGTCCATCAAACACCGACGGGTTAGTCTCCTGGTGAAGGAATCACACAACATATGTAAGACCCCAACTTTTTATAAATAAAATCGAATTTCCTCTATTTATTATTGTGAATAATAAAGTGTTAATTTGATATAATACTTTGGTTATGGGTGAAATGTACAAATTCTGCAAAATAAGCAAGTGGTTATAAAATATTCATTGTGTCGGGGAATATTTGTTTGGTCGTGGAATATTCTTTCTCGCTGGGGAATATTCGCATTACCTGCCAACTATTTGTGGGCCCCATAACGGAAAACGGTCAGATGAAGAAAATGACAAGTTTGATTTTTTATAAATAATGGCGTAGTTATTACTGCTAACACTATTGGAATACTAAATTGGTTAAAAATAAAGAATACGGCGTGGTCGCATACAAGAGAGCATTACCAGTATTGCACAATATTTTTGAATTATTGATTCTTACATAAGAAGGCACTACTCAATAATTGTTACAGTAATTACTGTTCAATATTTTATAGATTCAATAATTGCTACATTGATATTTTATATTATTGTTGTTCAATAATTATCACTGCACAATATCTCCATTATCAGATTAATAATTCATATTATTTGAATAATATTATTAGATAGCATTATTGGCAATGTCTAAGGAAGTTTCGCATCAGGAAAGGGGTTGGTCACCTAATCATGCGCCAATAAGGAGAAATTCTTATCTGAAAGCCCTCTTTCCACAGAACGACACCGTCATCATAATGCGATTCTGTAATATTATTTGTGAATAATTAATTATTGATTTATATGATAAGAAAATATTTATTTTATGTGGATATAAATGATGGATATATTTATTATGGTTATAAATGAAGGAATTAATGCTGAGGTGTTTTATCAGTATTTTGTCGGAATGGAGGTTTTGAAAATCGTCTCAGATGTGGATTTCAATCATTTTCGTTTGGAATTTGGAAAACTTAAACTTACAAAGTTGTAGAGAATTTAATTTCCTATGGAATAGACATGAGATTCAATTTTTCTGATAAAAAGGTTATTTATTATGAATTATTGAAGTTTCAGAAATAAATATTTTTATTAAAAATATAGTGGGCTCCACTTTTGATTGGTGAGAAATGAAATGTGTTGGAATTTATTTTCAAAAGTGGTGGGCTTGAATAGTAGCAGGTAAAGCCATCGTGTAGAAAAGTTAGTCTATATATGGCGTTCTAAGCATTGTCCTATAAATAGGATGCTTAGTTAGAATTGAAAATCACACCAGAAACAAGTTTTCTCTCTTTCTCTCCCTATATTATCGAGCGTATTTTGTGAGTATTTAGATACTTTGTGAGTTTCTATTCATCAGTGTAGGTTTCCTTTAGCCTTATACTTGATATTTCAGTCGGAAGTATAGTTCTTTTGAGGTAAGGGATGCTATTTTCTTCCTAATGATGTTATTCTTTCAATATCATTATACCGAAATATTGGTATGAATTTTATTGTGGAATTTCTACCTTTTTGTGTCGGGGTTACTATTCACGTATACGACACTATTCACGTATACAACACTATTCACGAATACGACACTATTCACCGAAAAATGAAATTTTCTCCTTTTGTTCAAGATGTCTATTATGGTTACTATCTTTGATTGTATCCATGTTTTGATCTTTATTTTTGAATTCTGCTTCACAATTGGTTATTATGGAGTATTTTTCAACTTGGATAAACTAAAGTACGAATCCCTAATCTTTGATCTTTTATCTCACTGGATTCATTTTCTTTAAGATATTTTTCATCATCCTCAGTCCTAAAAGACGATATTACTGAATATCTTTGGCCTGTAGTGCAAAGATGAATGGTCACCTAATGAATATCTTTGGCCTGTAGTGCAAAGATGAATGATTACCTAATGAATATCTTTGGCCCGTAGTGCAAAGATGAACAGGTGTTGAGATGAACATGACCAACTGGTGAAACAAATGAATATATTTGGCTTGTAGTGCAATGATGAATATTTGATTCAAGATGTATATTGATTGATGTTATAGGGATACAATATTGATGATGGACTTTTAAATCATATGAAGATAGTAGAATTTTTCTCTACTTGACTCTTCTAATGGATTTTGTTTCACTGCAGCTTGTTGATCTAAAACTTGTTGTCTATTATATGTTATCAGATTTTGCCCTGTTGAAGACTAATGATAAATTGTTGTTTATTATCTTAGTCATAATATTTTTTACTGGGCTAGTTGAGCTCACCCTTTTCCTTTTTGTTCCATATTTCTTCTCGTGAGGTGAGAACATAATGTAAACTAAAGGGTTTGGAGTGATGGTTCAGATAGTTGTTTTTAGTAGTCCTCACTATTTTGTAAAATAGTGTAGCAATAATTGTAATGAGGACTCCTTTTGAGTTTGTATATCGCCTAGTAGACAATATTTGTATTCAAACTCACAAAGATATGTGTTGTCGTATTTTGCACGATAATTGTATTACTGAAGTTGTATTTGTTTCTGTACCATGTATTTGGTGACTCAGAATGGGTGATGTATACCTATTTTGGGGGCGTCACAGTTGGTATCGAAGCTTAGGGATATGATCCCTGGCTGTGATGTGAGACAAGAACTAGGATGGGAGAGACGGGGAATTCCTTCGCTGGTATGACCTGACTAAGTTTATTTGGTTGGTCAGAGTATAGGGATAATATGTGACATATCAATTAACCCTTGTTTTGTGGCAGTATTTGAGAATGGCAGCTGGAAATATTAACAATGGAGTGAATCAGACCGTTGAGACACCTTTAATCACCACCCAGGGGAACGTGCAACAGGAAGGAAATATTCCTTCTATAAATAACACTACCGAACAAATGATGAATGATGGGATGTTTAGAAGCTTTTTCCAGTTCATGCAAAATCAGACGAAGGAGGCTTGTGCACAAAATACGGGTGGAAATGATAGCAATGCGCGGCTTGTCACAACTAAGCAATTCAAGGAGTTGGAACCACCAGAATTTTCAGGAAAGCAGGATCCGATTAAGGCGGAAACGTCGGTCAAGCAAATTACCAAGATATTCGATGTCTTGGGATGTACGGAGGAACATAAGGTTCCATTCGCCACCTTTATGTTTCGTGGTGAGGCGTGACTATCGGTGGAGTCTGCTGGAAGCGTACATCACCGCTTGCACTCAACATGTCTTGGAAAACATTTCAGAAATTGTTTAATGACAAGTACTTTCCTGAAAGTATTCATCATATGTAGGAGGTAGAGTTTATCAGACTAGAACAAAATAACATGACGGTGTCTCAGTATGAGGCAAAGTTCACGGAATTATCCAGGTTTGCACCTTATTTGGTAGAGAATGAGGAACGAATGACGCGGATGTTCCTGAGAGGTCTAAAACCCGAGATTCGGTAATATCACATCTCTCACAAATTTTCTTTATATTCAGATGTTGTCAACATGGCTCAATTATTAGAGCGAGATAATGAGTATGCTCAACCGAGGGACCACAATCAGGGTCATACCAGTGACAACAGTCATCGGAGCGATGATAACCAGCGGGGATGAAAGAATACAGACAAAAGCGGTAACCACTCGGGTGGTAATCGCGGCCATGATAATAGGAGAGGTGAGTCAAGTGGAAATTTTAGAAAGAGGAGATTCAACAATGACGGGAAGACATCAACAGCAACACCAGAACCAACAACAAATTCTAGGGGAGGAGAACGACCGCCAGTTAGATGCTACAGATGTGGAGAGGAGGGACACATAAGTCCAAATTGTTCACAGCCTTCCAAGGTGTGTTTCAGTTGTGGAAAAGACGGTCATATAGCCCGGTTTTGTTCGGTAGTGAAGTCAAGTCCAGCTGGGACAGCGAAACCAAAGGCGACTGCAGACAAAACAAAGTCGGTGGTTCAAGGGAGGGCGTTTGTCGTGACTGGCCAAAACGCGAGAAACCCGAACGAGGTGATCACGGGTAAGCTAATCATAAACTCTTGCGAAGTTTATACCTTATTAGATACCGGTTCTACCCATTCTTTTATCTCTCCTGATTGTGCTCAACATTTAAACTTGACTCCTGAGAAATTAAACCTTGACTTATCTGTTGAGACTCCATTAGGAGAAACTTTCATTACATCTACTGTTTATAAATCTTACATGATTCAAGTTGGAACCATATCATTACCTGCCGATCTTATTTCGTTGAAAATACTTGCATTTGATGTGATTTTAGGGATTGATTGGTTAACCACTCATCATGCTAAAATTGATTGTTTTCGTAAGGTTGTTAGTTTTCATATTCCTAACCAACCTGTTATGCGAATTCAAACAACAAAACCACTAAAGTCAATCACTGTCATATCAAGCCATAAATCTATTCATTTATCAAAAAATGGATGTCAAGCTTTCTTAGCCCATGTCATGAACTTGAACAAAAACACGTCAGATTTGAACAATATTTCTATTGTTAGTGAATTTCCTGACGTATTTCCTGAAGAACATCCCGATCTACCCCCAGAACGTGAAGTTGAATTGTTTATTGACCTTGAACCTGGTACAAAGCCCATTTATAAAATCCTATATCGAATGACTCCTATTAAACTTCAGGAGTTAAAGGTCCAACTACAGGAGTTGTTGGACATCGGTTTCATTCGTCCTAGTACATCTCCTTGGGGTGCTCCTGTGTTATTCGTAAAGAAGAAAGACGGGAGTATGTGACTTTGTATTAACTACCGAGAATTAAACCATGTCACCATCAAGAATAGGTATCTGTTACCTCGCATTGATGACCTGTTTGACCAGTTGCAAGGAGCACAATTCTTTTCAAAGATCGATCTTCGTTCTGGATATCATCAGCTGAAGATTAAAACTGAGGATATTCCAAAGACTGCCTTCAGAACTTGGTACGGGCATTATGAATTCTTAGTCATATCTTTTGGATTGACTAATTCTCCTGCTACTTTAATGGATATGATGAACTGTGTGTTTTCAAAAAATATTTGGATCAGTTCGTTGTAGTCTTTATTGATGACATCCTCATCTATCCCAAAAGCCGTGAATATCATGAGCACCATTTGAAGCTGGTACTGCAAAGGCTTCGTGATAACAAGCTATATGCCAAGTTGAAGAAATGCGAAGTTCGGCGAGGAAGTAGCATTCCTTGGGCACGTGGTGTCAAAACATGGAGTATTTGTCGACCCAAGACGAAGATTGAAGCCATACAAAGTTGGGAGCAAACCAAGTCGGTGATCAATCACGTAGCTTTCGGACTTAGTGGTTACTATCGAGAGATTCGTGGAAGGATTTTCTCGAATCGCTACTCCGTTAACTCAGCTGACTCGTAAAGATATAAAATTCGGTTGGAGCGAGGATTGTGAGAAGAGTTTTCAAGAACTCAAGAGGAGACTTATTTTGGCACCTATTTTGACAATACCATCTGGTTCAGATGGATTTGTTATCTCAAATGATGCTTCAGCAAAAGGTTAGGATGTGTTCTCATGCAACATGGGAAAGTCATAGTTTATGCCTCGCAACAACTCAAAGAATATGAGAGGAATTATCCTACTCATGATTTGGAGTTAGCGTGCTTTTTGCGTTGAAGATCTGGAGACACTACCTGTATGGGGAGAAAGTGGAGATCTATACAGATCATAAAAGCCTAAAATATTTCTTCACCCAAAAGGAACTCAATATGCGGCAATGACGTTGGCTCGAGTTGTTGAAAGATTACGACCATACCATCCAATATCATCCTGGAAAAGCAAACATAGTAGCTGACGCATTGAGTAGAAGATCATATGCTGGTACGAGTGCAGTGTTGTTAACATAAAGGTCCATTTTATATGACTTGCCAAGGATGGAGATAGAGGTAAAGGCTCCAAGTACCCACGTGATGATACAAAGCATACGAGTAGAACCGAATTTAATCGATAAAGTTAAAGCTGCTCAAGCTACGGACCTAGAGCTTATACGTATGAAGAATAAGGTGAAAGAAGGTGCTATTCTAGAAGTAATAATCGATGAAGAAGGAATACTTCGAGTCAACTCCAGACTTTGTGTTCCTAGCGATTCTGACTTGAAGCATATAATCATGATGGAGACACACAACACACTGTTTGCAATCCATCCCGGGAGTACCAAAATGTATCATGATCTTCGACATACATTTTGGTGGAGTAATATGAAAAGAGAGATCGCGGAGTTTATCTTGAGGTGTTTAACTTATCAACATGTAAAAGCGGAGCATCAAGTGCCAAAGGGTCCATTACAACCACTTGAGATTCTAAAATGGAAGTGGGAACACATTACTATGGATTTCATTACGGGTCTTCCCAAGGTTTCTCAAGGCATAGATGCGATTTGGGTCATTATTGATAGATTAACCAAGTCTACTCATTTCTTGCCTATACGGGAGACTTATTCCCTTGAACGTCTTGCTAGTATGTATGTAATGAGATTGTGAGATTGCATGGAATGCCAATATCCATAGTTTTGGATCGTGATCCAAGATTCACTTCACAATTTTGGTTTAGCTTGTAGAAAGCTATGGGCACGGATTTATGATTCAGTTCGGCATACCATCCTCAAACGAACGGACAATCAGAGAGGAATATTCAAACTCTTGAAGATCTATTAAGATTATGTGTCCTAGATTTCAAAGGGAGTTGAGATAAGTACCTACCATTGGTGGAATTCTCATACAACAACAGTTATCAGACAAGTATAGGTGTGGCTCCATTTGAAGCATTGTATGGACTAAAGTGTCGCTCTCCAATATGCTATGATGAGGTGGGAGAAGCAACGTTGTTGGGACCTGAGTTGGTACGAATGACTACAGAGAAGATCCAAACGATTTGACAACGTATACAAATAGCACAGGATCGACAAAAGAGTTATGCGGATCTTCTTCGAAAGGATGTGGAATTTAATATTGGAGATCATGTATTGTTACGTATTGCTCCATGGAAGGGAGTTACAAGATTTGGGAAGAGAGGAAAGCTAAATCCAAGATTTGTTGGTCCATTTGAGATTTTTGACCGAATAGGAAATGTGGCCTATAGACTCGCATTACCTCCAAGCATGTCTCGTGTTTATAATGTTTTTCACATATCTATGCTTTGTAAATATGTGAAAGACCCGAACCACATTATTGAGTTAGAACCAGACGAGATAGCTGAAGATTTAACGTACGAGGAGGTACATGTTAAGATCTTGGATAGGAAAGACCATGCCCTACGCACGAAGGTTATACCACAAGTTAAGGTTTTATGGAGAAACCATGCTATTGAAGAAATGACCTGGGAGTTGGAATCAGAAATGAAAGAGAGGTATCCTCACCTTTTCGAAACACCAGGTACATACGTCAATTTAGAGGACGAAATTTCATAAGAAGGGAAGGTTGTAAGACCCCAACTTTTTATAAATAAAATCGAATTTTCTCTATTTATTATTGTGAATAATAAGGTGTTAATTTGATATAATACTTTGGTTATGGGTGAAATATGCAAATTCTGCAAAATAAGCAAGTGGTTATAAAATATTCATTGTGTCGGAGAATATTCGTT
The DNA here is from genome assembly GCA_020205605.1 of Panax ginseng. Lineage (NCBI taxonomy): Eukaryota > Viridiplantae > Streptophyta > Magnoliopsida > Apiales > Araliaceae > Panax > Panax ginseng. The sequence goes on along the minus strand of CM035127.1, from coordinate 44,262,422 downwards.
TGGTCGTGGAATATTCTTTCTGTTGGGGAATATTAATACGACGACGCAGCCATTTATGGGCCCCATAATGAAAAATGGTCGGATGAAGAAAACGACAAGTTTGAGTTTTTATAAATAACGGCGTAGTTGTTATTCAAGTTAACCTTTGTTTGAATAAAATTGGTTAAAATATAGTAATATGCGATGTTGCACAAGAAATATTACCAGATTGTATTAAAGATTTTTGAATTATCGATTCTTACGCATAAAGGCACTTTACTCAATAATTGTTACAATAATTACTATTTAATATTTTATTGATTCAATAATTGCTACGTTGATATTTTATATTATTTTGTTCAATAATTATCAACGCATAATATCTCCATTATCGATCAATAATTCATATTATTTGAATAATATTATTAGATAACTTTATTGGCAAAATGTCTAAGGAAGTTCGCTCAGGAAACGAGTTTGGTCACCTAATTCATGGCGCTAATAAGGAGAAATCCTTATCGAAAGCCCCTCTTTTCTCGGGAACGAATTCGGTTGTCATAATTTTGATTCTGTAATATTATTTGTGAATAATTAATTATTGATTTATATGATAAGAAAATATTTATTTTATTTGGATATAAATGATGGATATATTTATTATGGTTATAAATGAAGGAATTAATGCTGAGGTGTTTTATCAGTATTTTGTCGGAATGGAGGTTTTGAAAATCGTCCATATGTGGATTTCGGTCATTTTTCGTTTGGAATTTGGAAAAACTTAAACTTACAAAGTTGTAGAGAATTTAATTTCTTATGGAATAGACATGAGATTCAATTTTTTTTGATAAAATGACTATTTATTATGAAATATTGAAGTTTCAGAAATAAATGTTTTTATTAAAAATATGGTGGGGCCCACTTTTGGTTGGTGAGAAATGAAATGTGTTAGAATTTATTTTCAAAAGTGGTGGGCTTGAATAGTAGCAGGTAAAGCCATCAGGTAGCAGGTTAGTCTGCTATGGCGTTATAAGCATTTTTCTATAAATAGGGTGCTTAGTTAGAATTAAAAATCACACCAGAAACAAGTTTTCTCTCTTTCTCTCTCTATATTATCGAGCGTATTTTGTGAGTATTTAGATACTTTGTGAGTTGCTATTCATCAGTGCAAGTTTCCTTCAGTCTTATACCTGATATTTCATCCGAAAGTACGATTCTTTTGAGGTAAGGGATGTTATTTTCTTCCTAATGATGTAATTCTTTCAATATCATTATACCGAAATATTGATATGAATTTTATTGTGGAATTTCTACCTTTTTGTGTCAAGGTTACTATTCACGTATACGACATTATTCACGAATACGACTGTAACATTCCAAAATTTTAAAGTGTAATATTAAATATTTATTGATTTATATAAGTATTTAATGAATATGTTTATTGTTGAATAAATAATTGTTCAATTTGAGTTGATGTGATTTAGTTAATTATTTGTTGAATAAATAAGTGTTCAATTTGAGTTGATGTTTGAGAAAGGAATTAGATAGACTAGAGTTAGGAAGAAGACTCAGTTGAAGAAAAAGAAGAATAAAAAGAATACAGAGAAAATAATTGAGAAAAAACTCTAGAGAGTGAGTGATTTCTAACAGGTTTGAGAAAGGAATTGGAGAAAAGAAGTTAGATAATCAAAAGTAGCCATCATCTTTTTAACCAAAGGTAGGAGCTTAATCTTTTCTTTAAAAGTTAGTTTTCTTCTTCTTCCAAAAAGTTCTCTGTGAAATTTTATAAAAGATAAATTGATGGTGTTTATGGTTATATGATAAATTATTGATTATAAGATGATTAAATGAGTTTTTGTATATGATTATAGAGAAACTAGTTCATGTATGTATATGTTTTGTGAAGAAAACCATATTACAGTGTTTACATAAAAATATATATGAATATGGCTTAATTTAAAATAGAAATTAAGGTTTAATTAGTTGTTAAATTGATTATGGAAATTGATAGAGTATGTATAATCATAACTATGATGTTTTGAAATTTCTGTTTTGATTAAAAAACAAAATCACAGTGTTGATTTTCATTAAAAATGTCAACAATAGAGTTTTTGCCAAAAACATTGAAATTGGGTGTTGTAAATTTGATGTTTATGTTATTTTATGAGTAGAAACATGTTAGAAGTCTTCACAATATGTTTATATGAAGTCTATATGTGTATTACATGTTAATCACTATTAGATTCGAGCTTTTAGGCCAATTTGGCTTTTGTTCATCTTTGTTCTTAAGAGCTTGGTCGTCGAGTTTCGACTCTGGCAAATACATATGCTGCCCAAGAGTATAAATCTCGCGCCGCAGCGCCGACGCCACACCGCAGCGCCAATCACGGCTTTGACTGACATGCCAAATGCCAACCACCAATGTAATAGTAGTAAATGCAATCAATGAAAGTTAGCGTAATGTTCGGGATTTTGTTTAAGTATACAAATTTTGAAAATAAATGTTATGTGTTAATAATATGAATATTAAATGATGATATCAGTAGTATTAAACTATGAATGAGCATGTTATCAAGAGTTAATTAGTATTAACGTAGTTTGATTATATGAATTGGTAATTTAACCTACATGATGTATATATTTTGTTTATATAGATATAAAATGTTGGTTGTAATAACCGTGAATCTTAAGTCACCATGTATGTATGTACATTTTTTTTTTAAAACTTTGTATTATATATGGATACATACATTTATGGATTTCATTAAAAATGAAAGCCTTGTGACCTAATTATACATTAGGTAAGGATATTAAATAACCTAAGGGTTATGGTAACACGAAAAAGTTAGTATTTTATACGTATACTAACTTAAGTGGGTAAACTTAGTATTTCAAGTGACTAATAATTTTAAACCTAATTCTTGTAAATCTAATTAGGTTATGAGATAAAATCATATGTATAAGTAATTAAACTTCATATGATTGGAGATGAAAGCCCTAAATTATCAAATTGGGTAACATTATTAAAATTGTTGGACTATGTTTTTATCTAGCCCAAATCAATTAAAAGAAAAGCCCAAGGAAAATAAATTGTAATCCAATACTTAGCCCACTTGATTGGGGGTATTCTAGACATTTGATTAATCAAAATTGGGCATTTAAAATAAAAGCTAAATGGTGGATATTATGAGGATCCTAAGTGGAATAATTAATCTAGCTTGTCCATTAGTAGACATGAATAAACATAAGGACAATGTTGTAAGGCTCCCATTGGTTGCCACTCCATTATGCACATTTAATCATGTTTAACCTAAGGTAAGTAATAAACAAAGTGTTTTACCTAATGGGAAACAAAATGATTGTGGGAGAATTAATAATGAATTGCCCATTACATTTTGAATTCACATCTCATTCTTCCAACATCTCATTTTCTCTCCATCTTCTTCATCTTCTTCTTCTACCTCTTGCTCCCAAGCTAGCCAACTTCAAAGAGAGAAAAGAGATAGAGAATTTCGTCCATAGAAAGAAAAAAATATAGGAGTGCTAGTTGTTTATGCCCCCTAAGTTTATTAGTTACTTTGGAAAATCAAGGAAGGTAGCCACTAAGTCAAGGTATAATGTACCTTCATCTTCTTCTTTTACCTTGTTTTGATAGCTTGAGTTTTGATGGGGTTATGTACAACTACTCAAGATACACTAGTTATACATACCATCATGCATGGAACTAAGTATCTTGAGTGTTAGATCAAAGACTTAGAGGAAGAAAACGAGCATATGTTCTCCAAGGGTGAAAACTCTTGTTTTTCTTCCACTAAATCTTGTGTAACTCAAGTTCTACAACTTGAATTTATGATCCGTCGAAGGGGGGGTGCTAGATACATGAGTTATCTAGTAAACCCAAGTGGTAGATCACAAATCTAGCATGTTTTGGAACCTTTAAGATTATTTTTCCCAAAACAGTCCACTTTATATGCTAAAGCCTTGAAATCCAAAATCAGCTACTGACTTGTTTTTCATGAGGCTGTTTCGGCTAGTTCCTTGTCTTGTAAAAATCTGGAAAAATATTACAGAGGTACCTTATGAAGTTATCTACGCGTAGGAAAAAGAACGGACACGTTTCGAGTTATATATTGTGCGTAATGACTATTTCCGTAAAGGACTCCATAAATATTATCCTACGAATATATCACTGTGTATACACTGGAAAATTCCAAAATTTTTACAGTAGCTTCATATACATTAAGAGAGCATACCCTGAAAAGTTCAGATTTTTCTGAGCAAAACTCAATTTTTTAAAAATAGAGCAAGATCTGAGTGTTTTGAGCACTTTAAAAATAGTAAATCATTTTCTAAAATTCTAGAAAAATTAGAGGATCATTGTTGGTTCATATTCTGTTAAAATCCAGAAGCTGAGAATTTTTGGAATCAGTTTACTATTTTTCCTAAAAATGATTAGGTTGTAAATAAAAGGAAATAAATAGTTAAATGATGTCTTTAATGAGAAAATATGATTTTATACTTGAATGCTCATAATATATTATATCATGACCATCTTAGGGCATTTTGGTAATTTATAATAATAAATATTACTTATGACCTTTTATGGATATTAAATAAGAGGTTATTAAAGGATGAACAATTAGAATAAATTGTTTATTAATTTAATAAATCATTGGAATATTATTATAATACTAATAATATTATAATATGATGTTGTTATGTAAATAAAAATATTAGATTAGAGTATTATTATTAAATAATAATATTCGAGATTAAATAAAATATTATGAAATGATTAATAATATTAGTAAGTGAATAAAATATTATTAAATGATTAATAATATTAGTAAAGGGATAAAATATTATTAAATGATTAATAATATTAGTAAGTGAATAAAATGTTGGTAATGATTTAAAGTATTATTAGTGAACCAATAATACTAGAAGGTGAATTAATATTATCTAAGTTAATAATATTATGTGAATTAAAGGTAGATCAGTTAATAACATTATCTAGACATGATAATGTTTATAAGAACTTATTGTAATGTATGATATCTATGTGATTACATAATCGATGTTATGCAATGACTAATTGAAAGACTAATTATAGGTCTCTCAAAGGAAGATAATTTAACTACATAGTGGATAGAAATTTATTTCAGAGTTTGTAACTCACGATCGAGGCAAGTTTCCTAACTCAACTTGAGTTATTATTTTTCAAAGCATATTAGTGAATAATTATTGATGATTATTCACGCCTTTATTGATTATTGAAATTGCACTTTGTGCAATTGAATTCGCTTCTAACGCCATTGAATCGTGAATTAAATTAAAGTTCTTCATTTATGAACTGTTTATGGGATAGATCTATGCTAATTGTATCGCCTAGATCAAGCATGTCTAAATTTGTTAAATCAAATGGATTTTAAATAACTGTTCTTATTAATTGATATGGTAAGAACTCTTGACTGAGAAATGAACAAATTTGATTAAGGCATGATATCAATGTCGGATTATTAAGTGTTTATGCATAAATCACGGGGTATGAAAGGTTGATCCCTTGAATACCAAAACTTATTAAAGGTCCAATTTAAATCAATCGAGCACCTTGGCATATGTTCATGGTTATTCAAAACCACTCAGTTCATGTTATTCAACTATCGAATATTCAATTGTTGATTATTAATTCATGTCCCTTCACAATCTTATATTATTGTTGAACATTGAAGGCAATATTTCTTTCTACGTCATGATATATCTCCTTTGTCTTTATAAACTTGTGAAGCAAATTAGTTGCTTACTCTTGCTATATCATGACCTCTATTTTCGATTAAGCCCAAGGATCTAATGCGAAGGACAAGGGCAAGGGCAAGATCCGGGAGTAATTTTAGAATGAATGTTAAATTAGTTATTATCTAATGGAATTTCTTGAGTAAAACTGTTTGTATTATAAATGGTGTATTTAAAGTTAAGGTTGGAGAGACCTTGGGACCATGTTTTGAGACTTTTGTATAATGAACAATGTATGTTTATTATTTCAAATAGTTATAGAATGCTTATGATGATGATAGGATCGTGAGCCTTTGAATCGAGGTTAGAGAACCGGATTTGGGGGCGCCACAGTTGGTATCAAAGTCAGAGGTTATAAACTTTAGGAATGCGAAACCTAGGTTATAACCTTAGTAGAAAACTCTTATGGAGTATGTTAGGAGATGGATTATGGAAATTCATCAAGTTTGTGTTGTACTTAATAAAATATTATTTCATTTCATCAATGAATATATTTTATTGTGGTACTGACGTTGACTTTATGGTGTTTGTAGGATGTCCTGACGAAGCGCCAAGGTAGTTACTCAGGTTGAGTAGAACCCATTGAGCATGAGGCCACCCAAGATGTCCCTCATGGTCCTCCCCAGAGGGGACTTGTTGAGGAGAATCAGTCAATTAGAAGGCAGAGTGGAGGAATTAGAAGTAGAAAACCACACCCTCCAATTTACTGAAGAACAATACAAGGATGAGGCTCATCAAGCCCAGATGGAGAAAGTCGAACAGAAGGAAAAATTTGATGAGTCCCAGTTGCAAGTGGAGATACTGAGGGTACAACTAGAGAATGAAAAGGCAAAGTTTGGAGAGCTGAGCATGAAGCATCTGGAGATGCAGGCTGAGTTTGACGTAGAAATTGCCGATAAGATGCGGGTGGAAGAGGCACTCCATGAGTCGGATGAGCTGGTGGGCCAATTAAAGATCGAACTGCAGGCCGTAAAGGTCAGAGTAGAAACTTTAGGACTGGCCCTTGATGCAGCGTATGAGGGCCAGCGCAGAGGGGCTAGGAGGGTCCACTCTGAGATAGGAGAGTCTAGTCGATCCGTTCGGACGTGAGAGTCCCGCAGAGTTGCTTCCCTCAGAACTGTGTGGGTGACTGGCAGGCCACCAATGGTGATGATGTGATGGCCCAGTTGTAGATAGATGCATTAGTACTTTTCTTGTTGTGTAATAAGGATTTATGTTGATGTAAACCTCAGCAGGTGTGAGGTAGTAAATGGTTATGTACTTTCCCTAATTGTGTTTGTAGGGAGGTATTATTATGAGTTAATCCCATCTTTTGTGTTAAAATGGGATAGTAGCATTTATAAAATATACCTGTATTAATCGTGTAAGTCACTGAAGATTGGTGTATGAATATAAATGCAGTATTATTATGATATGTGTTAGAAAATTTTAAATAGTAAATTTTCTATTTAATGTTATGTGAATCCAGTAGACTGATTTGGAAAATGTTCTTTAAAAACAAACTTAACCCACTAAGCAGGGAGAAAGACTTCCAAATCTTGGTAACTTAAAACTCTCACATAATGATCATCTGATTGTTTAAATAAATAGCGTATTACATACTAAGTAATCATATGATAATAAATCCAAAAGTAACGTGTTAGAATTTTGTTTCACTAGATAATGGCTTGCAGACGCGGACTCAGAACCAAGATATTGAAGAGTCGAGTTAATAATGCAACGGGATCTCAACAAAGCCCAATGCAAGATTTTATTAACATGATGGTTGAAGCCATGAGGAATCAAGCTCAACTGCGCAGGAAATCAGTGAGCACCCAAATAGTAAACTTTAAGGACTTCAAGGGTGAGGACCGCCAGAGTTGAGAGGAACAATGCATCCGATAGAAGCCCAAATGTGGGTAAAGGAGATTGAGAAGGCCTTCGTTATTGCTAGAGTAAGCGGAAGAACAGAAGAAAATTTTTGCTACCTACTTAATGAAGGGGAGGCTAGCTATTGGTGGGATGCCAACCTAACAAAGCCGGGAATCGAATCGTGACTTGGGAAGCATTCAAGAAGTTGTTCTTGAGAACTACTTCCCGAGAGCGTTCAAGCAAGAATGGAGATGAAGTTCTTGGAACTAAAATAGGAGAATATGTCAAGATGTCAGTATCTTTGCGAAATTTAATGAATTGGCTGATTCGGCTCCACATCAGGTGGACACAGAGGTGAGGAAAGCGAGAAGGTTTGAAAATGGACTAAAGCCGTGGATTTATAGTAAGGTAGCGGTTTTACAAATCCCATCATTCTCAACTCTGTTGGAAAAAGCTCTTATAGCGGAAGGAGGAAGCGAAGCGGTCTCAAGATACAATCGGGAGAAGAATAAGAAGAAATCAGAAGGTGGGAATCAAAATGTCAGCAGTGGCGGTAGCAACAATAAGAAGCGGAAATGGAGCAGTGGGGGTAGTAATCTGGAGATGCAGCAAGGAAGCGTGCAACAAAAGAAGTCGGTGTGTGGGAACTGTGGAAAGGGTCACTCGGGGGAGTGCTGGAAAGGAAAAATGATACGTTATACATGTGGGCAAGAAGGGCATACCTCACCCAATTGTACTAAGGTGAAGAAAGGAGGTTGCTTTAATTGTGGTGAAGTGGGACATCGGATCAAGGATTGCCCGAAGAAGAAAAGCATGGATGGCGGAAATGGCAGCAGGGGCAATAACACAAAGACAACCCGGTGGAGGACCTGCCCAATTAAACAAGCCAACAAAGACGGACATTCAATATGACAAAGTGCAAGAGATCTTTGTGGCATCCAGGAGGTGGTGTCGGTATAATTCGATCAATGATATAAATGCCTATGTGTTATTCGATTCGGAGCTTCATGTTCTTTTGTATCCGATGAATTTGCTCAAAGATTAAGTTTACCTCATGAACTATTAGAACACCCAATGAATGTAGAAGTAGCAAACAAAGAAATTATCCTCATAGACTACATCCATAGGAACTATTGTGCTAATGTAAGAGGGTTTAAGCTTAACATGGATTTGATCTGGATTCGTCTTGGAGAGTTTGATGTAATCCTTGGGATGGATTGGTTATCAAGTCATGGAGCCGGCCATCGACCGTAAGAAAAAGTGCGTACACCCAAAGACTCCGAATAAGTCAAAGGTGGTATTTTATGGTAGTAAATCGCCAAGACAATCTTGTTGTCTGACGATGATGCAAGCAAGGAAGTTGCTTAGGAAGGGTTGTATAGGTTATTTGGCTCACGTTGTGGATACCCGTAGAATCGAGGGTGAACTGGGTCAAATACCTATTGTAAGGGAATTCGTTGACATTTTCCCGGATGAAATTCGGATTGCCACCAGACAGAGAGATAGAGTTTGTTATCGATTTGCTTTGTGGACATCACCCAGATCCAAAGCGCCGTATCGTATGGCTCCTGTGAGAAATGAAGGAACTGATGGTTCAACTACAAGAGTTGTTAGATAAGGGATACATTTGACCAAGCGTATCACCATGGGGGAGCACCCATCTTATTCGTAAAGAAGAAGGATGGGTCATTAAGACTTTATAACGACTACAGAGAGTTAAACAAGGTCACCATTAAGATTAAATACCCATTGCCCGGGATCGACGATTTGTTTGATCGGTTGAAGGGGCAAAATACTTTTCAAAAATTGACTTGAGGGTGGTTATCACCAACCTGAAGGTGAGACATGAGGATGTTCCAAAGACGGCATTCGTAACTCGGTATGGACACTTTGAGTTTTGGTAATGTCTTTTGGGTTAACTAATGCACCAAAGGCTGACATTCATGGATTTGATGAATAGAGTGTTTAAGCGAAGATTTGGATAAGTTTGTTGTCGTGTTCATCGACGACATTTCGTATATTAGAGACAGAGGAAGATCACTTGAACATCTAAGGAAAGTGTTGGAGATGTTAAGGAGGGAGAAGTTGTATGCAAAGTTCTCCAAGTGTGAATTTTGGTTGTGGAGAGTGCAATTTTTTGGGTCACGTTATCGACAAAGATGGTGTTTTTTAGAGATCCAAAAAGTAGAAGCAGTTATCAACTGGGAACAGCCAAAGAACCGACAGAAATTAGGAGTTTCTTGGGATTAGCAGGATACTATCGAAGATTCATCCAAGATTTTTCAAAGGTAGCATCGCCATTGACCAACCTTACTAGAAAAGCAGTGAAGTTCGTTTGGACGGAAAAATGTGAACAGAGTTTCATGGAATTGAAGAAGAGGCTCAGTCAAGCACCTGTGTTGGCTTTACCGGACAACATGGGAGGATTTGTAGTGTATAGTGATGCGTCACACAAGGGTCTTGGCTGTGTACTGATGCAAAGCATGGCAAGGTCATTGCATACGCTTCACGTCAGCTAAAGGACTATGAGAAGGGTTATCCAGACTCATGACACGGAGTTAGTTAAAGCAGATAGTTTTGCCTTGAAAATTTGGAGGCACTATTTGTATGGAGAGAAGTGTGAGATATATACGGATCATAAGAGTCTAAAGTATATCTTCACCCGAAGGAGCTAAATATGAGGCGTGTAGATGGCTAGAATTGATCAAGGATTATGATTATGAGATTACTGTACCATCCGAAGCAAAGCAAATGTATAAAGCTATGGAGGCCATGTGCATGAAAGTTAGCGTAATGTTCGACAGCTTTTGTTTAAGTATACAAATTTTGAAAATAAATGTTATGTGTTAATAATATGAATGTTAAATGATGATATCAGTAGTATTAAACTATGAATGAGCATGTTATCAAGAGTTAATTAGTATTAACGTAGTTTGATTATGTGAATTGGTAATTTGACGTACATGATATATATATTTTGTTTATATAGATATAAAATGTTGGTAATGACTAATTATGTCATGATTACATATGTATAGGGTATTGATTCAAGTTGTAAGGTTTAGCTTGTGCTAAAGGCAAGTTTTCTAACTCTATTTTATAATTGAGCAAGTTCTCTAACTCAAAACTTCATTGTGCGAGTTTAATTTAATTTGGTACATTATTGTTTTCAAATTCAATTACAATTGTTGTAAGTTGCTACTTCTACACTTTCGTAGAGCTAGATTGCCTATTATTGAGTAAGTCATTGTATCTAGTTACTCATGACGATACAAGTTTTCTAATCTATTAACTTGTTAATTCAATTACTGTTTTCAATTCGATTATAATATAATGATGTAAGTTATTTGGAGCAAGTTATTCTTGTATTTAACTTGTGGTTTACAATGCACAACTATATATGCTATGCATGCTTATTATTCAATTCTAATTAACCTTGGCTTAGTGTTGTTCAAGCAAGATATGCTATAGTTATTCAAATTGTATGCTATTAGATTATTCCTAATGCATGACTTTAGTTTACTATAATTGATTCAATCACGATTATTCTATAGTATAGTGTTATTGGTCTTATTCAACTACTCCTTAGTTGATGTTCGTTGAATTCCAAATTATCTTGAAAGCTTATCCAAACCAAACTTCCTTTGATGCGGACTTGTACTCTAAATACTGAGATGAACAACTCTTTTAATAGAGGTTTACGCTTAGCGTTGAAATGGTTGTGCATAATACATTGTACGAAGGGTTGATCCCCCTAAGTATGTGGAGTCCTTATAGTCTTATGACTGTTAAAGTTAAAGTTGAAGATTACTTATAACTGTGGACATGATTCGTGGTCATTAGACCCTTAGTGAATGTTATAAATTTCAGAAAGTTAATAGAATATATTGTTCAGTTTTATTGAGCCTAATATTGGCAATTGATGTCAAATTTTAAAGATTTATTTATTGTTATTTCCAGTGGGCCTTGTTTGCTCACTCTTGCCTATAAAATTTGTTACAGCTAAAGTTGAAACGGGTGACGTACCTAGCATCAGTAAGGGAAAAGGAAAGATGAATAAATATTGAAGACTTGTAATAGTTTTGATAGTTTACTTTCAGACTTTGATTTAAAGATTGTAATGAAGTTTATTTAAATTTCCGCATTTGAATGATTGTTGTTAAAGGTTAGATAACCTGAGAGATTTTTATTTAAGTGTTATCCTGTATGGGCAGGTTTTTATTATTCAATTTATTATAATTGGGTAGCTAGAAATGAATGTTTTGATTAAGTGAACACCAAATCTTGAGGAAATGAAGTACCTGGATTTGGGGGTGTCACAGGTTGGTATCAAAGCTTTAGGTTATGAACCTTAGGTGGGGGGAAAGCCTTAGGAAGTAAACTTTGAAAAGATAGTGGAGATAACTCTTATCGAGTTTTAAGAAAGAAGTAATAAAACACTTATGTGCTTATGTGTTTATAGTTTATGTACTCGTGAGTGTTGAGTAGTAATGATTAATAATTAAAACTTTAAAAATTTGTTGTCAGGATGACTAATGTCGAAGAATCCAGTCAGGCTAGGGAGGAGGGACCTCAAGTGCCTATAGAGGAGGAGCCTCGTGACATTCAGGTAGTTTGGGAACAACATCGCATTGTGAGAGTCACCAGTTGGTCACGAGAGTTGAAGATGAGGATGATGATGTGGAGATAGACGAGGAGGATCCCGTTGAGTTACCACAGGAGGATGAGGACGATGAGGACGAGGAGGAAAGGATTCCACTTAACTCGATAGCAAGCCGTATATAAGATGAGGTTCATGACCGTAACGTGGAACTTCAGGATATAGGTGAGGAGTTGCATGAGATAGTAGCTGAACAACAGACTGCAATAACACAAAAAGATGGCGAGATCCAGGATCGTGAAGAACGACTAACAAATGTCGAGGAGAAACTAGTGCTGATCAAGGAGAGAAAAGAACAATCGATCAAGTGGTCATTTGAATCGAAGAACAAGTCGAGAGAAGAAAGCTGCTAAGAGGGCAAGAGCTGAAGATGCTTACGAGGAAGCTTTTCAACGAACCAGATTAGCAGCAAGAGACACGCAAACAAAGAGGATGAAGATGGAAGAGATGGATAAAGTATTTAACACCGCAATTAATCGTGCTCAAGATCGGGTCATGGGATATCCGATTTAGTACGAGACGCTACCGTCATTCGTGTTAGATCGCAGAACAATGTTTTGAGTCATTGAGGAAGAACGTGATAGGGCTAAGAAGTATCTTAATAGAACATCGTAGCTGTTGTACGATGAGTGAAAGGTTAAATAAATTGTAAATCCCAAGTGTTATGCAACCTATGGGATATGACTATGATGTTGTCCTAAAACTTTTGTAGTTCAGGAAAGTAATGTAGATAGCAGTGATGCTATTGTTTTATGTTTTCCAAAAAGGTTTTGAATAAATAAAAGTTGTTACTTTATTCAAAGTGTTGTGTGTTATGTGGTTATTTCTTTTATGGAGGCAAGTTAATTAGAAAATACTTAAAGAAGCTGAGTAATAGTCTAATAGATGTTTTGTTTTAACAAAAAATGCCTCCCAGACGTGAACCACCCCGGCAGAGAAACAATGAGAGAACTACCAATAATGACAATGTTGACGGTAACCCCATTCAACAACTAGTGACATTACTGACAGGAGCGTTGCAGAATCAACCACAAAACCATGGTACACCGTTTAAGGATTTCAAGGCGGTTGGACCACCTGAATTCTGTGGGTCTATGAATCCAGTCGAAGCACATACCTAGATTATGGAGATAGAAAAGGTGTTTGATGTCGCTAGGATAGGGGATAATCAGAAGACTACTTTTACAACTTTTATGTTGAAAGCAGAAGCTAGTTATTGGTGACAGGCCAATAAAAGTCGTGAAGGGCCAGGAGTGATGACCTAGGATAGGTTCAAGGAGTTGTTCTTCAAGACCTATTTTCCGGAGAGTTCGAAGAGTCAGCTAGAAGTGCAGTTTCTGGAATTAAAGCAGGGAACGATGATTTGATGTCTCGAGTCTGCCATGAAATTCAATGAATTGGCGAGGTTTTGCGCCATATCAAGTCAAGACAGACATAGGCGTAAAGGCGAAGAGATTTGAACAGGATGAAGCCACGATATGTCGAAGGGTTTCCTGTTCCGATTGAAGACGTTCTGATGATAAGAATGGAGAAAGCAAGACTACGAAGGAAGGTGGAAGAGGCGTTGACAAAGTTCAATCGGGGAATAAAGAAGAAGAAAAATGAGAATGAGATTAAGAATGGAGGTGGTAACGGTGGAAACAACAACAACAACAACAACAGCTTGAAGAGGAAGTGGAATGGGAACATGGGTGTTGGAAACCATCAGGGTAACCAGCAAAACAAAAATTTTGAAGCATGTGCGACATGCAGGAAATTCCATAATGGTGTGTGCTTGATGGGGAAGCGAGTATGCTTCAATTGTGGCCAGGAGGGTCACATCGCCCCAAGTTGCACTCAACCGAAGAAGAATGTATGCTTCACGTACGGATCCAAGGATCACTTTGCTCGTGAATGCCCTAAGAAGAAGGACGGAGTGACAACCAGAAGCAATGTAGGTAACAATGGAGGTACATGGGCCATTGCAGGACCTGCAGCATCAAACAAACCCACAGCCAGAACCTTCAACATGAATGTGCAAGATGCTGTGCAATCAAAAGATGTGGTGTCAGGTATTATCCCAATCAATGATATAAATGCTTATGTATTATTTGATTCGGGTGCTACTTGTTCGTTTATATCTGATGAATTTGCTAAGAGGTTAGAATTGCCTAGAGAAGAATTGAATTTTCCTTTGAACATAGAAATTGCAAATAAGGAAGTAATCCCTGTTAGATTCGTATACAAGAACTGTAGGGTGAACATTAAGGAGAATATCTTATTAGTAGATTTGATTCCGATTAGACTCGGGGAATTTGATGTAATTTTGGGAATGGATTGGCTGTTCAAATACGAGCGGTGATTGACTTCCAAAAGAAGTGTGTAAACCTTATGACTCCGTCAAAGGTAGTATTCTATGGTAGCCAGTCACCTAGACAGATGAAATGTTTGACGATCATGCAGGCCAAGAAATTGTTGAGTCAAGGCTGTGTGGGCTAATTAGTTTACATAGTCGATACTCAGAAGAAGAATGTAAAACTGGAAGAAATACCAGTAGTGAGGGAATTCGAAGACGTTTTTCCAGAGGATTTGCCAGGAATTCCGTCTGACAGAGAAATTGAGTTCGTGATCGACTTGGCGCCGGGAACAGCACCAATATCGAAGGCCCCGTACAGAATGGCTCCGATAGAAATGAAGGAACTGATGGTACAATTGCAAGAGCTGCTGGACAAGAAATATATTCAACCTAGCGTATCACCGTGGGGAGCGCCAGTATTATTCGTGAAGAAGAAGGATGGATCAATGCGTCTTTGCATTGATTATAGGGAGTTAAACAAGGTCACTATTAAGAATATGTATCCGTTACCTAGAATAGATGACTTGTTTGATCAGTTGAAGGGTGCAAAATATTTCTCGAAAATTGATTTGAGAAGTGGGTATCACCAATTGAAAGTAATCAAGGAGGATATACCTAGAACGACATTCAGAACTCGGTATGGACATTACGAGTTTCTGGTGATGTCTTTTGGTTTAACCAATGTCCCTGTTGCGTTCATGGATCTGATGAACAAGGTGTTTAAACCATTCTTAGACAAGTTTGTAGTGGTATTTATCGATGACATTCTGGTGTATTCCAAAACTCAATAAGAACACGTGGAACATTTACGTTTGACATTGGAAACACTATGGAAGGAAAAGCTGTACGCGAAACCTCTAGTATGTATGCGAAATTCTCTAAGTGTGAATTTTGGCTCGACCGTGTACAATATTTGGGTCATGTTATTGACAAGGATGGGATTTCAGTGGATCCATCAAAAGTGGAAGTTGTAATCAATTAGGAACAACCAAGAACACCGTCAGAAGTGAGGAGTTTCTTGGGACTGGCCGGTTATTATAGAAGATTTATTCAAGATTTTTCTATGATTGCCACCCCGCTAACAAATTTGACAAGGAAAGCTATAAAATTCGTTTGGACGGAGAAGTGTGAAGAGAGTTTCCAAGATTTGAAGAAAAAGTTGAGTGTGGCACCTGTGTTGACGTTACTAGATAATACAAGAAATTTTGTGGTGTATAGTGATGCCTCACACAAAGGGTTAGGTTGTGTTCTTATGCAGAACGGCAAAATTATTGCTTATGCATCAAGACAACTGAAGGATTATGAGAAAGGGTATCCGACTCATGATTTGGAATTGGCTGCAGTTGTATTTGCTCTGAAGATATGGAGACACTATCTTTATGGAGAGAAATGTGAGATCTACATGGACACAAAAAAGTCCAAGTATATTTTCACTCAGAAGGATTTGAACATGCGTCATAGAAGGTGGATGGAATTGATAAAAGATTATGATTGTGAAATCTTTTACCATCCGGGCAAAGCGAATGTGGTGGCAGATGCTTTAAGCAGGAAAGGTCGGGAGAAGTTGATGCTGATAACAACTCAGGAGGAGCTCATTTCAGCAATGACAAAACTGGAGTTGGAAATCAAATTTCCAAAAGAATCTGACGAACAACTATTCCAGATAGAAGCTGGTCCAACTTTAGTGGACAAAGTGAAGGATGCTCAACTACAAGATGAAGAGTGTGGGAAAATCAAAGAGAATCTGATTGAGGGTAGTGATGTAAAATACAAGATCGACACCGAAGGACTACTACGATTTGAGGGAAGAATCTGGGTTCCAGCAACACCAGAGCTGAAAGAAGAAATTTTGACTGAAGCTCATATCTCAAAATATTCAATTCATCGGGAAGCACGAAAATGTATCAAGATTTGCACCGAACATTTTGGTGGTAGAATATGAAAAGGGCGTTGCGAGAATGCGAATAAATGCTTGACATGTCAAAGAGTAAAAGTCGAACATCAAAGACCCAGCAGATTACTTCAATCGTTGGAAATACCAGAATGGAAGTGGGAACACATCACGATGGATTTTGTGGTGGGTCTTCCAACTACTCAGAGAGGATGTGATGCGATTTGGGTGATAGTGGACAGACTGACGAAGTCAGCGCACTTTTTACCAATAAAAATTAGATTCAATCTTGATCATTTGGCAAGATTGTACATTAAAGAGATTGTTTCGAGGCATGGAGTGCCAGTATCAATTCCGAATGAGTACGAATTATCATCCACAAATAGATGGCCAAAGCGAACGAACAATTCAGACATTGGAAGATATGCTGAGAGCATGTGTCATGGACTTTAAAGGAAGCTGGGAAGAACAATTACCGTTGGTGAAATTTTCTTACAACAACAGTTATCACGCGAGCATCGGCATACCACCTTACGAGGCATTATACAGCAGAAATTGCCGAACTCCACTGTGCTGGGATGAAGTCGGTGAACGCCAACTGTTAGGACCAGAACTAGTACAACAAACTGCTGACATTTTCAAACTCATCAGGACAAGATTAGTAGCACCCAAGGCAGAATGAGAAAAAGTATCTTTGATCAACATGAGATAAGATTGTGCATTCGACGTAGGAACTTTTGTATTCCTAAAAGTTTCTCCCTGGAAGGGGAAAATTCATTTCGGTAAAAAGGGAAAGCTAAGCCCGAGGTTTATTGGACCCTTTGAAATGCTACGGAGAGTAGGAGAAGTGGCTTATGAGGTAGCTCTACCTCAAAAGTTGGAAAACATTCACAATGTTTTTCACATTTCGGTGTTACGACCGTATAAACCCGACTACAAACACGTGATTGAGTACGAACCGTTGCAGTTTGAGAAAGATTTGTCTTGAAGAGGTTCTATCCGGATAGTCGACATGAAAGAACAAGTGCTCAGGGAAAAGTGATACCTTACGTGAAGGTGATATGGAGGAACCACAATCTTTGAAGAAGCTACGTGGGAACTCAAGAGAAAATGTTGAAAGAGTACTTCGAAGTTATTTGTTTAATCTATCTTGATTAAGGGACATAATCTTTGTAAGTAGGGAAGATTGTAACAAATAATTTGTTTGAGTTGTGATTCTGCGGACAGAATCCTTGTAAGGAGGGAATGATGTAACATTCCAAAATTTTAAAGTGTAATATTTAATATTTATTGATTTATATAAATATTTAATGGATATTTTTATTGTTGAATAAATAATTGTTCAATTTGAGTTAATGTGATTTAGTTAATTATTTGTTGAATAAATAATTGTTCAATTTGAGTTGATGTGGTTTAGTTAATTAATTGTTGAATAAATAATTAAGGAGCTAAGAAAAATTAATTATTATGAGGTTATATACTAATTTAATTTAATAAGAAAGCTAGAGAGCTTATAAGGATTAAATGGATTATAATATTTTAATTAGAATTGTGATTAAAATAAAGTGTTAGTTGGTTGAATAAAATTATAAAGGAAATTATAATTATGTGATAATGATTTATGTGTGAAAGTAATTTAATAGATTAGTATTTGAATTGATTAAATTGATTATTTAATTTAATAGAAGTGTGACAAATAACCTTGCTATAAAGGAGTTATTAAAATAAATTAAAAGAGTTTAATTTAGTTTTTGCCAAACATGTCTTATTGCATAATAAGTCTTTAATCTAATGATGTTTTAGCAAATAAGGTATAAGGATTTAATCCATTTGTTTTAATTAGGTTTACCAAACAAGGTGTAAGGGTTAATGAGTTAATTTTTATTTGTTTAGCCAAACAAGCCTTATGGCTTTTGATTTTCAAACAAAATATAACTGTTATAATTATATCTATACTTATATTATATCATTAATAGATATTATATCTTATACATTATATTTTTCTACGTTAGATAGACTAGAGTTAGGAAGAAGGCTCAGTTGAAGAAAAAGAAGAATAAAAAGAATACAGAGAAAAGAATTGAGAAAAAACTCTAGAGAGTGAGTGATTTCTAACAGGTTTGAGAAAGGAATTGGAGAAAAGAAGTTTGATAATCAAAAGTAGCCATCATCTTCTTAACCAAATGTATGAGCTTAATCTTTTCTTTAAAAGTTAGTTTTCTTCTTATTCCAAAAAGTTCTCTGTGAAATTTTATAAAAGATAAATTGATGGTGTTTAGGGTTATATGATAAATTTTGATTATAAGATGATTACATGAGTTTATATATATGATTATAGAGAAACTAGTTCATGTATGTATGTGTTTTGTGAAGAAAACCATATTACAGTGTTTACATGAAAATATATATGAATATGGCTTAATTTATAATAGAAATTAAGGTTTAATTAGTTGTTAAATTGATAAATTGATTATGGAAATTGATAGAGTATGTATAATCATAACTATGATGTTTTGAAATTTCTGTTTTGATTGAAAAACAAAATCACAGTGTTGATTTTCATTAAAAATGTCAACAATAGAGTTTTTTGCCAAAAACATTGAAATTGGGTGTTGTAAATTTGATGTTTATGTTATTTTATGAGTAGAAACATGTTAGAAGTCTTCACAATATGTTTATATGAAGTCTATATATGTATTACATGTTAATCGGTCTATTAGATTCGAGCTTTTAGGCCAATTTGGCTTTTGTTCATCTTGTTCGAGAGCTTGGTCTCCAGAAGTTCGGACTCTGGCCAGTGCTTATTTAAAGATGATATAAATCTCATGTAGTATACCCTGGCCACCGTTAAATGGCCAATCAATGGCCTTTGACTTCAGCCAGTCACTAACTCAAATCGTCATGATGCAACCATAGTATAAATCGTGGTATAAGCATTATGAAAGTTAGCGTAATGTTCGGCGCTTTTGTTTAAGTATACAAATTTTGAAAATAAATGTTATGTGTTAATAATATGAATGTTAAATGATGATATCAGTAGTATTAAACTATGAATGAGCATGTTATCAAGAGTTAATTAGTATTAACGTAGTTTGATTATGTGAATTGGTAATTTGACGTACATGATATATATATTTTGTTTATATAGATATAAAATGTTGGTAATGACTAATTATGTCATGATTACATATGTATAGGGTATTGATTCAAGTTGTAAGGTTTAGCTTGTGCTAAAGGCAAGTTTTCTAACTCTATTTTATAATTGAGCAAGTTCTCTAACTCAAAACTTCATCATGCGAGTTTAATTTAATTTGGTACATTATTGTTTTCAAATTCAATTACAATTGTTGTAAGTTACTACTTCTACACTTTCGTGAGAGCTAGATTGCCTATTATTGAGTAAGTCATTGTATCTAGTTACTCATGACGATACAAGTTTTCTAATCTATTAACTTGTTAATTCAATTCTTTATTTTCAATTCGATTACAATATAATGATGTAAGTTATTTGGAGCAAGTTATTCTTGTATTTAACTTGTGGTTTAGCATGCACAACTATATATGCTATGCATGCTTATTATTCAATTCTAATTAACGTTGGCTTAGTGTTGTTCAAGCAAGGTATGCTATAGTTATTCAAATTGTATGCTATTAGATTATTCCTAATGCATGACTTTAGTTTACTATAATTGATTCAATCACGATTATTCTATAGTGTAGTGTTATTAGTCTTATTCAACTACTCCTTAGTTGATGTTCGTTGAATTCTAAATTATCTTGAAAGCTTATCCAAACCAAACTTCCTTTGGTGCGAACTTGTACTCTAAATACTGAGATGAACAACTCTTTTAATAGAGGTTTACGCTTAGCGTTGAAATGGTTGTGCACAATACATTGTACGAAGGGTTGATCCCCAAATGCATTGGAGTCCTTATAGTCTTATATTTATTAAAGTTAAAGTTGAAAGATTACTTATAAGCATGTGGACATGATTCGTGGTCATTAGACCCTCAGTGAATGTTATAAATTTCAGAAAGTTAATAGAATATATTGTTCAATTTTATTGAGCCTAATATTGGCAATTGATATCAAAGTTTAAAGATTTATTTATTGTTATTTCAAGTGGGCCTTGTTTGCTCACTCTTGCCTGTAAAATTTCTTACAGCTAAAGTTGAAACCGGTGACGTACCTAGCACCAGTAAGGGAAAAAGAAAGATGAATAAATACTGAAGATTTGTAATAGTTTTGATAGTTTACTTTCATACTTTGATTTAAAGATTGTAATGAAGTTTATTTAAATTTCCGCATTTGAATGATTGTTGTTAAAGGTTAGATAACCTGGGTGATTTTTATTTAAGTGTTATCCTGTATGTGAAAGATTCGAACCACATTATTGAGTTAGAACCAGACGAAATAGAGGAAGATTTAACGTATGAAGAGGTTCCTGTTAAAATCTTGGATAAGAAGGAACATATTCTACGCTCCAACGTTATACCTCAAGTCAAAGTTTTGTGGAGAAACCACGATGTTGAGGAAATGACCTGGGAGTTAGAATCTGAAATGAAATTAAAGTATCCTCACTTCTTCGACATACCAGGTACGCACCCTAATTTCGAGGATGAAATTTCATAAGAAGGGGAGGTTGTAAGACCCCAACTTTTTGAGTAAAGATTAAATTTTCTCGAAATATATTTTTGAATATTATGGTGTGGATTTAATGTTATAGTTGTGGGTAATATTTACAAATTTTGCAAAGTACGCAAGTTTTTATATAATATTCGATTGGTCGGGGAATATTCGTTTTAACAGGGAATATTCGTACAACTAAGACAATCATTGGTGGACCCATTAACGGAATTATTGTCGGATTGAAAACGACAAAAATACTTTATGAAAATAACGGCGGAAGTTTTTACCGTTAAGCGTTGAACTACCGTAGTAGTAAAAGTACGATGTCTGGCGTGGTTGCATAGTAGCACACCGGTATTGATTATTGATGCTTACGTAAGAAGTCACTCGGTTATACTCAATTATTATTACAAAGAATTGCTGCATCATATCTCTCATATTATTGATTCGATTATTGTCATAGTATCGCCTCGCATAATATGTTATTTTATTAAATCAATAATTGAGATTTAAAAAGTTATTCATATTATTAAATTGCAATATTTACAATGTCTAAAAGTTACATCGAGGAGAGGTTTGGTCACCTAATTGCGCCAATAGGAGAAATCTTTATTGGAAAGCCCCTCTTTCACAGGAGCGATTTTGGTTGATAAATATTGTGAGTTATAATATTAATGATGAATGTTATTAAAATTGAAGTTGTGTTCAGAACTGAATTTGGAGACGTGGACGTGATATTTGAGTCCGGAACGATGAAATTAGTAAAAATAGTCTATAAACAAAAAAAATTTCGGAATTCACTATTTGGTTAAAAAGTCAACAGTTGACTTTTTTGGGAAAAGTCAAACTTCGAAATTTCAAAATTTATATTTTTGATAAAAATGGTTTCATTGTGTTGGAATTATTTGTGTTAGTGAAAATCGACAATTATTTCGATAATAATTGATGTCTGGAGGTTATATTGACCAATCGGGTATTTAACCGGATAAATGAGCAATTGATTGCTATAAATGATTATAACTATTTGTTTACATGTGTATACTATTGTTTCACATTCTTGTTACTATTAGGGGAGTTGGTGCAAGATTGATAATACTTGCATGACTAAGTTAAAAACGAAGGTATATAGATGGAGGTACTATACTGTAATTCGTATTTTCACATGTCTAGAACTATTGATTCACATAATTTACTATTGAATCACATTATTTACTATTAGGGGAGGTGGTGCAAGTTTGATAATACTTTCATGACTAAATTAAAAATAAAGGAAAAGTTGGAGGTATTGTACTGTAATTTTTCGAGCCCCAAAACGTGCAATTATCGAAACTATATTTTTCTATAAATAGAAGCTCATTCTTCCTTCATTTCTCACCAATTCACAAAAGCTTTAGAAGCGATTATTATGAGAGAAATTATAGAAAGAGAAGAGAAGTCGCTACCTCACTATTCCAAAGATCCGATTTCCATTTTTTCTAAGGTAGAGAGTATTATTTCTTTCTTATCCATGAAGAGAACTTCTATTATTCCATTCTTTATTATTACATTGGAATAACTTTTGTATCGTGGGCTACCCTATACTTGGTGAAATTCTTACGTTGTTCCATTCTTTATCATTCATTTGGAACATCCCGTACATGCGTTTCTGCTTGGGACTGGTTAAAATCCTTATTATTCTCGTTGGAATATCTCAGATGTGTATTTTTATTTAGGACCGATTCCGTCTATATTATTCTCGCATTGGAATATCCATGTACATGCGTTTACGCCGGGACGATTTAAAATCTTTATTATTTTGTTGGAATATCACATGCATGCGTTTTTATGGGACTGATTCCGTTATTTATTATTCTGTTGGAATAACCTTCTTGTGTGGTCTATCGCATGCATGGTGATTTCTTTTGTTATTCCATTCCTTATTATACTCAGTTGGTTAAAGTTTTGATCTATACTCCATGAAATTAGTGAAATATCCTTAATATTTGCGCTTCATCCAGTATCTTTTCATGGAAATATTCTTCTGAGCATTCTTAAATTTTACTCTACAAAAGTATCATGTTGACAATTTGGACGTAATTAGTTCCGCAAAAAAATAATTCTTGAACTTGTTTTATTGAATTCTTATATCATTGTCATCATCCTCATGTTTATATTTTGTTGAAAGTCATACATGGCCTATAGTGCATAGATGGACTTTGTATGATTATGACCGAGGATTATTATTTGTAATCATGACCGTAATGTTACAAATGATGTGGTAAAAGTCCTCATTGGCCCGTAGTGCATTGATGGACAGTTGTTGGCATGATCATGACCATTATTGAATACACAAATATTCTTGGCCCGTAGTGCATGGATAATTGTGGTCGTGATACTAAAGAATATCCTTGGTCGTAGTGCAGGGGTGATTTGATGATGTGGATTATTTATTAAGCTGAGCCCCAGCGATAAAAGTGATGAAAAACCTTTTAAATCATAAAAGATAGTAGATTTTATTCTCTACTTGACTCTTTAATGGATTGCTTGTTCCGCTGTAGTTAAATTTGATGGTTGTTATATTGTATCAGTTTAACACTGTTGAAGGCTAACGATAATATATTCTGCATTATCTTAGTCATAATATTTCCTACTGGGCTAGTTGAGCTCACCGTTTTACTTTTATTGTTCTCTTCAGGAAATGAGAACGTAGCAGGGACTAGTCAGGGAACGGAGTAACAGACCAGAGGATAACATTAGTAGTCGTCACTATTCAGTGAAATAGTGGAAAATAAATGTAATAATATTGAATTTGAGTTTGTATATTGTCTAGACGACAATATTTGTATTAAAACTCACGACTTATGTTTATCGTATTTTACACGGAGTTGTATAATTAAGTTGTATTTGTACTACATTACCATGTATTTGTGACTCGAGAATAGGTGATGTATACCTATTTTGGGGGCGCCACGATTAGTATCAAAGCTTAGGGATATGATCCCTGGCTAAGATGTGAGACTAGAACTAGGAGGGGAGAGACGGGGAATTCCTTCGCTAGTATGACTTACCTAAGTTTATTTGGTATTTAATTGGTTGGTCAGAGTATATGGATAATATGTTGCATGTCAATTAACCCTTGTTTTGTGGCAGTATTTGAAAATGACATCCGAGAATATTGAGAATAGCAATGGAGCACAAGAGACCGTTGAGTCTCCACAGATCAACAATCAAAATAATGTGCATCAGGAAGGCGACAATCCTCATACAAACAACAACACTGACCAAATGATGAACGATGGAATGTTCAGAGGCTTTATGCAATTCATGCAATATCAGGCGAGAGCGGCTCTTGTCCAAAATATAGGTGGAAATACTGGAAACTCTCAGAATGATTTACGCTAAAGCAGTTCAAGGAGCTGGGACCACGAGTTTATTGGAGAGCCAAAACCACTTAAGGTGAAGCATGGATAAAGCAAATCACCAAGATATTTGATGTCTTGGGATGGTCCGAGAGCAAAAGGTTCCTTCGCCACCTTCATGTTTGCGTGAAGAGGCGATTCTTGGTGGGAATCGTAAACGTACCCGACTGGCCGCACTCAAGATGTCTTGGGAGAAGTTCCAAGAGTTATTCAACGACAAATACTTTCCGAAAGTATTCGTCACATGAAGGAGGTGGAGTTTATCAAGTTGGAATAAAACAATATGACCGTAAGTCGCAACACGAGGCTAAATTTGCGGAGTTATCCTCGTTTGCATCCCATTTGGTTGATAATGAGGTGCGAATGACCCGAATGTTTTAAGAGGTTTGAAACGTAGAGATACGACAATATCTTATTTCTCATAAAGCGTGTTTGTATTAGGATGTTGTAAATAGGGCTCGATTATTGGGAGCGATAACGAGTCAACGCAACCAAGAGAAAGCGGCCGTAAGCGGAATGAAAATACCGGTGGTAAAAGTCGTGAAGCGGTGACAACAACGTGGAGGAATCAACATGCCGAAATGGTAACCACCGGTGGTAATCATAGCCAAGACAATAAAATGGACATTTCAAGAAAAGGAGATTCAACAATGATGGAAAGAGCGTCAAAGACCAAAGACACGTTGTTAAGGAAGGAGAACGACCACTTATCATATGCTTAAAATGCGGAGGGGAGGGACACATCAATCCAAACTGCGCGATGCTGTCCAAAGAATGTTATAATTGTGGAATGGAAGGTCACTTAGCTCAATTTTGTCGTTCACCGAAGACAAATTCAGCTAGGATGGAGGCACCAAAGGCCGTCCCAGAAAAGTCAAAGCCGGTAGTGCAAGGGAGAGCGTTTGTTGTGACCTCCCAGAAAGTAAGGAACCCGAACGAGGTTATCACGGGTAAGCTTATCATAAACTCTAGTGAAGTCTATACCTTATTTGATACCGGTTCTACCCATTCTTTTATTTCTCTTACTTGCGCTCAACGTTTAAATTTGACTCCGGAGAAATTAGACTTTGACTTATCTATTGAAACTCCATTAGGAGAAACCTTCATTACATCCACTGTTTATAAGTCTTGTTTGATTCAAATCGGTAACCGCACGTTACCTAGAGATCTTATCTCCTTAAATATACTTGCATTTGATGTGATTCTAGAGATTGATTAGTTAACTACTCATCATGCTAAAATTGATTATTTTCGTAAGGTTGTTAGCTTTTATATTCCTAATAAACCTATTATGCGAATTCAAGCGACCAAACCATTAAAATCAATCACGGTCATCTTAAGCTATAAAGCTATTCGTTTATTGAAAAACGGATGTCAAGCTTTCTTAGCTCATGTCACGGATTTAAACAAAAATACGTCAGATTTGAAGGATATTTCTATTGTTAATAAATTTCCGACGTATTCTCAAGAACTTCCCGGCCTACCCCGAAGCATGAAGTTGAATTTTGTATCGACCTTGAACCCGGTACAAAACCCATTTCCAAAGCCCCATATCGAATGGCTCCTATTGAACTTTAGGAGTTAAAGACCCAATTACAGGAATTGTTAGACATTGGTTTCATTCGTCCTAGTACGTCTCCTTGGGGTTCTCCTGTTCTATTCGTGAAGAAGAAAGATGGGAGTATGCGACTTTGTATTGATTATCTGAAGTTGAATCATCTCACCATCAAAAATAGGTACCTATTTCCACGTATTGATGACCTGTTTGATCAGTTACAAGGAGCACAATTTTTTTCAAAGATCGATTCGATTCGGATATCATCGGTGAAGGTTAAAACTGAGGATATTCCAAAGACTGCCTTCAGAACTCGGTACGGGCATTATGAATTCTTTGTCTTGTCTTTTGGATTGACTAATGCTCCTGCTGCCTTCATGGATATGATGAACCGAGTATTCAAGGAATATTTGGATCATTTTGTGGTCGTCTTTATTGATGACATCCTCATATATTCCAAAAGACGTGAAGATCATGAGCAACACTTGAGGCTGATACTCCAAAAGCTTCGTGAAAACAAGCTATATGCCAAGTTGAATAAATGCGAGTTCTGGCTTGAGGAAGTTGCATTCCTTGGGCACGTGATATCAAGTCATAGAATATCTGTTGACCCAGCAAAGATTGAATTTATTCAAAGCTGGGAGCAACCTAAATCAGTGACCGAAGTACGTAGCTTTCACGGATTACCTGGTTATTATCGGAGATTCGTGGAAGGATTTTCTCGAATCGCTACTCCATTAACTCAGCTGACTCGAAAAGATACAAAGTTCAGTTGGAGTGAGGAATGTGAGAAGAGTTTTCAAGAACTCAAGAGGAGACTCATTTCAAAGACTGTTCGACAATACCATCGGCTCGGAGGGATTTGTCATCTCAAAGTGATGCTTCGTGCAAAGGGTTAGGATGTGTTCTCATGCAACATGGGAAAGTCATAGCCTATGCTTCACGACAACTCAAAGAATATGAGAAGAATTACCCTACTCATGATCTAGAGTTGGCAGCTATCATTTTTGCGCTTAAGATTTGGATGCATTACCTGTATGGAGAGAAGGTGGAGATCTACACGGATCATAAAAGCCTCAAATATTTCTTCACCCAAAAGGAACTCAACATGCGACAATGATGTTGGCTTGAACTATTGAAAGATTATAATCATACCATCCAATACCATCCTGGAAAAGCGAACATGGTAGCTGACGCACTGAGTAGAAGATCATATGCGGATACGAGTGCAATATTGTCAACGCAAAGGCCCATTTTGTATGATTTGCAAAGGATGGAGTTAGAGATAAAGACTCCAAGGACCCACATGATGATGGCAAACATACGAGTAGAACCGACTTTAATCGATAAAGTTAAAGCTGCTCAAGCTGCAGACCTGGAGCTAATGCATATGAAGAAGAAAGTGCAAGAAGGTGATATGCCGGAAGCAAGAATCGATAAAGAAGGAATACTTCGAGTCAACTCCAGACTTTGTGTTCCTAACGACCCTGATTTAAAGTATAAAATCATGATGGAGGCGCACAACACACCGTTTGTAATCCATCTTGGGAGTACCAAAAAGTATCGTGATCTTCGACATACATTTTGGTGGAGCAATATGAAGAGAGAGATAGCAGAGTTAATCTCAAGGTGTTTAACTTGTCAACGAGTCAAGGCGGAGCATCAAGTACCAAAAGGTCCATTGCAACCACTTGAAATTCCAGAATGGAAGTGAGAGCACATTACTATGGATTTTTTTACTGGTCTTCCCATGGTTTCTCAAGGTATCGATGCAATTTGGGTCATTGTTGATAGATTGACCAAGTCTTCTCATTTCTTACCAATACGAGAAACTTATACACTTGAACGTCTTGCTAGTATGTACATAAACGAGATTGTAAGACTGCATGGTATGCCAGTATCCATAGTTTCTGATCGAGACCCAAGATTCACTTCAAGATTTTGGGTTAGTTTGCAAAAAGCTATGGGCACAGATTTACATTTTAGCTCGGCATATCATTCTCAGATGGACGTGCAATCAGAGATGACTATTCAAACTCTTGAAGATTTATTAAGACTCTGTGTCCTTGACTTCAAAGGAAGTTGGGACAAGTTCTTACCATTGGTGGAGTTTTTCGACAACAACAGTTATCAAGCAAGTATTGGCATGGCTCCATTTGAGGCATTGTATGGAAGAAAATGTCGTTCTTTAGTATGCTGGGATGAGGTGGGTGAAGAAACATTGTTGGGACTAGAGTTGGTACGTATGACTATGGAAAAGATTCAAATGATCCGACAACGTATAAAAACCTCACAAGATCGACAAAAGAGTTATGTTGATCTTCATCGAAAGGACGTGGAATTCGATATTGGAGATCATGTGTTATTACGTGTTGCTCCATGGAAAGGAGTTACAAGATTTGGAAAGAGAGGAAAGCTCAATCCTCGATTCATTGGCCCATTTTTAATCCTTGATCGAGTAGGAACTGTGGCCTATAGACTTGCGTTACCGCCAAGTATGTCTCGTGTTCATAACATTTTTTACATATCCATGTTACGTAAATATGTGAAAGATCCGAACCACATTATTGAGTTAGAACCGGATGAAATAGAGGAAGATTTAACGTATGAAGAGGTTCCTGTTAAAATCTTGGATAAGAAGGAACATATTCTACGCTCCAAGGTTATACCTCAAGTCAAAGTTTTATGGAGAAACTACGATGTTGAGGAAATGACCT
The DNA here is from genome assembly GCA_020205605.1 of Panax ginseng. Classification (NCBI taxonomy): domain Eukaryota; kingdom Viridiplantae; phylum Streptophyta; class Magnoliopsida; order Apiales; family Araliaceae; genus Panax; species Panax ginseng. Next base: position 44,233,617 of record CM035127.1, on the reverse strand, counting down.
GGGAGTTAGAATCTAAAATGAAATCAAAGTATCCTCACCTCTTGACATACAGTATCGCACCCTAATTTCGAGGACGAAATTTCATAAGAAGGGGAGGTTGTAAGACACCAACTTTTTGAATAAAGATTAAATTTTCTCGAAATATATTTTTGAATATTATGGTGTGGATTTAATGTTATAGTTGTGGGTAATATCTACAAATTTTGCAAAGTACGCAAGTTGTTATATAATATTCGATTGGTCGGGGAATATTCATTTTAACAGGGAATATTCGCACAACGACACAATCATTGGTGGACCCCACAACGGAATTATTGCCGGATTGAGAAAAGACAAAATACTTTATGAAAATAACGGCGGAAGTTTTACAGATTAAGCTGTTGAACTACCGGTAGTAAAAGTACGAAGAATACGTGTGGTTGCATAGTAGTACACACGGTATTGATTATTGATGCTTACGTGAGAAGTCACTTTCGAGTTATACTCAATTATTACTACGATAATGTTTGCATCATATCTCTCATATTATTGATTCGATTATTGTCATAGTATCATACGCATAATATGTTATTTTATTAAATCAATAATTGAGACGACAAAGTTATTCATATTATTAAATTGAAATATTTACAATGTCTAGAAGTTACATCAATGAGAGGTTTGGTCACCTAATTGCGCCGCCATGAGGAGAAATCCTTATTGGAAAGCCCCTCTTTCTTGGGAACGACACGGTTGATAAATATTGTGAGTTATAACATTAATGATGAATGTTATTAAAATTGAAGTTGTGTTGAATTGAATTTGGAGACCTTGGACTTGATATTTGAGAGTCAGGAATGATGAAATTAGTAAAAATAGTCTATAAACACAAAATTTTTCGGAATTCACTATTTGGTCAAAAAGTCAACAATTGACTTTTTCGGGAAAAGTCAAACTTCAAAATTTCAAAATTTAAAGTTTTGATAAAAATGGTTTCATTGTGTTAGTGAAAATCGACAATTATTTCGATAATAATTGATGAATGGAGGTTATATTGACCAATCGGGTATTTAACCGGATAAATGAGCAATTGATTGCTATTATTTCACATGATTATAACTATTTGTTCACATGTGTATACTATTGTTTCACATTCTTGTTACTATTAGGGGAGTTGGTGCAAGATTGATAATACTTGCATGACTAAGTTAAAAATGGAGGTATAGATAGAGGTACTATACTGTAATTCGTATTTTCACATGTCTAGAACTATTGATTCACATAATTAACTATTGAATCACATTATTTACTATTAGGGGGAGGTGGTGCAAGTTTGATAATACTTCCATGACTAAATTAAAAATAAAGGAAAAGTTAGAGGTATTGTACTGTAATTTTTTGAGCCCCAAAACGTGCAATTATCGAAACTATATTTTTCTATAAATAGAAGCTCATTCTTCCTTCATTTCTCACCAATTCACAAAAGCTTTAAAGTGATTATTATAGAGAGAATTTATTGAAAGAGGAAGAGAAGTCTGCTACCTCACTATTCCAGTATCCAGTTTCCATTTTTTCTAAGGTAGAGAGTATTATTTCTTTCTGATCCATGAAGAGAACTTCTGTTATTCCATTCTTTATTATTACATTGGAATAACTCGTATCACGTGGGCTACCCTATACTTGGTGAAATTCTTACATTGTTCCATTCTTTATCATTACGTTGGAACATCACATGCATGCGTTCTCTGTGGGACTGGTTAAAATCTTTATTATTACGTTGGAATATCCTGTTTGTGCGTTTTATGTCGGACTGATTCCGTCTATATTATTACATTGGAATATCTGTGCATGCATTTTGTGGGACTGATTCCGTCTTTATTATTACATTGGAATATATCACATGCATGCTTTTTCTGTGGGATCCGATTCCGTTATTTATTATTACGTTGGAATAACCTTCCTGTGCGGTCTATCTCATGCCTGGTGATTTCTTTTGTTATTCCATTCCTTATTATACTCAGTTGGTTAAAGTTTTGACTTCTATACTCCATGAAATTAGTGAAATATCCTTGATATTTGCGCTTCATCTAGTATCTTTTCATGGAAATATTCTTCTGAGCATTCTTAAATTTTACTCTACAAAGCAGTATCATGTTGACAATTTGGACGTTATTAGTTCCTGCAAAAAATAATTCTTGAACTTGTTTTATTTAATTCTTATATCATTGTCATCATCCTCATGTTTATATTTTGTTGAAAGTCATCTGTGGCCTATAGTGCATAGATGGACTTTGTATGATTATGACCGACTGTGATTATTTGTAATCATGTGTAGTAATGTTACAAATGATGTGGTAAAAGTCCTCATTGGCCCGTAGTGCATTGATGGACTATTGTTGGCATGATCATGACCATTATTGAATACACAAATATTCTTGGCCCGTAGTGCATGGATAATTGTGGTCGTGATACTAAAGAATATCCTTGGCCGTAGTGCAGGGGTGATTTGATGATGTGGATTATTTATTAAGCTGAGCCCCAGCGATAAAAGCGATGAAAAACCTTTTAAATCATAAAAGATAGTAGATTTTATTCTCTACTTGACTCTTTTAATGGATTGTTTGTTCCGCTGCAGTTAAACTTGATGGTTGTTATATTGTATCAGTTTAACACTGTTGAAGGCTAACGATAATATATTCTTTATTATCTTAGTCATAATATTTCCTACTGGGCTAGTTAAGCTCACCCTTTTACTTTTATTGTTCTCTTCAGGAAATGAGAAGCGAAAGCGAGGACTAATGGAGAAGCGGAGTGACGGACCAGATGATAGCATTAGTAGTCCTCACTATTCAGTGAAATAGTGGAAAATAAATGTAATAATTATGAATTTAAGTTTGTATATTGTCTAGATGACAATATTTGTATTAAAACTCACAGCTTATGTTTTGTCGTACTTTACACGACAGTTGTATAATTAAGTTGTATTTGTATTCTGTACCATGTATTTGACGACTCAGAATAGGTGATGTATACCTATTTTGGGGGCATCACACCTAATCTTTGATCTTTTATCTCACTGGATTCGTTTTCTTTAAGATATTTTTCATCATCCTCAGTCCTAAAAGATGATATTACTGAATATTTTTGGCCTATAGTGCAAAGATGAATGATTACCTAAGGAATATCTTTGGCCTGTAGTGCAAAGATGAATGATTACCTAATGGATATCTTTGGCCCGTAGTGCAAAGATGAACAAGTGTTAAGATGAACATGACCAACTGGTGATACAAATGAATATCTTTGGCCTGTAGTGCAAAGATGAATATTTGATTCAAGATGTATATTGATTGATGTTACAGGGATAAAATATTGATGATGGACTTTTAAATCTTAGAAGATAGTAGAATTCTTTCTCTACTTGACTCTTCTAATGGATTGCTATTTCCGCTGCAGTTGTTGATCTAAAACTTGTTGTCTATTATATGTTATCAGATTTTTCCCTGTTGAAGACTAATGATAAATTGTTGTATATTATCTTAGTCATAATATTTTTTACTGGGCTAGTTGAGCTCACCCTTTTCCTTTTGTTCCATTTTTCTTCTCGGGGTGAGAACATAAGCGAGAACTAGCTAGGGGTTTGGAGTGATGGTTCAGGATAGTTATTTTAGTAGTCCTCACTATTTTGTAAAATAGTGTAGCAATAATTGTAATGAGGACTCCTTTTGAGTTTGTATACTGTCTAGTAGATAATATTTGTATTCAAACTCACAGTATATGTGTTGTCGTATTTTTAACGACAATTGTATTACTGAAGTTGTATTTGTTTCTGTACCATGTATTTGGCGACTCAGAATGGGTGATGTATATCTATTTTGGGGGCGTCACAACATACATTCACATACATCGCGTCTCGCCGTATGGAAATGATGAATGTGCGAAGCACTAAAATGCAGTAAATAAAGCATTAATATACATCCATTCAATGTAAATGTAATATTCACAAATAAGCAGATAAACGTTTTGAAAAGCCTGAATAGCGGCTTAAGCCCTCTTACTGGAATCACCAGCAAAGTTGCCACCTGTCGATGTCGGGATTTTTATTTGTCCCTTTTCATTCTTTTTTTTGGTGTTCTCATTTTAGGTGAGTTCTATTTGAAAAACAAGTTTGAAAAGGTCCGATATGTATATGTCAACAATTTGATTGTTAGAGTCTCCAGTTGGTATTTTTAAATGGTTGCACCAACTCAACCGATAAAAGGTTTGTTCAAAGACCCAATGGTTTGACACTGTTTAACTGGTCTTAGAAACTGAGATTCATTAAAGTCTGGGGGCTTGATTAAGCAGAGGGAATGTGACACCCCCAAATCAGGGTACTTCATTCCCACAAGATTTGGTATTCACTCTCTAAACATTCATTTCTAACTACCCAAATATAATAAAATTTAACAAATAAACCTTCCTATTAAAGGATTACATCAATAAGTTCAATAAAATCTCCCAGGTTATCTAACCTTTAAATACAAACATCAAGTGCAGAAAATTAAATAACTACATCACAATATTTAAAATAGAGTCTGACAATATAAAAGTCAACAGGTTTACAAGTCTTCAACACTTGTTCATCTTTCCTTTCCCTTTACTGGTGGTAGGTTCATCGACCTTCTCAACTTTAGCGGTAATAGTTATATAAGCAAGAGTGAACAAACAAATGCTCACTTGAAGTGACAATGAATAATAAAATCATGACAAATGTCAAACGAATAGGCTCAAAAGAACCTAATACTATTCTCTATCAATGATAATCAGGAACATAATTTGAAATAAATATATCTGAGGGTCACAAGACCACGAAATATGTCCAAAGTTATAAGTATTCTTTTAACTTAAACCTAAAGAGTCATAAGACTGTAGGGACTTTTCGTACTTAGGGGGATAAGCCCTTCGTACAATGTATTATGCACAAACATCTAAACGCTTTGTGTAAATTATCCCTTGTAATAGGGTTGTTCATCTTAGTGTTTAAAATACAAGTCCGCACCAAAGTAAGTTTGGTTTGGATAAGTTTCAAGGGAATTTAGAGTTTAACGAATATCAACTAAGGATTAGTTGAATAAAAATGTAATAACAATATGCTATGGAATAAGTCATAAATGAATCAACATTGTATATTAAGGTCATGCTTTAGAAATAAACTAAAAGCATAAGCATTGAATAACGTAACATACCTTGCTTGAACAATATTAAGCTAAGGCTAGAAATTTGTTTAGTAATAGAATTGAGTTATTGAGCATGCATAATAAATAGCAAGTTGAACGATAAAACTTGTTCAATATAAGTGCATCAGAATTTAGAAGCTGGCATGCTAAGAAACAAGTTAAAAATAGGAAACCTTCTCAAAGTAAGAGTTAGGTTAAATAGCTTTTCATGAATATAATTAAATTGTATAAATAAGATTAGGAATTACTTGTTCAATATAAAGGTAAATAGAACAATACTCAAGTAGAGGTTAGAGTTCAGAAACTTGCCTTGCGTGTAAGCTAAACCGTAATAACTCGATTCTCAATATCCTATACACATGTCATCATGACATAATTAGTTACTACATGTACTTCGTACACAACTATTTCATGTATGTCTTGGTTTTTAATCATATAGTCAGATCACATTATTAATGCAATAACATAACTCCTTAATTGTTAATAATGTTCTCACACTTGGTACTATAACACCACAATTAACAAAAATCACATTTTTAATAGTCATAACATACTCTTTATCAAAAATTGCAGAATTGTATAATTAAAATAAACTTTCTAGCCAACATCGCTAACTTACAACAAGGACGCGATGAGACCTAGAGAGACACAAATGTAGAAGCGAGCCAGCAGCATTACTGAATTCTGATTCCAGCAACCATTTTCGCGAGGAACACAAACAAAGCCAATTTGGCCCAAATCTTACTTTCTAGCAACCAATTAAATAGTATAATTTACATAGACTTCACAGAAACATAACTTAAGGTCTCTAGCATGTTTTTACCCATATAACCAATATAACATCAAATTTAAAACCTTTAAATTCTATGTTTTAGACAAAAACTCCATTTTTTTTGACATCCTTAACAAAATTAACACTGTGATCACTATTGTACACCAAATTAACTCATTCCAACTACGTTCTCTTCGTTACTTACTGAATTAATACATTCAAGGCTCAATTTACTGATTAGTTTACAAATTAACTACCAAATTTGGTACTTTCACAAGCCATATATATAAACATGCACTGCAAACAATTTTTCTTTCTTTTGAACGTGATTAGTACATAAAATCTTGTCTAGATGCTAGTTATAACATCATAAATACATATAAATATAATTAACAATTTATACAACAACAATTCATCCAACTTGAATTCACAGAAAACGTAAAACTCGTGACTATAGAGCATTCATATATATAATATTAAGGTTATGGAAGTATACATTCTCTTGCTTGAACAATCCTTGCTAAAACACAGAAATTATTTTGGAATCACATGACTTTCCTCTCAAATTCTATCTATTCTCTCTACCAACTCTCTCTATTTTCTTTTATGTATACTCCCTTCTCTTTTCTTCTTACTACCAGTATAACAACTAACACTTATGCGTAAAAATATAAACTGACAGCCATAATACGCATACTAAATTATATCAGTTATAAAATGTAAACGTGAGTTATCAGTTATAAAATATATTTTATTTATTATTTTGATTTATTTTATTTATATTATTTAGTAAAATTCAAAATTCAAAAGCCATAAGGCTATGTTTGGTAAAACACTTTAAAAAATAAAATAAAGACTTAATGTCTTTAAGTCTTTTTTGGGTAAATCCATTTAAAACTACTTTAATTTATTTTAATAAATCAATAAACATACTAAATAAATTTCCCACTTAATCCAAATTTAACAAAATTATAATCTCATTATAACTTTATTTAATAAATTAGCATATCACCTTAAATTATTAAATTAAAAAAAGCAATATAACATTTCATGTTATCTTTAACAACTCTCTAACTATTAAATTAAATTAGAGTATTATCTAATAAATTTTATTCACAAATATCTACAAACAACAACTACATCAATAAAATATTTATTTAATTTAATAAATATTTTAAATTACAAATAAAATCTTGGATTGTTACATCATTCCTTCCTTACAAAGATTCTGTCCCTAGAATCACAACTCAAACAATTCATTCGTCATAGGGAAGGTGTTAGGCACCTCCCGACTTCCGTGATAACACGGTTACCACCACTTTTCATTAACTTTTATATGCGTATATGTGTATGTGTGTGTGTAGGGCCTATGTGAAATTGTCTGGAAGTAGTGTTATGCCTCATTTGTACCTATATACAAAGGGTTTGACGTTTTTATAAAAGTTCAATTTTAACAAGATATAGCAATGAAGTTTTATAAAACAGGTTTTTCAAACCCTTATGCTCAATAGTAATTGAGGCCTTTGATACTTCCATTTTATTATGTGTTCGGCTTGATTACTTTTATTTTCGAGATGTGAGGCATCTTCGAGAAAATAAGATACATAGCAGTGTCAAACTGTAAAGCCCCAGAAAAAATCGGATTTTTATGAGGATTAAATTTTTAATTGATTATGTGGATTAAATGAATTTAATTGATTATTTATGGAGTAAGCTAATTGAAGTTCGTTCTATGACCTAGATATGTCGGAACGTCGTAGTATTTTGGCTATGTGATAGAATTAAAGTGTTTGAATTTCCAAGACGAAAATAAAAGCTTTCCGAGAAATTTTCTGAAAAACACAATTCACGCATTTCTGTTAGGGAATTATTTTTGAACTTCCGAGAAATACGTAACGATAGAATATCGAGGTGAGATGGAATATCCAATAATATTTCTGTTATGGCAAACACATTTTTTCGCATGCGGACTTAAAACCTAACGGTTAGGAAAAGTGATTTTCGAGAAGGAATTTAAATGTGTATAATGAATTAAAGCGATGATTGTATAATACATAGGTATTGTATGAGGTAATGAATACGAGTATGATACATGGTATTATACGAGTATATATGAATGATGATATGTCATATATGAATAAGTATACGAGTTGGAATACGATATTAATACGTAGACAATACGTTCTAAGTCTTTAAGCCATATGTAATGGACTTGTAGGATTGAGTAGGAAATTATAAAGTTCAATGGGAATTATGATAAGGCCCAAATGTAGGAATGGGTAAGTCCAATAGGGATTAATGTGCAAGCCAATGCAAGCTAATGGTAAAGCCCAAAGATTTGTTAATGCAAGCCCAAAGTATAAGATGAGATTAATTGAATTTAAAGTCTAAAACAAGGTTGATCCATGGGGCAACCCATGATCACATGGATGACCCAAAGTGGTGGCCAAGTAAAGTACTTGGTGGCTAAGTAAAAGTGATGATCAAGCAAAGGATAAGCTATGTGCTAAGCAAGTAGACTTAATGGCTAAGTAAATGTGGAGGCCAAGTAAACTTAATGATTAAGCAAATGAAGTAAGGAACAAGTAATGGATAAGTGTTGTGGTTAACAAGTTAACTTAGTGCTTAAGCTAGGAATAGTAAGGAGGTGGGATTGGTTTAATGTCTAAACTACCCTCACTTTGTGATTCCTATAAATAGGAAGCTTGCTAGCTCATTTGTTTCTTGTTCAAAAACACCAACAACTTATAGCTTATTGGTTAAGAGAAAAAGCTAGAAAAGCTAGAAAGTTAGACTTTGTTAATTTAAGAAGCAAGAAGGAAGAACAAAGCTTAAACCAAGTGATCTTCAAGGCTAAGAACTTAAACCATGAATCTCTTTCTCTTCACTTGTTAGAGAAGTGGGTAGTGGTAGGATTTGTATGCTAAGAAGAGGAAGGAATGGTTAACCAATGGACTTAAGTCTTAATAAGCCGTGAATAAGCATTTTGTTCATAGATAAACTATGAACTAAAGAAGAACTTGTAAGAACTTGTAACATGTTTACATTAATGAAGTAAGTATGATAAGGAGATGTGAGAATGGTGGTTAAAAGACTTAATCTATAATAAGTCATGTGAAATGAAGTCATAAGTAGTTTATACTTTTATAAGTTCTAAACTTATAAAGAACAAGTAATAACTTATCATGTAAATAAGTTAATGTAATATGTATGTTAAGATGTTAATATGATGGATTGAATCCATTTGAAACGATGAACAAATCATAAGAAACAAAGTTAAGGCGGAATTCATAAGTTTGGACGATAATCGTCGAATTCGAGAAATTCTCGGAATGGAGGTCAAATTTTGATATTGAGCTTAGAAACATTGGTTTTCAATGGAGTCAAGTCTTATTTGGAATTACAGAGTTGCGGACTCGAAAATTATCGAATTCCAACTTAGAATGAAGAAACGAGCGTTGAACGTTCACGAACGTTTATCGTTTTCGTTAAAAATGAACTCATAGGTGAATTCTGAGTTAACGGATTCGAAATTGTAAAATTCTTGCATGAACATGTAGAGTATGTGATTCATGAGCTAATGGCTTTTGAACGAGCCAATTCGAACTTAAAATGATCAAATTTGGATTCCGGGAAGTTCACAAAGTTTACAAAATTGTCAAAATTTCTGGTGCACAGTGTTGGCGCTGCGACGCCAACCAAGGCAAATAGGCGGTGCTGCAGCGCCGAGCAATGCTGAGAGAAAGCCAAGACCTACTGGAGTTTCGTGCCGCAACGCCAACTCCAGTTATAATCCTCCGCCAGTAGCGCCTTATGCACAAGAGAGGCCGAGGATGAAGAGTGAAAGCCGCAAATACTATAGTAAAGGATGTCGTCAACTGCTATTGCCGTGAAGGAAAGTTGGTTGACCAAGTTAGGTTTTGTAAATCCAATTGATTAGGAAGGAATATTAGAATGCACATGTACTTAAAGTACATGATAAAGACTAACTTTAAATCACTTTTATAGTAATGACGGTATGAATTTAAGTATGGTTTAAGAATAATTAAACGAAGAACGTGAAGGGTAATTAAGTAAACCGTGAATGGTATTCAACGTTGGTACTTCACCAATGACGATCAAGTTTCACTTAATAACATAAGAACGTTAGTAAGCTGTGAGGAAGAATGATTAACTCGAACCGAGTTGTAATAATGAAATAATTTCAGTTAAGTTATAGAAGAGAGCCGAAGTTGTCAAAAGAGCGATGTAGAAGAACCACAAGTTCGGAACCAATAATAACAAATCTAATACATGATTAGATTGAGAAGAAGGGTAAGATTCATTATGGACCATGTATGTTATTCATGACCTAATGTGGTATGTTATGTGATTATGTGTTGTAGAGACCGTAAATGTAACATTCTAGAATTTTTAAATGTAATATTAAATATTTATTGATTTATATAAATATTTAATGGATGTGATTATCGTTGAATAAATATTTGTTCAATTGATTTAATTTTGTTTAGTTAATTATTTATTAAATAAATAATTGATGAATTTAGGAAATTATTATTATATTGATATTTCAATTTAAATTATTAATTATTTGTATTGTGTTATGTGATTAAAGGATTTTGTGTTATGTGATTAAAGGATTTATTTAATTAATTGTGATTTGTATTAATTAAAATAAATATGAAAGCTTGATTAAATATAGTGTGATAAATAACTATATTATAAGGAGTTATTAAAATAAATTAAAGTAGTTTAATTTAGTTTTAACAAATAAGGCTTAATATATTAATTCTTTAACATTTAAAGGGTTTTGCCAAACAAGCCTTATGGCTTTTGAGATTTCTAGTTATTTAAATAAAATAAATAAATAAATAATAAAATATATTTATGTTATATACGTTAGTAACTGATAATATAATTAGTAGTATTATAAAGGTTATGTTAGTTTTTCTTACTACACATATCAGTTGATTTCCTTGTTATTACGCATTCTAGTTTGCAAAGCTTGAGAGAGTTGAGAGTGAGTTGAGAGGAAACTTGAGGATTTTATAGTGATTATCATTGGTGATAACAAGGATTTCAAGCAAATTAAAGGTATTTTCACATAACTTTAGTATTGTATATATATATATATATACATATATGTGGTTTACGGCAAAAATTTCATGTTTTATAAGTTTCATCTCATTCAAATTGTTGTTAGATAATTGGGTACTTGTGATTATATGAGTATATAGTGATTAAAGATTACGTTTAAACAACAATTGTATGCTAAATTCGTTTGACAGTAGTGGAAATTTTGTCAGTGTTTATGTTCTTCATATAGTCTGAGTAAGTACCAATTTTGAGGGTCAAATTACATGCTAAAATGTAAATTGAAGTTTGTTTATGTTAGTTCAATGAGATACGAGCATAACGTAATTGGAATGGAGTGATTTGGCCAAATAATGAATTCACAGTGATGATTTTTTGGATGAATGTCAAAAATTGGAGTTTTATGTGAAAAACATGAAAATTGAGAAATTAAAATAGTGTTAGTAGTTGTTAAATTGTGTGAAGTGATTGTATATGTTAGCAATCATGTTTATGATAGTTGTATATTTATTTTACGTGTTATTATCACTGTTTGATGGGTTAAGTTCGTGTTAGTTGGCTTAATAAAATGTGTCGTGGCTTTGTTCTACAAAACTGGGTTTTTGCAAGTCAGCATGACGCCGTATAAAGATCCCCATATAAAACTCATGCATGGCCAAGACGAATGACAATTTTCAGACACTGAAGTCTTTTTATTCTGCAGAATTTGGTTGTTCGTTGTAGCTTAGCTTAAGGTTATGGAATGTTAGAATCATGTAACAACAAGGTTAAATAGAGTCATGTTATGTGGATTATGAATTCAAAATTGTAAAAATGATTAGTAAATCAAGAACGCGTGATGTGGTAATTTAGTATACATAATGAAAGTTAGACAAGTGTTGCGAAGTAAAACACTTAGAGTTTCTGAAATGTGGATGGTAATGAACATGTTATGATATGTTAGCATGTCTAATAGTTATTGTGGTTCTAAAATTATGTATAGGTGATCGTGAGTTTTACTTTATAGCTTACGCTCGAGGCAAGTTTTCTAACTCTACACTTTTGTTGAGATAGTTCATTTATTACATTGTGCAAGTTTCTAAACTCTATCTTTTACATTGAGAAAGTTTACTAAATTCTTTACTTTCGTTTAGCTAGTTCCATTATTACATTATGAGGCTTTATTCTTTGATTGATCAAGCTTTCTATTTCAACTGTTGATTGAATAAGTCAATCGTCCTAGTTCATTCGAACTAACTTAAACTCTAATGTTATTGGAAATTCTCCATTGATTGATTCATTCTAACTTGTTTACAGTTAAGCAAGTTTCTTAAAAGTTCAAGAATTTCATTTCTAATATTATAAAACTTGAATCTTAAATTATTTTACTGTTCAAGCAAAGGTTAAACATTTTATTCATTCTATTGAATACTTATACTCTATAGTTATTTCAAGCATGGGTTAGATACGTAGAATCAGTTCATTTATGATTCTCAAATGTTCTAAGTTATGTTGTTATTAAACAACTGTTGTATTATCAAGCATTGTTGATTCAACTAGTTCCCTAGTTGATGATCATTAAACTTCAATTACCCTTGAAAACTTATCCAAACCAAACTTTCTTTGGTGCGGACTTGTACTCTAAATACTGAGATGAACAATCCTATGTTTAGGGGTTTACGCTAGCATTGAAATGGTTGTGCACAATACATTGTACGAAGGATTGATCCCCCTGGCACGTGGAGTCCTTATAGTCATATATTTATTAAAGTTAAAGTTGAAAGATTACTTATAACCTGTGGACATGGTTCATGGTCAATTTACCCTCAGTAGTATATTTAAGAATGTTAATAGAATAACTCATTCAGTTCTATTAAGCCTATGAATTAGCAAATGTTGAAATGGTAATAGAACATATCATTTAGTTCTATTGAGCCTATGAATTGGCAAATGTTGAAATGATAATAGAACATATCATTCAGTTCTATTGAGCCTATTATTTGGCAAATGATGTAAATATATTTATTCTTATTTCAAGTGAGTTTTGTTTGCTCACTCTTGCATATTTATACACTTATTGCAGCTATGGTTGAGAAGGTAGATAAACCTACAACTAGCAAAGGAAAGGGAAAGATGTACAAGTGATGAAGACTTGTAATTTTTTTTATCATTATGATAATAGACATTTAATAATGATGTGATGTAATAATTTAAATTCCGCACTTGAATGATTGTATTAAAGGTTAGAGAACCTGGGAGATAATATTTTATTAATGTAATCCTGTATGGGCAGGTTTTTTATTATTCAATTTATTATGATTGGGTAGTTAGATATAAATGTTTTGATTACGTGAACACCAAATCTTGAGGTAATGAAGTACAGGGATTTGGGGGTGTCAAAAGTTTGTATCAAAGCTTTAGGTTATGAACCTTAGGTGGGAAAAAGCCTTAGGAAGTAACCTTTGAAAAGATAGTGGTGATCAACTCTTATCGAGTTTTAAGGAAGAAATAATAAAACACTTATGTGATTATGTGTTTATACTTATGTGCTCGTGAGTGTCGAGTAGTAATTATTAATTTTTAAAACTTAAAATTTTGTTGTCAGGATGACTAATGTCGGAGAATCCAGTCAGGCTAGGGAGGATAGACCTCAGGTGCCTATAGAGGAGGAGCCTTGCGATATTCAGGTGGTTTGGGAACAACTACTGCCACGGGAGTCAGCCCCGTTGGTCACAGTGGTTGAAGATGAGGATGATGATGTGGAGACGGATGAGGAGGATCCCATTGAGTTGCCACATGAGGATGAGGATGAGGAGGATGAGGAGGAGGAGACTCCAATAACCTCGATAGCTGCTCGAATGTACGTTGAAGTCTACGACCATAACGTGGAACTTTAGGATACAGTCGAGGAATTGCAAGAGATAGTAGCTGAACAACAGACAGCAATGACACAGAAATATGATGAGATCCAAGATCGTGAGGAACGACTGACTAATATTGAGGAGAAGCTAGAACAAACTGAAGGAGAGAAAGAACAACTGATCGAGGAGGTCGCTGAATTGAAGAATAAGCTAAGGGACGAAGCTAGGAAGAGGGCAAGAGCCAAGGACGCAGATGAGGAGATGTTTCAACGAGCCGTGATAGCAGTGAAAGACGAACATGCAAAGAGAATGAAGATGGAAGGGATGAATAGAGTATTCAACACCATGGTTAATCGAACTCAAGATCGGGTCATGGGTTATCCGATTCAGTTCGAGACGCTGCCATCCTACGTATTAGATCGCAGAACAATATTTTGAATTATGGAGGAAGAACGTAGTAAGGCTAAGCAGTATCCCAAGTGTTATGTAACCTATGGGATATGACGATGATATTGTCCTGAAACTTTTGTAGTTCAGGAAAGTAATGTAAATAGCAATGATGCTATTGTTTTATGTTTTTAAAGAGGTTATGAATAAATAAAAGTTGTTATTTTATTCAAAGTGTTACGTGGTTATGTGGTTATTTCTTTTGTGGAGGCAAGTTAATTAGAAATTACTTAAAAGAGTTGAATAATAACCTAATGAGTGTTTTTTTAAACAGAAAATGCCTCCCAGACGTCAACCACCACGACAGAGAACCACCGAAGGAACCAAAAATAATGACAATGTTGATGCTAACCCCGTTCAACAATTAGTGACGTTACTGACAAGAGCGTTGCAGAATCAACCACAGAACCAAGGGACAACGTTTAAGGAGTTCAAGGTGGTTGGACCATCTGAATTTTGTGGGTTAGTGAATCCAGTCGAGGCACAGACTTGGATTATGGAGATAGAAAAGGTGTTCGATGTTGCTAGGGTAGGAGTTGACCTGAAGACTTTGTTCGCAACATTCATGTTGAAAGCAGAAGCTAGTTATTGGTGGTAGGCCAATAAAACTTGGGAAGGACCAGGACTGATGACCTGGGATAGGTTTAAGGAGTTGTTCTTCAAGACCTATTTTCCCGAGAGTTCGAAGGGTCATATTGAAGAGCAGTTTCTGGAACTGAAGCATGGAACGATGACGGTATCCGAGTATGCCGCTAAATTCAATGAGTTGGCAAGGTTTGTGCCTTATCAAGTCAGCACGGACGAACGCAAGGCGAAGAGATTTGAACAGGGACTAAAGCCATGGTTATCACAAGAGGGTTTCCTATTCTAGTTGAAGACTTCGCAAAGAAAGAATGGAGAAAGCAATACTCGCTGAAGGTGGAGGCGAGGCAGTGACAAAGTTCAATCAGGAACAGAAGAAGAAGAAGAATGAGGTGGAAATCAAAAATGGAGGAGGTAGTGGTGGAAACAACAACAACACCAACTTGAAGAGGAAGTGGAATGGAAACATGGGTGCTGGAAACCAGCAGGGTAACCAACAAAACAAGAATTTTGAAGCATGTGTTACATGCGGGAAGTTTCACAAGGGTGCGTGCTTAATGGGGAAATGAGTATGCTTCAATTGTGGCCATGAGGGTCACATCGCCCCAAATTGCACTCAACCTAAGAAGAACGCATGCTTCACGTGCGGATCCAAGGATCATTTTGCTCGTGAATGCCCTAAGAAGAAGGATAGAGTGACGACCAGAAGCAATGGAGGTTACAATGGAGGTACATCATCAAACAACCCTACATCTAGTACCATCAACATGACTGTGCAAGATGCAGTGCAATCAAAAGATGTCATGTCAGGTATTATCCCAATCAATGATATTGATGCTTATGTATTATTTGATCCGGGTGCTACTTGCTCGTTTATCTGTGATGAATTTTCTAAGAGGTTAGAATTGCCTAGAGAAGAACTGAATTTCCCTTTGAACATAGAAATTGAGAATAAAGAGATAATCCCTGTTAGATTCGTATACAAGAACTGTAGGGTGAACATTAAGGAGAATATCTTGATGGTTGATTTGATTCCGATTAGATTGGGAGAGTTTGATGTTATTTTGGGAATGGATTGGCTGTTCAAATATGGAGTGGTAATTGATTGCCAAAAGAAGTGTGTAAACCTTATGACCCCGTCAAAGGTAGTATTTTATGGTAGCAAGTCGCCTAGATAAATGAAATGTCTGACGATTATGCAGGCCAAGAAATTGTTGAGTCAAGGTTGTGTGGGCTATTTAGCTTACATAGTCGATACTCAGAAGAAGAATGTGAAACTGGAAGAGATACCAGTGGTGAGGGAATTTGAGGATGTGTTTCTAGAGGATTTGCCAGGACTTCCGCCTAATAGAGAAATTGATTTCGTGATCGACTTAGTGTCAGGGACAACATCGATATCGAAGGCCCCGTACAGAATGGCTCCAGTAGAAATGAAGGAACTGATGGTACAGTTGTAAGATTTGTTAGACAAGAGGTATATTCAACCAAGCGTATTACCGTGGGGAGAGCCAATGTTATTCGTAAAGAAGAAGGATGAGTTAATGCATCTTTGCATTGATTATAGAGAATTAAACAAAGTCACTATTAAAAACAAATATCCATTACCAAGAATAGATGACTTGTTTGATCAGTTGAAGGGTGCTAAATACTTTTTGAAAATAGATTTGAGAAGTGGGTATCACCAGTTGAAAGTGAGGAAGGAGGATATACCACTTAACGACATTTCGTAACTCGGTATGGACATTACGAAGTTTCTGGTGATGTCTTTTGGTTTAACCAATGCACCTGCTGCATTCATGGATTTGATGAATAGAGTGTTTAAACCATTCCTAGACAAGTTTGTAGTGGTATTCATCGATGACATTCTGGTGTATTCTAAAACTCAAGAAGAACACATGGAACACTTAAATTTGACATTGGAAACACTAAGAAAGGAAAAGTTATATGCGAAATTTTCTAAGTGCGAATTTTGGCTAGATCGTGTGCAATTTCATGGGCACGTGATTGACAAAGATGGGATTTCCATGGATCCATCAAAAGTGGAAGCTGTAATCAATTGGGAACAACCAAGAACACCATCAGAAGTGAGGAGTTTCTTGGGACTGGCTAGTTATTACAGACGATTTATTCAAGATTTTTCTAAGATAGCCACTCCATTAACAAATTTGACAAGGAAAACTATGAAATTTGTTTGGACGGAGAAGTGTGAAGAAAGTTTTAAGGACTTAAAGAAGAAATTAAGCATGGCGCATGTGTTGTCATCACCAGATAGCACAGGAAATTTTGTGGTGTATAGTGATGCCTCACATAAAGGGTTGGGATGTGTTCTTATGCAGAATGGCAAAGTTATTGCGTATGCATCAAGACAACTGAAGGATTATGAGAACGGTTATCCGACTAATGATTTAGAATTGGCTGCAGTAGTATTTGCTCTCAAAATATGGAGACACTATCTCTATGGAGAGAAATGTGAAATCTACACAGACCATAAAAGTCTGAAGTATATTTTCACACAGAAGGACCTGAATATGCAACAAAGGAGATGGATGGAATTGATAAAGGATTACGATTGTGAGATCATTTATCATCCGGGCAAAGCGAATGTGGTTGCGGATGCTTTGAGTAGGAAAGGTTGGGAGAAGTTGATACTAATAACCACTCAGGAGGAGCTTATTTCAGCAATGACGAAGCTAGACTTGGAAATCAAATTTCCAAAGGAATCCGATGAATGACTATTCCAGATAGATGCCAGTCCAACTTTGGTGGACAAAGTGAAGAGTGCTCAACTACAAGATAAAGAATGCGAAATGATCAAAGAGAAAGTGGTTGAGGGTAACGATGTAAAATACAAGATCGATACCGAAGGACTACTACGATTCGAGGAAAGAATTTGGGTTCCAGCAGTGCTAGAGCTTAAAGACAAAATCCTGACTGAAGCACACAACACAAGATATTCGATTCATCTAGGAAGTACAAAGATGTATCAAGATTTGCGGCAACAGTTTTGGTGGCTGAATATGAAAAGAGACGTTGCAGAATGCGTTGCAAAATGATTGACGTGTCAGAAGGTGAAAGCTGAACATCAACGACTAAGCGGGTTACTTCAACCGTTGGAAATACCGAAATGGAAATGGGAGCACATCACAATGGATTTTGTGGTAGGACTTCCAACGACTCAGAAAGGATACAATGCGATATGGGTAATAGTGGATAGATTGACAAAATCTGCACACTTTTTGCCAATAAAGATTAGATTTAATCTTGATCACCAATTAAATCAGACACGTTAAAGAGATCATGTCAAGACATGGAGTTCCAGTGTCAATTGTATCAGACAGAGATCCAAGGTTCACATCAAACTTCTGGAAGAGACTACAAGAATGCATGAGAACGTAACTGAAGATGAGTACAACATACCATCCGCAAACCGACGGACAAAGCGAACGAACTATCCAAACTTTGGAAGATATGATGAGAGCATGCATCATGGATTTCAAAGGAAGCTGGGATGAACATTTACCGTTGGTAGAATTTGCCTACAACAACAGTTACTACGCGAGCATCGGCATGCCGCCTTATGAGGCATTGTACGGTAGAAAGTGCAGAACTCCACTGGGCTGAGATGAAGTTAGTGAACGCCAACTGTTAGGACCAGAACTGGTACAACAAACTGCTGAAGTTGTCAAACTCATCAGGACAAGATTGGTAGTAGCCCAAGATAGACAAAAAAAGTATGCCGATCAACACATGCAGAATCGCGAATTTGAAGTAGGAAATTTTATTTTCCTAAAAGTTTCTCCTTAGAAGGGGAAAATTCGTTTTAACAAGAAAGGAAAGCTCAGCCCAAGATTTATTGGACCGTTTGAAATACTACGAAGAGTGGGGGAAGTGGCTGATGAGGTAGCTCTACCTCCAGAGTTGGAAAATATTCATAATGTTTTTCACATTTCGGTGTTACGACCATATAAACCCGATTACAAGCACGTGATCGAGTACGAACCATTGCAATTCGATAAAGATTTGTCTTATGAAGAGACTCATATCCAGATAGTCGACAGGAAAGGACAAGTGCTCAGAAATAAAGTGATACCTTTTGTGAAGGTGATATGGAGAAACCACAATGTCGAAGAGGCAATGTGGGAACTCGAAGCTGAAATGATTAAAAGTTACCCTAAGTTATTTGTTTAATCTATGTCTTCGATTCCGGGGACAGAATCTTTGTAAGTAGGGAAGACTGTGACGATTTGATTATTTGAATTGTGATTCTGAGGACAAAATCCTTTTAAGGAGGGAATGATGTAACATTCCAGAATTTTTAAATATAATATTAAATATTTATTGATTTATATAAATATTTAATGGATGTGATTATCGTTGAATAAATATTTATTCAATTGATTTAATTTTGTTTAGTTAATTATTTATTAAATAAATAATTGATAAATTAAGGAAATTATTATTATATTGATATTTCAATTAAAATGATTAATTATTTATATTGTGTTATGTGATTAAAGGATTTATTTAATTAATTGTGATTTGTATTAATTAAAATAAATATGAAAGCTTGATTAAATATAGTGTGACAAATAACTATATTATAAGGAGTTATTAAAATAAATTAAAGTAGTTTAATTTAGTTTTAACAAACAAGGCTTAATAAATTAATTCTTTAATATTTAAAGGGTTTTGCCAAACAAGCCTTATGACTTTTGAGATTTCTAGTTATTTAAATAAAATATATTTATGTTATATACGTTAATAACTGATAATACAATTAGTAGTATTATTAAGGTTATGTCAGTTTTTCTTACTACGCATATCAGTTGATTTCCTTGTTATTACGCATTCTAGTTTGCAAAGCTTGAGAGAGTTGAGAGGAAACCTGAGGATTTCATAGTGATTATCAGTGGTGATAACAAGGATTTCAAGAAAATTAAAGGTATTTTTACATAACTTTAGTATTGTATATATATATATATATACGGTAATGATCAAGAGCATTCTCCTTAAATAGCATTCCTCCTTAAATAACATTCTTTGAAGCAAGGGGATATGTCGGTGGCAGAATATGCCGCGAAATTCAATGAATTAGCTAGGTTTGCTCCGCATCAAGTCGATACGGAGGCTAGGAAGGCTAGGAGATTTGAGTGGGATTAAAACCAGCTCTATAATAAGGTGGCGGTGTTGCAGATCCCAACATTTGCAGCACTCATGGAAAAGGCGATAATTGCAGAGGAGGGAAGTGAGGCTATGAGTCTCTACAATAAGGAGAAGAAAAACAAGGGCAAGGTCGAGGGAGCTGAGAAGGTGAGGATTAATAGTGGAAGTAGGAGTGTTGATGGAAAAAGGAAGGGGAACTATTTTGGCAATGTCCAGGTCAAACAAGGTGTTAAGAAGCAAGCGCTTCAGTGCAAAACGTGTGGAAAGAACCACTCTGGGGAGTGTTTAAAGAGGAAATTTGTGTGTTATAAGTGCGGGCGGAGGGTCATATCTCTCCCAAACCGCCCCAATCCTAGAATGAACCAGTGGTTGTTTTATTTGTGGATCATTGGAGCATAGGGTCAAGGATTGTCCCAACGGAGGTATGGAAGTTTTGGTAGGGTATGGAAATAAATCGCAGGGAAATTTCAACATCAAGAGTTTTTTTTTTAAGGATGTAATATTGAATAATTTATTTGCGTAATTAGAATTTTTCTAGTTATAGTAAATTATTTTATATTTTGAGGAGAAATTTGAGTTCTTTTAGAAATAAAATAATGTGATTATCGATTAAAGTTAATGAGATATTTACAAATCGTAAATTTATTTTAAGTGGTGATTATTGATTATTATAAAGTATGATTCGATATTTTCTATATAAATAAATTAAAATAATTTTTTTTTTAAGGATGATTTGTACAAGAAATATGTTTGTGGTTAAAAATATATTTATTACCAAGTAAATTTATTTTGAATTATATTATTATAAAGTATATTATTTAATAATTAATATATGATAGAAATATTTTGATTAATTATTTTCCATGAATATATAATCATATATTAATTAAATAATATATGAAGTGATTTTTAGAATAAATATAATAATTATTTTATTATATGAATTTTTTAAGATTTAAGTTAATTATTTAACCTTAATTATTAAGGTTAAATATGAAAGAATAATCGAGATATGGAATCAAACCCTAATTTTGGATTATTGTCAGAGATATGAGAATAATAATATAATATTACATATATTTTGATTTTTTAGTCTTTATGAATATATACGGTATATAAAAGTATTGATAATGGTTGGTCAATTACTGATTGCATTTTGACCCAAAACCCTAGTAATAATGTTAAACCCTAATTTGAGATCCAAATTAGAGTGTGAGATTGTTTTATAAGTGTGTAATGCAATTTTATGTCGTGTATTAAATGTATTAATTAGGTAAACCCTAATTAAAATTACGGAAACCTAATATTTAGAAAACCCTAATAGTAATTTGGTAACCCTAATTACCAAAAGAATAAATCCTAATTGCTAAATTAGCAAAGTCGATGATAATTATATGATCTAAACACTAATATTCTTTGTATAAAGTAATTAGAAAATTAATCTAATTAACAAACCTAAATTGTCAAATTTTAGAAACTAAAATTTGGTTATAAACCCTAATTGTATTTCTAGAAACCGTAATTATCGATATTTTAAACCCTAATTGCTTTATTAGCAAAGTTCATTATGATTAAGGGTAATAAACCCTAATGTTCATGTACTTACAAACTTAATTTAATTAACAATATTAATTTTGCAAAATTTTAGAAACTAAAAGTATTTAATTTTATTTATTTATTTTTTTTTTTGTGCAAACCCTAAATTGAAAATCCTAGATTTTTGTTTACTTATAAAATCCAAATTGGCTCAAACCCTAAACCCTAAATCAAACCCTAACTTAAGGGTTTGGTAAGTTACAATTTTGCCATAAAATGAATTATCAAAGGACCAAAATGCCCTTTTTAGCATTAAAGAGGCTAGCTTGTAGGTTTTGACAAATTGGTGAAGTTGTTCACCAAACCAACAACTCCCAACAACTCAATATGCACGAATTTGCCAGCAAATCAGCTCCTAGATCAGTCCATACATGCATCTTGTGGCTATATAAATGGATTAAAGGAGAGAGAAATCACTTTTGCTCACTAAATTTGCACAAAACCATACTCCACTCTCTCAAGCACCACACCCGAAATTTGTTGATAATATCGGACCAAATTGAAGCCCCACGAAATCAATAACAAATCAATAGCCAGAAAATCAGAATTGAGCATAAAAGGTACAAAACCCTAGTTCAAATTCTGTCCAATTTTCTGTTGTTAGATGTTAGAATTTGTTGTTAAATCTTGTTGTTTATAAGATATTATGATGATCTGGGTTGGTATTTATCAAATCCATAACATTAAAGTGCTCGAAATTAAAGATTTTCAAAATCTGGAAAATTATTTTTTTTGTGTTCTGACATCAAATGTCGAATGTTTGTAGATGTTATTGTGTGTTTAATATTTTTGTTGTTTAAGTGTTTAATGTTGTAGCTTTGTATGAGATCTTTCATACATAGTGCAAGAACCAAGCTTAGATCGGTTTATAATTCAAGTTATTAATGGTCAAAGGTCGTTAATGAGCCATGACCAGGGAAGAAATCTGGGTAACCCAGAAAATTTTCAAAGATCGACAATATTTCAAGCTTCTATATATCGATGATTTGATGATTTTTTATTCTTTGTTGTTGTATTCAATTTGTATCTGGTAATGTGGAAAGTAGATTTATGTAGTAATATCCATAAACAATCAACAGATCAAACGTGACAAGCGGTCAAAGTAGACCATTAACATTGAATTGGCGATTATGGGAATTTCGAAATCAAGAAGAAATGATTTACGACATGGTTTGACCATTCCGGATCTTACGTGTTTTGATGATATGATGTTTTGATGTTATGAACTTGTACCTTGACATATATTCTATAGATTTAAACCTTTAGATGACATAAATGTTGAGTAGAACACTTAAATATTTAGACATGAAAGTGGTTGGTTGATCACACTGGGTTTACGGAAAACCCGGGAATGCTCTGACGGGGAGGTTTGTGAGCTCGAGATCTTCTTGTGTGTTTGATGTATGACCTAGTTAATTGTTGATAGTTGTAGTATTGCATCTGCGTATAATATCGATGCTTGAGATAGACCAAATCATGATCGGATCGCGTTTTCTGGTAGGTCGAAAGAAGTAACTTCGAACAACGACTGCATCGGTGTTCTTGACTCAAAGAACACCAACAATGACGCTTTACGTCATTTATAGCCCTTTAATGACAAAATTTATTAATAATTTTGAAAATTAATTAATAATTATAGAAAATTAGTTTTAAATTATTAAAATACAAAATAAATTATTAAAAATTATTTTAATATCCAAAAATTATATTTTAATTATTTTAAATATATTTCATAAATATTTAATATTTTTGGAATATCAAAAGTAATTAATTTATTTAATGATAATATTAAATAAATTATTTAAAAATGATTTTAATTCATGAAAAATCATTTAAAATTATATTATGATATAAGAAAAATATTTTAAGTTATTTTTAATAACTTTTAATATTATTGATAATTTTCATTAATAAATGAATATTAATGATAATTAAGTTATTTATTAAATGAATTAAATAAATGAATTACAAATGATTTTATTATATTAAAAATCATTTTAAATAATAAGAAGGTATTTAAAAATATTTTAAGTTATAAAATATAACTTTTAATATTTAAAGGTAAATTTCATTAATTAATTATGATTAATGATAATAAAGTTATTTAATAATTATATTAAATAATTTAGTTAAAAATGATTTTATTATTATAATAATCATTTTAAATAAAAATAAAGTGTTTAAAGATATTTTAAGTTATAAAATATAACTTTAATATTTAAAGGATAATTTCTTTAATAATTTAATATTAATGATTATTAAATTATTATAAATGATATTAAATTTATTTAATAATTATATTAAATAATTAGTTTAAAAATGGTTTTATTTATTTAAAAATCATTTTAAAAGGATATTAATGGATTTAAAAATATTTTAAGTTATAATTAATGACTTTTAATATTTAGATAATAGTTCATTAATATTTAAATATTAATGGTAATTATTTAATAATGATTTTAAATAATCATTTAAAGGGTATTATAAATACTTTAAAAATATTTTGAGTTATTATACATAACTTTAATATTTTGGTAATGGTTTCATTAATAGTTTAATACTAATTAAATATTAATGATAATAGAATTATTTAATATTTAAATCATTTAATAATGATTACGATATTTCAAAAATTATGATAAATGATAATAATTATCTAATAATTATTATAAGGCCATGAAAAATAGTGTGACTAATATTTAAGTTATCTAATGGATATTGTGATACGGAATAGAGTCTTAGACTCGATTATTCCTACGAAAAAGGCTGTCGGTGAATCGAGCGTATTTCGAGAAATTGATCTGGACTTAGATAATTGGCTAGATAAATGTTTATTTGTGATTGATGGTTGTTAAAGATTGTGTGGCAATGTGATTAGGAATGTCTTTGTTGCAATAAGCGGTGTTATGTGTTTCGTTATGATATACTAAATAGTAAAATGATTCGATTAATGATAGGTGATTTGATAAAAGATAAAACTAAGTTGAGAATAGTAAGCGGTAGCATCGTGAAAGTATCTAACTTTGCATTTTCTTTATCTGATGGACAAGTGTAAGAATGTTTCAAAGTTATATTATTATACTGATTGTTAAACTTATATTATATATGCCCATTGATTATCAACATTCTAGTATATGATAATTAGGATAAATATATTACATTCGTTAATTTCTATAAATGATTATACAAGTGTCCCCACTTGGACAATCATTATTTTTCATCGCATGTTGATACACATTTGATATACATATATGTTGAATTATATAAGACCTTTGTTATGAAAAACCGATGAGATATGAACATCCAGAAAATGGGAAAATTTTATGCGCCCAAGGAAGACGAATGACGATAACATCGTTCATGTAAATGTAGTATTGATCGATCTGAAAGGTACAATGAGGTCGATCACCCTCCGTGCGTCGTAAGTCGTGACGGTTCTGAGATGAATTTACATTCAAACCTTTTGAAAATGAAAAACAATGTTCATGGTATGTATGACAGAAAACCCATATCTGATCAATCGTAGTTTCAAAAGTTTGAAAGAGGGTTGTTATGAATTATTATTAGTGCAGATTACTTCACAACTCTTGACTAGTTGTAGAAGAATATTATTAAGAAAACATTTAAATTCTTCATTTTATATATATATATATATATATATACTACTTTTGGCACTCAAATGCTCATCCTTGCTTAATTTAAATGTTTTTGACTAAGTGTGAAGGACGAGAAAGTTCGGTAGAGACAAAGGAAAAGGAAAGCTAACCAAATAAAATTGCGGCGATATTTGTAATAGTTTTATAAGACTATGAAGACTATGATATATATATATATATATATATATATATATATATATATATATTATGACATGTAATGAATGTTTAAAGGTTACGTACTTGGGAGAATGACTACGATGAATATGTAAAATTTAAGTTTAAGTTTTATATTATTGTGATTATTATTAGTATTATTCGCTCATAGAAATGGTATCGTGATGTGCAGGAGTTCGGGTTTCAAGTATCCGGATTCGGGGACCTCATGAGAATGGTATCGAGCTATAGGGTTAGAAACCTTAGGTGGGTTAGACCTTGAAGGCTATAACCTTAGAAACGAGAGGGAAGCGTTGAAAATATAAATAACTCATATAGAGTTTAAAAGAGATGAATTGAATAAATTCATCATCAAACAAAATAAAAGATAATTCATACAAAACTATTATTTGACTATGTGTATATAATATATGCTAATCGGGATAATTCTTTGTGTGTAGATGTCGGTGAAAAAGGTTTAGGATATCCACGGATTGTAAAGAAGGCTAATATCGAAGCCGATAAGCGGAAATAGAAGCTCACTGATGAAAACAAACTTCGAAGACGAGGTGGTTATCGTGGAAAACATAGTACGAGATCAGGAAATAGTGGATCGACGGATAGTGATTCGGACCAAAAAGTGAAGTTGATCGAGCATCATTGGAGATCAAGAATTGAGGAACAAGGTTTCTTCTCTAGAAGGGTTGTGGAAGAGAAAAAGCGCTTAATAGTCGATTGCGTCAAGCGTTAATAGAAACAATGGAAGAAGCGAGGATAAGCTTAAACTCAAAATCAATCGGATGGGAGCCTCAAGCAACACCGTAATGCGACTCAGAGATAAAGGAAAAAGGAAGGTAGAAGACCATGATTTAGGAAAAGCAGGGAAGAAGAAATGGAAAAGAATATGTTATCTTTGTGGATATGAAGGACATCTACTCTGTCTTCATCACGATTATAAGCAGGGAGCATGTTTTGTTTGTGGAAAAGAAGATCATCGTGAAAAAGGCATCGAGGAAGAAAGACTTAGCGAATAGGTAGTATAGGTTAGGTTGTGTAAACATGTTTAATATAATATGTGTGTTTAGTATATACATGTAATGCATTATTATAAAACTTTTTGTACAAGTAGTGATGTAAATCCCGACTTTTTGTAGTCACAATGGGATGGTGATGTTTAAAGCACTATGTCTTTGTGATATATAAAATATTTTGAAAGCGATGAATGAATATGAATCAAAGTTTGAGTTATGAAACAAGTTTAATAAGTTTAAACTTATATGATAAGGTTTAGAATGTAAGTTAATTTATGGTTTTATTTAACCGGATAATGCCGCCAAGACGTCAAACTCGAAATCGAGAGGCGGAAGAGTACATCAACAACGTTGAAGGACAACAACAAGCGGACCAATCGTAGCATTTTCGCGAATATGGTAGCTCGAGCCATGCAACAAGGAAATCAATTAGGATAATCATTTGGCGAATTTTAAAGACTTTAAAAATTTGTAGGACCACCGAGAATTCAAAGGTCTGTTGACCTGTAGAAGCCCAAACTTGGGTTAAGGAAATTGAGAAGGCGTTTGTAATAGCTAGGGTGGTGAGGGGAAAAAGACCTCTTTGCCACCTACATGATGAAGGGTGAGGCAAATTTACGGTGGGAAGCGAATCGGTGAGGCGGGGAGCGCGGGTGTGGTAACATGGGATAGATTTAAGACCTTATTTTTGAGAATTATTTTTTGAAGCTAATCTGTGAGGCTAGAATGGAGGTAAAATTTACGGAGTTGAAGCGAGGGGATATGTCGGTGGCGGAATATCTGTGAAATTCAATGAATTAGCTAGGTTTGCTCGCATCAAGTCGATCTGGAGGCTAGGAAGGCTAGGAGATTTGGTGGGATTAAAACCACAGCTCTATAATAAGGTGGCGGTGTTGCAGATCCCAACATTTGCGGCACTCATGGAAAAGCGATAATTGCGAGAGGAGGAAGTGAGGCTATGAGTCTCTACAATAGGAGAGAGAAGAAAAACAAGAGGCAAGGTCGAGGGAGCTGAGAAGGTGAGGATTAATAGTGGAAGCGAGGAGTGTTGATGGAAAAGGAAGGGAACTATTTTGGCAATGTCGAGGTCAAACAAGAAGGTGTTAAGAAGCAAGCGCTTGATCTGCAAAAGCGTGTGGAAAGAACCACTCAGGGAGTGTTTAAAAGGGAAATTTGTGTGTTATAAGTGCAGGCGGGAGGGTATCTCTCCCAACTGCCCCAATCCTAGAATGAGCGATTGGTTGTTTTATTTGTGGATCATTGGAGCATAGGGTCAAGGATTGTCCGAACGAGGAGGGGGTAGAAATTTGGAAGTGTAAATATTGGTAAGGGTAGTGGAACATTAGCAATGTCGCAGGACCAAGCGTCATCGAACAAACCAACAAAGTCAACATCAAGAGTCTTCAACATGCCAGTTCAAGACACGGTGGCATTTGGCAATGCAGTTCGGGTAATATTCGAATAACTTTTATTTGCGTAATTAGAATTTTTCTATTTATAGTAAATTATTTTATAAAAAGAAATTTTGAGGAGAAATTTGAGTTCTTTTAGAAATCAAATTTAGTTTAATCGAAAAACAAGCTTAATGTGATTAATTAAAGATCGGTTCGATTAAAGTTAATCGAGATCTATTTGCGAAGATCGTGTATGCTATGAACCCGATTATGTGTAGGTTTTTAAGTGGTGATTAGGGGACGGAATCCTTATAAAGGAGGTGAATGTGATGACAACCGATATTTTCTATATAAATAAATCTTAAATTTTTTACGTATAATTTTTTTTTTTTTTTTAAGGATGAGGATTTGTACAAGATTATGTGTATATGTATTTATGTGGTAAATAAAAATATATTTATTACATGAATATTTACAAGTAAATTTATTTTAGAATTATTGATTATTATAAAGTATATTCTTATAATAATTAATATTATGATAGAAATATTTTGATTAATTATTTTCCATGAATATATAATCATATATTATTTAAATAATATATGAAGTGATTTTTAGAATAAATATAATAATTATTTTATTATATGAATTTTTGTACTGATTATTAAGTTAATTATTTTACCTTAATTATTAAGGTTAAATATGAAAGAATAATCGAGATATGGAATCAAACCCTAATTTTGGATTATTGTCGAGAGATATGAGAATAATAATATAATATTACATATATTTTGATTTTTTTAGTCTTTATGAATATATGCGGTATATAAAAGTATTGATAATGGTTGGTCAATTACGGTGTATTTTGACCCAAACCCTAAGTAATAATGTTAAACCCTAATTTGAGATCCAAATTAGAGTGTGAGATTGTTTTATAAGTGTGTAATGCAATTTATGTCGTGTATTAAATGTATTAATTAGGTAAACCCTAATTAAAATACGGAAACCCTAATATTTAGAAAACCCTAATAGTAATTTGGTAACCCTAATTACCAAAAGAATAAATCCTAATTGCTAAATTAGCAAAGTCAATGATAATTATATGATCTAAACACTAACTAATATTCTTGTATAAAGTAATTAGAAAATTAATCTAATTAACAAACCTAAATTGTCAAATTTTAGAAACTAAAATTTGGTTATAAACCCTAATTGTATTTCTAGAAAAAGCCGTAATTATCGATATTTTAAACCCTAATTGCTTTATTAGCAAAGTTCATTATGATTAAGGGTAATAAACCTAATGTTCATGTCTTACAAACTTAATTTAATTAACAATATTAATTTTGCAAAATTTTAGAAACTAAAAGTATTTAATTTTATTTATTTAATTTTTTTTGTGTGCAAACCCTAAATTGGAAATCCTAGATTTTGTTTACTTATAAAATCCAAATTAGCTCAAACCCTAAACCTAAATCAAACCCTAACCTAAAGGGTTTGGTAAGTTACAATTTTGCCATAAAATGAATTATCAAAGGACCAAAATGCCCTTTTAGCATTAAAGAGGCTACAACATAGGTTTTGACAAATTGGTGAAGTTGTTCACCAAACCAACAACTCCCAACAACTCAATATGCACGAATTTGCCAGCAAATCAGCTCCTAGATCAGTCCATACATGCATCTTGTGGCTATATAAATGGATTAAAGGAGAGAGAAATCACTTTTGCTCACTAAATTTGCACAAAACCATACTCCACTCTCTCAAGCACCACACCCCGAAATTTGTTGATAATATCGGTCCACAATTGAAGCCCACGAAATCAACAACAAATCAATAGCGGAAAATCGAGAATTGAGCATAAAAGGTACAAAACCCTAGTTCAAATTACATCCAATTTTTTTGTTGTTAGATGTTAGAATTTGTTGTTAAATCTTATTGTTTATAAGATATTATGATGATACGGGTTGGTATTTATCAAATCCATAACATTAAAGTGCTCGAAATTAAAGATTTTCAAAATCTGGAAAATTATTTTTTGTGTTACGACATCAAATGTCGAGAATGATTTGTAGATTGTTATTGTGTTTAATATTTTTTGTTGTTTAAGTGTTTAATGTTGTAGCTTTGTATGAGATCTTTCATACATGTAGCAAGAATCAAGCTTAGATCCGGTTTATAATTCAAGTTATTAATGGTCAAAGGTCGTTGTTGAGAGCCATGACCGAGGAAGAAATCTGGGTAACCCGGAAAATTTTCCGCGTCGACAATATTTCAAGCTTCATATGTCGTGATTTGATGATTTTTATTCTTTGTTGTTGTATTCAATTTGTATCTGGTAATGTGGAAAGTAGATTTATGTAGTAATATCCATAAACAATCAACAGATCAAGCGTGACAAGCGGTCACAAAGTAGACCATTAACATTGAATTAGCAATTACAGGAATTTCGAAATCAAGAAAACGATTTACGACATGGTTTGACCATTCCGGATCTTACGTGTTTTGATGATATGATGTTTTGATGTTATGAACTTGTACCTTGACATATATTCTATAGATTTAAACCTTTAGATGACATAAATGTTGAGTAGAACACTTAGATATTTAGACATGAAAGTGGTTGGTTGATCACTGGGTTTACGGAAAACCGGGAATGCTCTGACGGGGAGGTTTGTGAGCTCGAGATCTTCTTGTGTGTTTGATGTATGACCTAGTTAATTGTTGATAGTTGTAGTATTGCATCTGCGTATAATATCAATGCTTGAGATAGACGAATCATGATCGGATCGCGTTTTCTGATAGGTCGAAAGAAGTAACTTCGAACAACGACACATCGGTGTTCTTGAGCTCAAAGAACACCAACAATGACGCTTTTACATCATTTATAGCCCTTTTAATGACAGTTTTATTAATAATTTTGAAAATTAATTAATAATTATAGAAAATTAGTTTTAAATTATTAAAAATACAAAATAAATTATTAAAAATTATTTTAATATCAAAAATTATATTTTAATTATTTTAAATATATTTCATAAATATTTAATATTTTGGAATATCAAAAGTAATTAATTTATTTAATGATAATATTAAATAAATTATTTAAAAATGATTTTAATTCATGAAAAATCATTTAAAATTATATTATGATATAAGAAAAATATTTTAAGTTATTTTAATAACTTTTAATATTATTGATAATTTTCATTAATAAATGAATATTAATGATAATTAAGTTATTTATTAAATGAATTAAATAAATGAATTACAAATGATTTTATTATATTAAAAATCATTTTAAATAATAAGAAGGTATTTAAAAATATTTTAAGTTATAAAATATAACTTTTAATATTTAAAAGGTAAATTTCATTAATTAATTATGATTAATGATAATAAAGTTATTTAATAATTATATTAAATAATTTAGTTTAAAATGATTTTTATTATTATAATAATCATTTTAAATAAAAATAAAGTGTTTAAAGATATTTTAAGTTATAAAATATAACTTTAATATTTAAAGGATAATTTCTTTAATAATTTAATATTAATGATTATTAAATTATTATAAATGATATTAAATTTATTTAATAATTATATTAAATAATTAGTTTAAAAATGGTTTTATTTATTTAAAAATCATTTAAAAGGATATTAATGGATTAAAAATATTTTAAGTTATAATTAATGACTTTTAATATTTAGATAATAGTTCATTAATATTTAAATATTAATGGTAATTATTTAATAATGATTTTAAATGTTTTAAAAAATCATTTAAGGGTAATATAAATGTATTAAAAATATTTTGAGTTATTATACATAACTTTAATATTTTGGTAATGGTTTCATTAATAATTTAATATTAATTAAATATTAATGATAATAGAATTATTTAATATTTAAATCATTTAATAATGATTACGATATTTCAAAAATTATGATAAATGATAATAATTATCTAATAATTATTATAAGGCCATGAAAAATAGTGTGACTAATATTTAAGTTATCTAAATGGATATTGTGATCTAGAATAGAGTCTTAGACTCGATTATTCCCGAAAAAAATTTGTCGGTGAATCGGCGTATTTGAGAAATTGATCTGGACTTAGATAATTGGCTAGATAAATGTTTATTTGTGATTGATGGTTGTTAAAGATTGTGTGGCAATGTGATTAGGAATGTCTTTGTTGCTGATAAGGCGGTGTTATATGTTACGTTATGATATCTAATCGGTAAAATGATCGATTAATGATAGGTGATTTGATAGAAAAGATAAAACTAAGTTGAGAATAGTAAGCGGTGCGCATCGGCAAGTATCCTAACTTTGCATTTTCTTTATCTGATGGACGAAGTGTAAGAAGTTTCAAAGTATTATTATTATTATCTGATTGTTAAACTTATATTATATATGCCCATTGATTATCAACATCTTAGTATATGATAATTTGGATAAATATATTACATTCGTTAATTTCTATAAATGATTATACAAGTGTCCCCACTTGGACAATCATTATTTTTCATCGCATGTTGATACACATTTGATATACATATATGTTGAATTATATAAGACCTTTGTTATGAAAACTTGAAATGATATGAACATCCCGAAAATGGGAAAATTTTATGCGCCCAAAGTGAATGAATGACGATAACATCGTTCATATAAATGTAGTATTGATCAATCTGAGGTACAATGATGGTGATCACCCTCCGTGCGCGTAAGTCGTGACGGTTCTGAGATGAATTTACATTCAAACCTTTTCGAAAATGAAAAACAATGTTCATGGTATATCACGAAACCCCATATACTGATCAATCGTAGTTTCAAAAGTTTGAAAGAGGGTTGTTATGAATTATTATTAGTGCAGATTACTTCACAACTCTTGACTAGTTGTAGAAGAATATTATTAAAAACATTTAAATTCATTTAAATTCTTTATATATATATATATATATATAATACTTCTTTGGGCACTCAAATGCTCATCCTTGCTTAATTTAAATGTTTTTCACTAAGTGTGAAGGACCCGAAAGTTCGGTAGAGACAAAGGAAAAGGAAAGCTAACAAAATAAAAATTGGCGGTATTTGTAATAAGTTTTATAAGACTATGAAGACTATGATATATATATGATATATATATATATATATATATATATATATTATGACATGTAATGAATGTTTAAAGGTTACGTACTTGGGAGAATGACTCGATGAATATATAAAATTTAAGTTTAAGTTTTATATTATTGTGATTATTATTAGTATTATTATTCCGCTCATAGAAATGGTATCGTGATGTACCGAGTTCGGGTTTCAAGTATCCGGATTAGAGGGACCTCTCTTGAGTATTTATTCATCTTTCCTTTTCCGTTATTGGGTGCTAGGTACGTCACCGTTTCAACTTTAGGCGTAAGAAATTTTACGAGTGCAAGAGTGAGCAAACAAGGCCCACTTAAAATAACAATAAATAAATCTTTAAACTTTGACATCAATTGCCAATATTAGGCTCAATAGAACTGAACAATATATTCTATTAACTTTCTGAAATTTATAACATTCATTGAGGGTCTAATGACCACGAATCATGTCCACTGATTATAAGTAATCTTTCAACTTTAACTTTAACAGTCTATAAGACTATAAGGACTCCACGCATCTTGGGGATCAACCCTTAAATACAATGTATTGTGCACAACCATTTCAACGCTATTAATCGTAAACCTCTATTAAAAGAGTTGTTCATCTCAATTATTTAGAGTACAAGTCCGCACCAAAGGAAGTTTGGTTTGGATAAGCTTTCAAGATAATTTGGAATTCAACGAACATCAATTAAGGAGTAGTTGAATAAGACCAATAACACTATACTATAGAATAATCGTGATTGAATCAATTATAGTAAACTAAAGTCATGCATTAGGAATAATCTAATAGCATACAATGTGAATAACTATAGCATACCTTGCTTGAACAACACTAAGCCAAGGTTAATTAGAATTGAATAATAAGCATGCATAGCATATATAGTTGTGCATGCTAAACCACAAGTTAAATACAAGAATAACTTGCTCCAAATAACTTACATCATTATATTGTAATCGAATTGAAAACAGTAATTGAATTAACAAGTTAATAGATTAGAAAACTTGTATCGTCATGAGTAACTAGATACAATGACTTACTCAATAATAGGCAATCTAGCTCAACGAAAGTGTAGAAGTAGCAGCTTACAACAATTGTAATTGAATTTGAAAACAATAATGTACCAAATGAAATTAAACTCGCACAATGAAGTTTTGAGTTAGAGAACTTGCTCAATTATAAAATAGAGTTAGAAAACTTGCCTTTAGCACAAGTTAAACCTTACAACTTGAATCAATACCCTATACATATGTCATCATGACATAATTAGTCATTATCAACATTTTATATCTATATAAACAAAATATATACATCATGTAGGTTAAATTACCAATTCACATAATCAAACTAAGTTAATACTAATTAACTCTTGATAACATGCTCATTCATAGTTTAATACTACTGAAATCATCATTTAACATTCATATTATTAACACATAACATTTATTTTCAAAATTTGTATACTTAAACAAAAGCTGCGAGAACATACGCTAACTTTCGCTTTCTTGCGCCACAGTTTACCTTGTGGTTGGTATTCTATGCAGCGTCAACTTGCCGGCGTTCTTGGCGTGAGATTTGTCTTCTTTGGTAGCGTATACAAGTGATGAGTCGAACTCGACGACCAAGCTCGGCAATAGCATGAACAAAAGCCAAATTGGCCTAAAAGCTCGAATCTAATAGACTGATTAACATGTAATACACATATAGACTTCATATAAACATATTGTGAAGACTTCTAACATGTTTCTACTCATAAAATAACATAAACATCAAATTTATAACACCCAATTTCAATGTTTTTGGCAAAAACTCCATTGTTGACATTTTTAATAAAAATCAACACTTTGATTTTGTTTTTCAATCAAAACAGAAATTTGAAAACATCATACTTATGATTATACATACTCTATCAATTTCCATAATTAATTTATCAATTTAACAACTAATTAAATCTTAATTTCTATTTTAAATTAAGCCATATTCATATATATTTTCATGTAAACACTGTAATATGGTTTTCTTCACAAAACACATACATACATGAACTAGTTTCTCTATAATCATATATATAAACTCATGTAATCATCTTATAATCAATAATTTATCATATAACCATAAACACCATCAATTTATCTTTTATAAAATTTCACAGAGAACTTTTTGGAAGAAGAAGGAAACTAACTTTTAAAGAAAAGATTAAGCTCCAACCTTTGGTTAAGAAGATGATGGCTACTTTTGATTATCAAACTTCTTTTCTCCAATTCCTTTCTCAAACCTGTTAGAAATCACTCACTCTCTAGAGTTTTTTCTCAATTCTTTTCTCTGTATTCTTTTTCTTCTTCTTTTTCTTCAATTGAGCCTTCTTCCTAACTCTAGTCTATCTAACATTGAAAAATATAACGTATAAGATACAATATCTATTAATGATATAATATAAGTATAGATATAATTATATCAGTTATATTTTGTTTGAAAATCAAAAGCCATAAGGCTTGTTTGGCTAAACTAATAAAAATTAACTCATTAACCCTTACACCTTGTTTGGTAAACCTAATTAAAACAAATGGATTAAATCCTTATACCTTGTTTGCTAAAACATCATTAGATTAAAGACTTATTATGCAATAAGACATGTTTGGCAAAAAACTAAATTAAACTCTTTTAATTTATTTTAATAACTCCTTTATAGCAAGGTTATTTGTCACACTTCTATTAAATTAAATAATCAATTTAATCAATTCTACGCTCGAGGCAAGTTTTCTAACTCTACACTTTCGTTGAGATAGTTCATTTATTACATTGTGCAAGTTTCTAAACTCTATCTTTTACATTGAGAAAGTTTACTAAATTCTTTACTTTCGTTTAGCTAGTTCCATTATTACATTATGAGGCTTTATTCTTTGATTGAGCAAGCTTTCTATTTCAACTGTTGATTGAATAAGTCAATCGTCCTAGTTCATTCGAACTAACTTAAACTCTAATGTTATTGGAAATTCTCCATTGATTGATTCATTTTAACTTGTTTACAGTTAAGCAAGTTTCTTAAAAGTTCAGGAATTTCATTTCTAATATTATAAAACTTGAATCTTAGCTTATTTTACTGTTCAAGCAAAGGTTAAACATTTTATTCATTCTATTGAATACTTATGCTCTATAGTTATTTCAAGCATGGGTTAGATACGTAGAATCAGTTCATTTATGATTCTCAAATGTTCTAAGTTATGTTGTTATTAAATAACTGTTGTATTATCAAGCATTGTTGATTCAACTAGTTCCCTAGTTGATGATCATTAAACTTCAATTACCCTTGAAAGCTTATCCAAACCAAACTTTCTTTGGTGTGGACTTGTACTCTAAATACTGAGATGAACAATCCTATGTTTAGGGGTTTACGCTTAGCGTTGAAATGGTTGT
The DNA here is from genome assembly GCA_020205605.1 of Panax ginseng. Lineage (NCBI taxonomy): Eukaryota > Viridiplantae > Streptophyta > Magnoliopsida > Apiales > Araliaceae > Panax > Panax ginseng. The sequence continues at coordinate 44,197,126 of CM035127.1, read as the reverse complement.
GCACAATACATTGTACGAAGGATTGATCCCCCTAAGTACGTGGAGTCCTTATAGTCATATGACTGTTAAAGTTAAAGTTGAAAGATTACTTATAACTGTGGACATGGTTCATGGTCATTTGACCCTCAGTAGTATATTTAAGAATGTTAATAGAACAACTCATTCAGTTCTATTGAGCCTATGAATTAGAAAATGTTGAAATGATAATAGAACATATCATTTAGTTCTATTGAGCCTATGAATTGGCAAATGTTGAAATGATAATATAACATATCATTCAGTTCTATTGAGCCTATTATTTGGCAAATGATGTAAAGATATTTATTCCTATTTCAAGTGAGCTTTGTTTGCTCACTCTTGTATATTTATACACTTATTGCAGCTATGGTTGAGAAGGTAGATAAACCTACAACTAGCAAAGGATAATAGACTTTTGTTTTATCGTGATGAAGACTTGTAATTTTATTTTATCGTTATGATAATAGACTTTTAATAATGATGTGATGTAATAATTTAAATTCCGCACTTGAATGATTGTATTAAAGGTTAGAGAACCTGGGAGATAATTTTTATTAATGTAATCCTGTATGGGCAGGTTTTTTATTATTCAATTTATTATGATTGGGTAGTTAGATATGAATGTTTTGATTACGTGAACACCAAATCTTGAGGTAATGAAGTACCGGGATTTGGGGGTGTCACAGTAAAGACTTAAAGGAAAAGTAATTTTACTGTAGCAGACGCTGAAGGCAAGTTTTCCTATCGCTTATCTAACCTTTGTGTTAGCCAGGTTTTCAGTAATTCATGTTATGAGATGCATGAATTGTTTTACAAAAAGTGTCCATGCCAGTTTTAACTCGGCTAGACTAATCTGGAAAGATTGATTGATTTCTTTACAAGTTTTTCAATATAGAATTGATAACGCTATCCTACGCCAATTGTTTGGTACTGATTAATGGTAAGCTTGAATATGAATAAACAAATGTATTTTACATCGATTATTTGATGGGCACGCGAGGTTGCTAAAACCTAAACGTACATACGTTTAACAGATGTAGTGTTGATCAACATAGAGTACTATAAATTTGATCACTAGGCGTCTTTCGTAAGCTATCTATGGGACTTCTACGGACTTAGTGTGGGATGTCCTTTTCAAAGAAATTATGAAATGGTCATGGTCTTGGACCAGAATTGATGTTTTACTGAATATTGTCATTGTAAAACGTTTTGAAGGAAAATAAGTGCTATTTTGAATTATCGATAGTACTTCGTAACTATTGTTTAGTTATTGAAGATATACGATTCTTATGCTTCAAGCATGCTATTTAATTGGAAATGTTTTACTTGTTGAGCTTGGTAGGCTCACTCTTGCTTGAACCATATGAATGCAGCTTAGATCGAACGGACCGAAGAATCCGGCAAGGATAAAGGGAAGACTAAGACGAACCTGTAGATTACCTATGTAATAGTATAGGTTGTAATGATAATATTTGATATTATGACAAGAGCAAGTGTAACAGTTATAAAGAACCTGAGGAATGGTAATATTGTTTTGGAATATATATATATATATATATATATATATATATAAGATATATTCGTTCTTTTGAGGCTTTTCAATTGAATATTTCTGTGAATAGTAGCACCGTGTAGCACCATATGTCGGGTTAGAAGATACCCGAATTTGGGGGTGTCACACAAACTCCTTGTGGGCATGAGAGCCATCTAAGGATATCCAGACACCGTAAATAATTACAAGCTGATTGTAGCTGAGAAATGTCCATCTCGGGAACCGAATCTAGATTCAGAGACTGAATATGTGATCACATGATTCCTAGGCTCAAATTAGAGAGTAATATGTACAAAAGCTACAAAAAGAACTAGATTTGAATAAATCTAAACCATTCTAGCTTCAACGGTTCGAGTTTAGTCACTTTTGAACCGGTTAAAGTTAGAAATAGACAAATTTAGACAAATCTAGCTCACAGGCTGAAAGATTAAATATCTACATTATGAAAGCAGTAACACAGATATTTGTATAAAAGCAGAATATATATATATATATATGGACGATCAACTGCCACGAAGTAAACTCCAGGCATGACTTTAAAATGTAAATATATATATAAAAGCAGAAAACGCACCGAATATTATATCCAGGCTCATTCGAGTTCGATAATATATATATATATATATATATATATATATATAGTAGAAAGATTTAAAATCTGAAATATCTTACAGTGGGCTACCAAGAAGACTTCAGATAGCTTTTGATGCTTGAAAACTCTGTTTCCACCGGTTAAACTTCAGTATGTTACAAAACACGAGCTTACAAGTGTTTAGAAAGAAGAATCACTCTGTTTAGAGCACTCTAGCAGAGGTTACATGCTGAAATGGACATAGTTTTCTCTCCTTTTTCCTTTTTTTTAAATGAGCTGCCAAGAACTCATATTTAAAGACCAGATGGCCGCGGGTTAACCCGCGGCAGCCGCGGGTCTACCTGCGCCTTCCCCGGGCCATGCGAGTCCCATTATCTCGAAGTACATGCACTTGGGCTATGCGTTGTCCGCTCGAACCTTCATAACTTTCAATCCGGGCATCCGATAAAGGAATGTTGTACCTTTTTAGAATGTTATTGTCGAGAGATACCCAATGACGTGGGATTAGAGTTTGTACGAAGCCGGGAAGATGGGTCCATGACCAGATCTCCAAGTCTTCAAAGTCTATCCGTTGTACTATCTTGTAAAGTTGTCACTCGGGATTTGAGCTATGGTTCTTGTGGGATACCTTGGTACGCAGTATGGATTGAATTGTGTTGAGATGACGTGAATGTGATGTTAAGGTGGTAAAATGACGATTTTCCCCCACTGGGGTTATCTCCGACTTTGGCGCAGATGTAAGACCCCAACTTTTATGAATAAAGATGAATTTTCTATAAATATCATTTTTGAATATTATGGAATGAATTTGATATAATGTTATAGTTGTGGATAATATTTATAAATTTTGCAAAGTACGCAAGTTGCTATATAATATTCAACTGGTCGGGGAATATTCTTTTAATAGGGAATATTCGTACAACGACACAATCATTGGTGGACCTCACAACGGAATTATTGTCGGATTGAGAAAATGACAAAAATACTTTATGAAAATAACGGCGGAAGTTTTACCGTTAAGCTGTTGAAACACCCGGTGTTAAAAAATACGATGTCTGGCGTGAATTTACTTGATAGCACACAGTATTGATTATTGATGCTTACGTGAGAAGTCACTCGGTTTTTGTTCAATTATTATTACTGATAATTGTTGTATAGTATCTCACGTTATTTGATTCAATTATTGTCAATATTTTATAATCAATAATTGAGATGATAAAGTTATTAATATTATTATTTGCAATATTAATGATGTCTAGAAGTTATGTCAAGGAGAGATTTGGTCACCTAATTGCGGCATGATGGGGAGAAATCCTTATTGGAAAGCCCCTCTTTCACAGGAATGACACAGTCGATTAATATTGTGAATTATAATAATGATGATGAGTTTTGTTTTATTAGTATTATTAATGAAATAAGCGAGAAAAGCTTTTTTATATAAGCATGAATACTTTTATAAAGTTATTCGTTTTATTAGACTAATAGTAAAATCTTTTTATATAAAGCAGAATACTTTTATAAAGTTATACATTTTATTGAACAATAATTAGAATATATTATATTTTATTATGCATAGTATTTGTATAATGTCCGCATAGTGTTTGCATAGTAAAATCTTTTTATATAAAGCGAGAATACTTTTATAAAGTTATTCGTTTTATTAGATTATAAATAGAATATATTATATTTTATTGTGTAAACCATTACAGGCCGTCTAAGTTTAAAGTAAATCAATTTGGATAGTTTCATGAATTAATTACTATCTTGATCCATTCTTCTATAAATAGAAGCTCATTCCTTCATTATTTCTTACGAATTCTTTGAAACTCTAGAGAGAAACTATAGAGAGAGTTCTTCTTCTATAATCTTGAGCGTATTCCTTTAGAGTTTAATAAAGCTTTGAAAGCGTAGTGCAAGTTTTCTTTGAGTATATCCTCTACCCTACCAATCAAAATACTCTTCTTTTACGGTAAGGGATATTATTTGTTGTACTCGTTAGGGTATTCTTCTTTCTTATTGGTGAAATTCTTTTGTTATTCCATTCTTTATTATTACTGTTGGAATAACTTTGTATCTGTAAGGATACCTATACTTGGTGAAATTCTTCTATTATTCCATTATTTATTATTACATTTGGAACATCACATGCATGCGTTTATGCATGACACAGTTACATTGTTTATTTATACATTGGAATATCATATCGATGCGTTTATGCGTGGCTTTGGTTCCATTATTTATTATTCTGTTAGAATATCCTATCGGTGCGTTTACGCATGACCTGGTTCCATTATTATTATTCTGTTGGAATAACCTGTCTGTGTGGTTTATCGCATGCCTGATGATTTCTTTTGTTATTCCATTCTTTATTATACTCAGTTGGTTAAAATTTTGACTTCTATACTCCATGAAATTAGTGGAATATCCTTGATATTTGCACTTCATCCAGTATCTTTTCATGGAAATATTTTTCTGAGCATTCTTGAGTGTTACTCTACAAAGAAGTATCATGTTGACAATTTAGACATTATTAGTTCCTGGATAAATTAATTCTTGAACTTGTTTTATTGAATTCTTATATCATTGTCATCATCCTCATGTTTATATTATGTTGAAAAGTCATACGTGATGCATGTAGTGCATAGATGGACTTGGTATGATTATGATCAGGGATTATTCGGTGTAATCATGACCATAATGTTACAAATGATGTGGAAAAAATCTTCATTGACCCATAGTGCATTGATGGACAGTTGTTGGCATGATCATGACCATTGATAAATACACGAATATCCTTGGCTGTGGTGCATGGATAATTTGTGGTTGTGATACTAATGAATATCATTGGTCGTAGTGTAGGGATGATGTGGATTATTTATTGTTTGAGTCTCGTGATAAAAGTCATGAAAAAACCTTTTAAATCATAGAAGATAGTAGATTTTATTCTCTACTTGACTCTTCTAATGGATTACTTATTATTGCAGATTAAACTTGATGTTTGTTATATTTTATCGGTTTAACAACTTTGTTGAAAAGGCTAATGATAATTTATTACGCATTATCTTAGTCATAATATTTCTTCTTTGGGCTAGTTGAGCTCACCATTTTGCTTTTATTGTTCTCTTGAGGAAATGAGAAGCGTAGCGAGGGACTAATCGTGAACGTAGTGATGGTCGAGATAATAGCATTCGTAGTCCTCACTATTCTATGAAATAGTGTGATAATAAATGTAATGAGGACCCCATTGAGTTTGTATATTGTATAGATGATAATATTTGTATTAAAACTCACATCATATGTTTAGTTGTATTTTACACGACTGTTGTATAATTAAGTTGTATTTAAATTTTGTTCCATGTATTTGGCGACTCAGAATAGGTGATGTATACCGATTTTAGGGGCGTCACAGCAGATGTAACAGTCATTTCTCAGGGTTATCTCTGAGATTGGGTTGCTGTTGATTGTGAATGTCCTCAAGGTTATCTCTGAGGTTGGCTTGACCTCCCGGGGTTGAACTGAATATCCCAGGGTTATCACTGGGGTTGAACTGACTTTTTCGAGGTTATCTTCGGAACTTGGACTGGATCCCTCGGGGTCATCTCCGAGGTTGAAATTGGATCTCCCGGGGTTATCTCCGGGATTGAACTGAATCTCTTGGGGTTATCTCCGAGATTGAAAACTGGACTTTTTGGGGTTGTCTCTGGGTTGAAAACTGATATGATAAGTTAACAATTTCCAAGCTATGATGCTAGAAACTCTTTACTAGGTTTGACAGACTATTGGTATGGTAGATGCCATGATTATCTTAGAATTGGCGCTTGGCGCCTTGAGGCGCTGCGTGTCGTGCTTGAACACAGAACCTATTTTCTTAGTAAAATTGAAGCTTTGCTTTTAACCAAAAGTTCCAAATTCTCCTAATTCCACAACAATTCATTAAACCTAATTGCTACAAACTTAATGCAACATTGCTAAGCATATACATAACACTTCTAACAACAAAACAACCAAAATTATAAGGATTTAAAGCATGTTTTTATTGTTTTCTCCATTTTTAACACATTTAGCGAAAGCAACCGCCAAATCCTTGTTTCTTAACCAAATTACACCATTCAAACTACGCCGTTTTTGTTTCTTAGCATATTATCACAATCTACAACCAATTTACAGATTCTATAAAGAATTGAACACCAAAATTTGGACTTACACAAGCCATTTACATAAACATAACATTGTTATTAAATTATCTTCTTCAAACCCAATTTTCTAGTATTTGATCACCAAATATTACATATATATAATAATTAATAGATTATAACACCATAGATACATGTATAAACATCAATCCAACGTGACTTTCAATTTATAGTGAATAATCATTGAGAAGCCAAAACATGGAATATTATGAGTAACTATACCTTGATTATTGGGAAGAAGGATGATAAAGGATTGCTTGTTTCCCTTAGTGCTCCAACTCTTTCTCTTTGACAAAAATCACAGAGAATCTCTCTCAATTTTTACTGTGTTTTTCTCTTCCTCTCCAACTCTCTGTACTTAGTTAGCCTAAAAAGAAATAAACGCGTAAATATAAACTGGCTAAACTGACTCCCACGTACGTCAGTTAACAAAACTAAGCGTCTATCGGTTACGTTAGGCCAAAAGCCATAAGGTTGTGTTTGGTTAACCACAATTCCCCTCTATTAGATTATTTTTATAATATTTTATTATATAGTTTTATTTGTCACACATGTAACCAATTTACATAACTTAAAATTATAACTATAATAACTTTAATTTTTTATTATAATTATACTTATGATTAATAAATAATTATATATCTAATTTTAATTATTAAATTAGACTTAAACATCACTTTATTTTATTTATTTATTTTCTTAAATATTAAATAATTCATTTAAGTTAATTATTTTCATTAAATTAAATCCTCAAATAATAAAATTATCATTCATTAATTTAGTTAGCATACACACTCAACTAAATTATTACATCACAATTCATTAAATATTTATTTATCTCCATAAATAAATTGATTAAAATATTTATATAATTCAATAAATATTTAAAATAAATTACAAAATTCTCAATCGTTATAACGCTTGAAGGCAAGTTTTCTATGATTCATGATATGAGATGGATGAATTATTTTATGAAAGGGTCGATGTCAGATTTAACTCGGCTAGACTAATCTTAAGAGTTGATTGATTTATTTACAAGTCTTTTAATATAGAATTGATAACGATATCCTACATCAATTGTTTGGAACGGATTCAAGGTAAGCCTGAATATGAATAAACAAATGTATTTTACATCAATTGTAAGACCCCAACTTTTTATAAATAAAATCGAATTTCCTTTATTTATTATTGTGAATAATAAAGTGTTAATTTGATATAATACTTTGGTTATGGGTGAAATGTGCAAATTCTGCAAAATAAGCAAGTGGTTATAAAATATTCATTGTGTCGGGGAATATTCGTTTGGTGGTAAAGTGGAATATTCTTTACGTCGGAGAATATTAAATGCGACTGCCAAGTAGCTTGACCATTTGTGGAGCCCCATAACGGAAAAGCGGTGGGATGAAGAAAATGACAAGTTTGAGTTTTTCTAAATAACGAGCGTAGTTATTCAGATTAACTTTGTTGAAATACCGGTGGTTAAAATATAGTAATACGCTGGCGTGGTTACTTGCGATGCTTTGCGGTATTACCGTGATATTTTGAATTATTGATTCTTACGTAAGAAGGCACTACTCAATAATTATTACGGTAATTCTTGTTCAATATTTTATTGATTCAATAATTGCTACGTTGATATTTTATATTATTGTTGTTCAATAATTATCAACGCATTAATATCTCCATTATCGGATCAATAATTCATATTATTTGAATAATATTATTAGATAGCATTATTGGTAATGTCTAAGGAAGTTACATACAGAAAGGGGTTTGGTCACCTAATTGCGCTGGCGATAAGGAGAAATCTTATCGAAAAGCCCCTCTTTCACAGGAACAACTTTGGTTGTCATAATTGTGATTACGTAATCTTATTTGTGAATAATTAATTATTGATTTATATGATAAGAAAATATTTATTTTATGTGGATATAAATGATGGATATATTTATTATGGTTATAAATGAAGGAATTAATGCTGAGGTGTTTTATCAGTATTTTGTCGGAATAGAGGTTTTGAAAATCGTCTGTATGTGGATTTCGGTCATTTTTCATTTGGAATATGGAAAAACTTAAACCTACAAAGTTGTAGAGAATTTAATTTCTTATGGAATAGATATGAGATTTAAATTTTTCTGATAAAAGGGCTATTTATTATGAATTATTAAAGTTTCAGAAATAAATGTTTTTATTAAAAATATGGTGGGCCCCATTTTTAGTTGTTGAGAAATGAAATGTGCTGGAATTTATTTTCAAAAGTGGTGGACTTGAATAGTAGCAGGTAAAGCCATCAGGTAGCAGGTTAGTCTGCTATGGCGTTCTAAGCATTTTTCCTATAAATATGGTGTTTAGTTAGAATTGAAAATCACATCAGAAACAAGTTTTTTATCTTTCTCTCTCTATATTATCGAGCGTTTTTTGTGAGTATTTAGATACTTTGTGAGTTGTTATTCATCAGTGCAAGTTTCCTTCAGCCTTATACCTGATATTTCAGCCGGAAGTACGGTTCTTTTGAGGTAAGGGATGTTATTTTCTTCCTAATGATGTTACTCTTTCAATATAATTATACCGAAATATTGGTATGAATTTTATTGTAGAATTTCTACCTTTTTGTGTCGGGGTTACTATTCACGTATACGGCACTGTTCACAAATACGACACTATTCACCGAAAAATGAAATTTTCTCCTTTTCTCCAAAATGTCTATTATGGTTACTATCTTTGATTGTATCCATGTTTTGATCTTTATTTTTGAATTTTGCTTCACAATTGGTTATTATGGATTATTTTTGAACTTGGAACTAAAGTACGAATCCCTAATCTTTGATCTTTTATCTCACTGGATTCATTTTCTTTAAGATATTTTTCATCATCCTCAGTCCTAAAAGATGATATTACTGAATATCTTTGGGCTGTAGTGCAAAGATGAAGGATTACCTAATGAATATCTTTGGCCTATAGTACAAAGATGAATGATTACCTAATGAATATCTTTGGCCCGTAGTGTAAAGATGAACAGGTGTTGAGATGAACATGACAAACTGGTGATACAAATGAATATCTTTGGCCTGTAGTGCAAAGATGAATATTTGATTCAAGATGTATATTGATTGATGTTACAGGGATAAAATATTGATGATGGACTTTTAAATCTTAGAAGATAGTAGAATTCTTTCTCTACTTGACTCTTTTAATGGATTGTTATTTCCGCTGCAGTTGTTGATCTAAAACTTGTTGTCTATTATATGTTATCAGATTTTTCCTTGTTGAAGACTAATGATAAATTGTTGTATATTATCTTAGTCATAATATTCTTTACTGGGCTAGTTGAGCTCACCCTTTTCCTTTTTGTTCTATTTTTCTTCTTAGGAGGTGAGAACATAGCAGGAACTAGCCGGGGTTTGGAGTGATGGTTTAGGATAGTTGTTTTAGTAGTCCTCACTATTTTGTAAAATAGTGTAGCAATAATTGTAATGAGGACTCCTTTTGAGTTTGTATACTGTCTAGTAGACAATATTTGTATTCAAACTCACAGTATATGTGTTGTCATATTTTGCACGACAATTGTATTACTGAAGTTGTATTTGTTTCTGTACCATGTATTTGGCGACTCAGAATGGGTGATGTATACCTATTTTGGGGGCGTCATAATTGGTATCAAAGCTTAGGGATATGATCCCTGGCTGAGATGTGAGACAAGAACTAGGATGGAAGAGACGGGAAATTCCTTCGCTAATATGACCTAACTAAGTTTATTTGGTATTTATTTGGTCGGTTAAAGTATAGGGATAATATGTGACATGTCAATTAACCCTTGTTTTGTGGCAGTATTTGAGAATGGCAGCTGGAAATATTAACAATGGAGTGAATCGGACAGTGGAGACACCTTTAATCACCACCTGGGGAGGCGTGCAACAAGAAGACAATATTCCTCTCCGTAAACAACACTTTGTAAAACCCCAACTTTTGAATAAAGATGAATTTTCTATAAATATTATTTTTGAATATTATGGAGTGAAATTGATATAATAGTTGTGGGTAATATTTATAAATTTTGCAAATTACACAAGTTGTTATATAATATTCGATTGGTGGGGAATATTCATTTTAACGGGGAATATTAGTACAACGACACAATCATTGGTGGACCCCTAATGGAATTATTGTCGGATTGAAAAAGCGACAAAAATACTTTATGAAAATAACGGCGGAAGTTTTACTGATTAGCTTGTTGAAACACCGGTGTTAAAAGAAATACGATGTCTGGCGTGGTTGCATAGTAGCACACGGTATTAATTATTGATGCTTAAGTGATAAGTCACTCGGTTTTGTTGGTATTATTAATGTAATAATCTGAGAAAATCTTTTATATAAAGCAGAATACTTTTATAAAGTTATTCTATAAATAGAATATATTATATTCTATTATGCATAGTGTTGCATAGTAGTGTATGCATAGTATTTTGCATAGTAAAACTTTTTATATAAAAGCAGAATACTTTTATAAAGCTATCATTTTATTAGATAATAATTAGAATATATTATATTTTATTATGCATAGTGTTTGCATAGTTCTGCATAGTGTTTGCATAGTAAAATCTTTTATAAAGTTATTCTTTTTATTAGATTATAAATAGAATATATTATATTTTATTTAAAAGATTTTGCTTTAAATATGGATCGTCAGATTAAAGTAAATCAATCTGGACCGTTCATGGATTAGTTACTATGCATTCCATTTTCCTATAAATAGAAGCTCATTCCTTCATTATTTTCTTACGAATTCACTGAACTCTAGAGAGAGAAACTATAGAGAGACTATAGAGATAGAGAAAAAAGTATTACGCTACTTAACTACTTTTATATTTGGTTTCTTTTTACGGTGAGGGGTGTTATTCTTTCTTATTCATGAAGAAAGCTGTTGTTATTCCATTTCTTATTATTACATTGGAATAACTTTTGTATCTGTGATCTACCCTATACTTGGTGACATTCTTCTATTATTACATTGGAATATCACATGCGTGTGTTTTATCTGGGACTGGTTTAAATCTTTATTATTATTCCCGTTGGAACATCACATGCTGTGTGTTTTACAGGACCTTGTTAAAATCTTATTATTATTACATTGGAACATCACATGCGTGTGTGTTTTACAGGACTGGGTTAAATCTTTATTATTTTGTTGGAACATCTGTCGGTGCAAATTTTTGCGACTGGTTCCGTTATTATTATTACTGTTGGAATAACTTGTCTCATGAAATACCGCATGCATGGTGATTTCTTTTGTTATTCCATTCTTTATTATACTCGGTTGGTTAAAGTTTTGACTTCTATACTCCATGAAATTAGTAGAATATCCTTGATATTTGCGCTTCATCGATATCTTTTCATGGAAATATTCTTACGATCATTCTTGAATTTTACTCTACAAAAAGAGTATCATGTTGACAATTTGGGCGTTAATAATTCTGGATAAAATAATTCTTGAACTTGTTTTATTGAATTCTTATATCATTGTCATCATCCTCATGTTTATATTTTGTTGAAAGTCATATGTGGCTTTTGTAGTGCATAGATGGACTTGGTATGATTATGACCGAGGATTATTCGGTGTAATCATGGTAGTAATGTTACAAATGATGTGGTAAAAGTTCTCATTGGCCCGTAGTGCATTGATGGACGAGTTGTTGGCATGATCATGACCATTAATGAATACACAAATATTCTTGGCCCGTAGTGCATGGATAATTGTGGTCGTGATACTAAAGAATATCCTTGGTAGTAGTAGTGCGGGGTGATTCGATGATGTGGATTATTTAATAAAATTTGAGTCTCGGTGATATGATGATGAAAAACCTTTTTAATCATAAAAGATAGTAGATTTTATTTTCTACTTGACTCTTTTAATGGATTGCTTGTTCATTTATGATTAAACTTGATGTCTATTATATTTTATCAATTTACATTATTGTTGGAGACTAATGATAATTTATTACGCATTATCTTAGTCATAATATTTCTTCTTTGGGCTAGTTGAGCTCACCCCTTTCTTTCCTTTGTTCTCTTGAGGAAATGAGAACATAGCGAGGGGACTAGTCGGGAGCGAGTGATGGTCGGAGAGGATAGCATTAGTAGTCCTCACTATTACGTGAAATAGTGTGTTAATAATTGTAATGAGGACTCCTTTTGAGTTTGTATAATCTCTAGTAGACAATAATTGTATTCAAACTCACGGTTATGTTTTTGTCGTATTATACCACGACAGTTGTATTAGTAAGTTGTATTTGAATTTTGTACATGTGTATCGGCGACCCAAGATGGGTGATGTATACCTAATTTTGGGGGCGTCACGGTTAATATCAAAGCTTAGGGATATGATCCTGGCTAAGATGTGAGACTAGAACTAGGAGGGAGAGGCGGGAATTCCGCCCATTAGTATGACCTACTTAAATTTATTTTGTATTTAAATTGGTTGGTCGGAGTTTAGAGATATTATGTTACATGTCAATTAACCTTTGTTTTGTGGCGATGTCTGAAAATGACATCGAAAATGTTGAGAATAGCAATGGAGCACAAGAGGCAGTTGAGTCTCCACATATCAATAATCGGGAGAATGTGCATCGGAAGGCGACAATCCTCATGCAAAAACAACAACATTGACCAAATGATGAATGATGGATTGTTCGGAGGCTTTATGCTGATTCATGCAGCAATGAGCGAGAGCGGCTCTGTCCAAAATGTAGGTGGAAACACTTTGGAAACTCTCGGGTGGTCCCGCTAAGCAGATTCAAAGAAATTTGGGACCACTAGGAGTTTAAGGAGAGCCAAAACCACTTATGGTGGAAGCATGGATAAAGCAGATCACCAAGATATTTGATGTCTTGGGATGCTCGAGGAGAAAAAGGTTCCCTCTTGCACGCCTTTATGTTCTTGCGGAGAGGTAGAGTATTGGTGGGAATCGGTAAAAGCGCGTACTCGACTACCGTCTTGAAGATGTCTTGGGAGAAGTTCAAGAGGCATTCAAGCGACAAATACTTTTTCCAAAGTAATTCGTCACATGAAGGAGGTGGAGTTTATCAAATTGGAGCAAAATAATATGGCCAGTGTCATGATACGAGGCAAAATTTGCGGAGTTATCCGGTTTCGTCCCACTTGGTGGATAATGAAGAGAGAATGGCGCGAATGTTTTTAAGAGGTTTGAAGCGGGAATCGTCAACATCTTATTTCTCATAAAGCGTGTTTGTATTGGATGTTGTAAATAGGGCTCGATTGGTGGAAGCGCGATACGAGTCATATGCAACCAAAAAGAAAGCGGTAGACAAAATGATAATACTAGTGAGAGCGATCATCGAGCGGTGACAACAAGCGTGGAGGAATCAACGGGCGAAATGGTAACCACCGGTGGTAATCGAGGCCAAAACAATAAGAATGGACATTTCAAGAAGAGGAGATTCAACAATGATGGAAAGGCGTCGGCACCTGACACCGTTGTTAAGGAAGGAGAAAGACCACCTATCATATGCTTCAAATGCGGAGGGAGGGACACATCGGTCAAATTGCGCGATCATCTTAGTCAAAGCATGTTATAATTGTGGAAGAAGGTCACTTAGCCCAATTTTGTCATTCATCGAAGACAAATTAAACTAGGATGGAGGCACCAAAGGTTTGTCCCGAGAAAAGTCAAAGCCGGTAGTGCTGGGAGAGCATTTGTTGTGACCTCCTCGAGAAAGCAAGGAACCGAATGAGGTCATCACGGGTAAGCTTATCATAAACTCTAGCGAAGTCTACACTTTATTTGATACCGGTTCTACCCATTCTTTTATTTCTCCTACTTGCGCTCAACGATTAAATTTGACTCCGGAGAAATTAGACTTTGACTTATCTGTGGAAACTCTATTGGGAGAAACCTTCATTACATCCACGGTTTATAAGTCTTGTTTGGTTCAAGTTGGTACCCACACATTACCTGTCGATCTTATTGCATTAAAAATACTTGCATTTGATGTAATTCTAGGGATTGATTGGTTAACTACTCATCATGCAAAAATTGATTGTTTTCATAAGGTTGTTAGCTTTCATATTCCTAATCGACCTATTATGCGAATTCAAGCAACCAAACCATTAAAATCAATCACTGTCATCTCAAGCCATAAAGCTATTCGTTTATTGAAAAACGGATGTCAAGCTTTCTTAGCTCATATCACAGATCTAAACAAAAATATATCGAGTTTTGAATAATATTTCTATTGTTAATGAATTTCTGGCGTATTCACTGAAGAACTACTGGCCTACCCCAGGCGTGAAATTGAATTTTATATCGACCTTGAACCGAATTACAAAACCCATTTCTAAATCCCATATCGAATGGCTCTATTGAACTTGAGGAGTTAAAAACTCAGCTGCGAGGAATTGTTAGACATTGGCTTTATTAAATCCTAGTACTTCTCCTTGGGGTGCTCTTGTTTTATTCGTGAAGAAGAAAGATGGGAGTATGCGACTTTGTATTGATTATCGGGAGTTGAATCATGTCACTATCAAAATAGGTACCCATTGCCACGTATTGATGACCTTTTTGACCCGGTTGCAAGGAGCCAAATTCTTTTCAAAGATTGATCTTCGATTACGGATATCACCAATTGAAGATTAGAAGCAGATGACATTCAAAGATGGCTTTGAGAACTTCGATGCGGGCATTATGAATTCCTAGTCATGTCCTTTGGATTGACTAATGCTCTCTTTGCCTTCATGGATATGATGAGCCAGAGTATTCAAGAAATATTTGGATCACTTTGTGGTCGTCTTTATTGATGACATCCTCATATATTCCAAAACCCGTGAAGATCATGAAAGCAACACTTGAAATTTGATACTCCAAAAGCCGTGAATATAAGCTTTATGCCAAGTTGAAGAAATGTGAGTTACGGCTTGAGGAAGTAGCATTCCTTGGGCACGTGGTATCAAGTCATGGAATATCATTGACCCAGCCAAAGATTGAAGCTATTCAAAATTGGGAGCAACCTAAATCGATGACCAAAATCGTAGCTTTCTCGGCTTATTTGGTTATTATCGGAGATTCGTAGAAGGTTTTCTCGAATCGCTACTCCACTAACTCGGTGACTCGGAAAGATACAAAGTTTGGTTGGGCGAGGAATGTGAGAAGAGTTTTCAAGAACTCGAGAGGAGACTCATTTATTTTGTTACGACAATACCATACGGTTCGGAGGATTTGTCATCTCTGGTGATGCTTGGGCAAAGGGTTAGGATGTGTTGTTCTCATGCAACATGGGAAAGTCATAGCCTATGCCTCACGACAACTCAAAGAATATGAGAGGAATTATCCTACTCATGATCTAGAGTTAGCATTTGTTGTCTTCGAACTAAAGATTTGGAGGCATTACTTGTATGGGAGAAAGTGGAGATCTTTACGGATCATAAAAGCCTCAAATATTTCTTCACTCAAAAGGAACTCAACATGCGACAACGGCGTTGGCTTGAACTATTGAAAGATTATGATCATACTATCAAATACCATCACGGAAAAATGAGCGTGGTGGTGCGCGCATTGAGTAGAAGATCATATCTCTTGATGCGAGTGCAATATTGTCAATGCAAAGGCCCATTTTGTATGACTTGCAAAGGATGGAGATAGAGATAAAGACTCGAGGGACCCACGTGATGATGGCAAATATACAAGTAGAACCGAGGCTTTAATTGATAAAATTAAAGTTGTTCAAATTCTGAATCGGAGGTGATGCGTATGAGGAAGAAAGTGCAAGAAGGTGCGATCTAGGAAGCAAGAATCGATGAAGAAGGAATACTTGAGTCAACTCTAGACTTTGTGTTCCTAACGATACGATTTAAAGTATAAAATCATGATGGGCGCACAACACACCGATTTTGCAATCCATCACAGGAGTACCAAAATGTATCATGATCTTGACATACATTTTGGTGGGGAAATATGAAGAGAGAGATAGCGTTGTTTATCTCAAGGTGTCTAACGTGTCAGCGAGTCAAGGAGGAGCATCAAGTACCAAAAGGTCCATTGCAACCACTTGAAATTCGAATGGAAGTGGGAGCACATTACCATGGATTTAGATTCTTTGGTCTTCCCAAAGTTTCTCAAGGCATAGATGTGATTTGGGTCATTGTTGATAGATTGACCAAGTCTGCTCATTTCTTACCGATCGAGAAACTTATACACTTGAACGTCTTGCTTTCGTATGTACATAAGCGAGGTTATAAGATTGCATGGTATGCCAGTATCCATAGTTTCTGATCGAGACCCAAGATTCACTTCGCGATTTTGGGTTAGTTTGCAAAAAGCTATGAGCACAGATTTATGATTTAGCTCGGCATATCATCCTCAGATGGACGGATAGTCGGAGAGGACTATTCAAACTCTTAAAGATCTATTAAGACTCTGTGTCCTTGATTTTAAAGGAAGTTGGGACAAGTTCTTACCATTGGTGGAGTTTTCCTACAACAACGGTTATCAAGCAAGTATTGGCATGGCTCCATTGAGCGTTGTATGGAAGAAAGTGTAGATTCTCGATTATCTTTGGGATGAGGTGGGTGAAGCAGCGTTGTTGGGACGGAGTTGATACGTATGACTATGAAAAGATTCAAACGATCCGTGCAACGTATAAAAACCTCACAAGATCGACAAAAGAGTTATCTTGATCTTCATCGAAAGGATGTGGAATTCGATATAGGAGATCATGTGTTGTTACTTGTTGCTCCATGGAAAGGAGTTACGAGATTTGGAAAGAGAGAAAGCTCAATCCTCGATTCATCGGCCCATTTTAATCCTTGATCGAGTAGGAGCGTGGCCTATACACTCGCTTTACTGCCAAGTATGTCTTGTGTTCATAACATTTTTCACATATCCATATTACGTAAATATGTGGAAGACCGAACCACATTATTGAGTTGGGCAGAGACGAAATAGCGGAAGATTTGGCGTATGAAGAGATTCTGTTCAAATCTTGGATAAGAAGGAACATATTCTACGCACCGAGGTTATACCTCAAGTCAAAATTTTTTGTGGAGAAACCACGATGTTGAGGAAATGACTTGGGAGTTAGAATCGAAATGAAATCAAGGTATCCTTACCTCTTCGACATACCAGTGCGTACCCTAATTTCGAGGGAGAAATTTCATAAGAAGGGAGATTGTAAAACCCCAACTTTTTGAATAAAGATGAATTTTCTATAAATATTATTTTTGAATATTATGGAGTGAAATTGATATAATAGTTGTGGGTAATATTTATAAATTTTGCAAAATCACATAAGTTGTTATATAATATTCGATTGGTGGGGAATATTCGTTTTAACGGGGAATATTAATACAGCGGCACAATCATTGGTGGACCCCACAATGAATTATTATCGGATTGAAAGCGATAAAAATACTTTTATGAAAATAACGGCGGAAGTTTTATCGTTACTTTGTTGAAACACCGGTGTTAAAAAAATGCGATGTCTGGCGTGGTTGCATAGTAGCACACGGTATTAATTATTGATGCTTAAGTGATAAGTCACTCAGTTTTGTTGGTATTATTAATGTAATAATACAGAAAATCTTTTTATGTAAAATAGAATACTTTTATAAAGTTATTCTATAAATTGAATATATTATATTCTATTATGCATAGTGTTGCATAGTGTCTGGATAGTATTTTGCATAGTAAAAACTTTTCATATAAAACAGAATACTTTTATAAAGCTATTTGTTTTATTAGACAATAATTAGAATATATTATATTTTATTATGCATAGTGTTTGCATAGTGCCTGCATAGTGTTTGTATAGTAAAATCTTTTATAAAGTTATTCGTTTTATTAGATTATAAATAAAATATATTATATTTTATTTAAAAGATTTTGCTTTAAATATGGACCGTCAGATTAAAGTAAATCGATCTGGACTGCTCATGGATTAGTTACTATGCATTCCATTTTTCTATAAATAGAAGCTCATTCCTTAATTATTTTCTTACGAATTCTTTGAACTCTAGAGAGAGAAACTATAGAGAGAGACTATAGAGATAGAAGAAAAGTATTATTTGCTTTACTTAACTACTTTTATATTAGGTTTCTTTTATGGTAAGGGTGTTATTCTTTCTTATTCATGAAGAGAAGCATTGTTATTCCATTTCTTATTATTTTGTTGGAATAACTTTGTATATCATGATCTACCCTATACTTGGTGACATTCTTCTATTATTACATTGGAACATCACATGCATGTGTTTTACAGGACTGGTTTAAATCTTTATTATTATTAGTTGGAACATCTATACGTGTGTTTTACCTTCGGACTGGTTAAAATCTTTTATTATTCTGTTGGAAAATCACATGTCGCTTTTTGCAATCTTTTTGCACGACTAGTTCCGATTATTATTATTACTGTTAGGAATAACTTGTTGGAATAAAAGTATCCGCATGCATGGTGATTTCTTTTGTTATTCCATTCTTTATTATACTCGGTTGGTTAAAGTTTTGACTTCTATACTCCATGAAATTAGTAGAATATCCTTGATATTTGCGCTTCATCCGATATCTTTTCATGGAAATATTCTTACGATCATTCTTGAATTTTACTCTACAAAACAGTATCATGTTGACAATTTGGACGTTAATAATTCCTAGATAAAATAATTCTTGAACTTGTTTTATTAAATTCTTATATCATTGTCATCATCCTCATGTTTATATTTTGTTGAAAGTCATCGTATTTTGTAGTGCATAGATGGACTTGGTATGATTATGACCAGGGATTATTCGGTGTAATCATGACCGTAATGTTACAAATGATGTGGTAAAAGTTCTCATTGGCCCGTAGTGCATTGATGGACAGTTGTTGGCATGATCATGACCATTAATGAATACACAAATATTCTTGGCCCGTAGTGCATGGATAATTGTGGTCGTGATACTAAAGAATATCCTTGGCCGTAGTGCAGGGGTGATTCGATGATGTGGATTATTTATTAAGCTGAGTCCCAGCGATAACAATGATGAAAAACCTTTTTAATCATAAAAGATAGTAGATTTTATTTTCTACTTGACTCTTTTAATGGATTGCTTGTTCATTGCAGATTAAACTTGATGTCTATTATATTTTATCAATTTAACATTGTTGGAGACTAATGATAATTTATTACGCATTATCTTAGTCATAATATTTCTTCTTTGGGCTAGTTGAGCTCACCGCTTTCTTTCTTTATTCTCTTGAGGAAATAAGAACATAGCGAGGGACTAGTCAGGGGAGCGGAGTGAGTCCGGTCGAGAGGATAACATTTAGTAGTCCTCACTATTTTGTGAAATAGTGTGTTAATAATTGTAATGGGGACTCCTTTTGAGTTTGTATAATCTCTAGTAGACAATAATTGTATTCAAACTCACAGTTATGTTTTGTCGTATTGTACCACGGCAGTTGTATTAGTAAGTTGTATTTGAATTTTGTACCATGTATTCGGCGACCCAAGATGGGTGATGTATACCTAATTTTGGGGGTGTCACGATTTAGTATCAAAGCTTAGGATATAATCCTCTAAGATGTGAGACTAGAACTAGGAGGGGAGGCGGGGAATTCCTTCGCTTAGTATGACCTACTTAAATTTATTTTGTATTTAAATTGGTTGGTCGAGTTTAGAGATATTATGTTACATGTCAATTAACCTTTGTTTGGTGGCGATGATCTCGAAAATGACATCCAAAATGTTGAGAATAGCAATGGAGCTCAAGAGACCGTTGAGTCTCCAAATATCAATAATCGAGGAGAATGTGCATCGAGAAGGCGACAATCCTCATGCAAACAAAGAACACCACGACTAAATGATGAATGATGGATTGTTCGGAGGCTTTATGCAATTCATGCAACAAAGAAATAGCTAGCGGCTTCTGTCCAAAATGTAGGTGGAAACACTGAAAACTCTCGGGCGATCACCGCTAAACAGTTCAAAGAGATGGAACCACCGGAGTTTAAGGGAGAGCCAAAACCACTTATGGCGGAAGCATGGATAAAGCAGATCACCAAGATATTTGATGTCTTGGGATGCTCCGAGGAGCAAAAGGTTCCCTTTGCCGCCTTTATGTTGCGCGGAGAGGCAGATTATTGATGGGAATTGGAAAAACGTACTCAACCTGCCATACTGAAGATATCTTGGGAGAAGTTCCAAGAGCTGTTCAACGACAAATACTTTCCCAAAAGTATTCGTCACATGAAGGAGGTGAAGTTTATCAAATTGGAGCAAAATAATATGACCGTGTCGCAATACGAGGCAAAATTTGCGGATATGATGAACCGTGTGTTCAAAGAATGGATCAGTTCATTGTTGTCTTTATGATGACATCCTCATCTATTCTAAAGCCGTGAAGATCATGAGCACCATTTGAAGCTGGTACTGCAAAGGCTTCGCGATAACAAGCTATATGCCAAGTTGAAGAAATGCGAGTTCTGGCTTGAGGAAGTAGCATTCCTTGGGCACGTGATGTCAAAACATGGAGTATCTGTCGACCCGGCAAAGATTGAAGCCATACAAAGTTGGGAGCAACCGAAGTCAGTGACCAAAGTACGTAGCTTTCTGGGATTAGCTGGTTACTATCAGAGATTCGTGGAAGGATTTTCTCGAATCACTACTCCGTTAACACAGCTAACTCGTAAAGATACAAAATTCGGTTGGAGCGAGGATTGTGAGAAGAGTTTTCAAGAACTCAACATGAGACTTATTTCGGCACTTGTTTTGACAATACCATCTAGTTCGGATGGATTTGTTATCTACAGTGATGCTTCAGACAAAGGGTTAGGATGTGTTCTCATGTAACATGGGAAAGTCATAGCCTATGCCTCGCGACAACTCAAAGAATAAGAGAGGAATTATCTTACTCTTGATTTGGAGTCGGCAGCAGTCATTTTTGCGTTGAAGATCTGGAGACACTACCTATATGGGGAGAAAGTGGAGATCTATACAGATCATAAAAGCCTCAAATATTTCTTCACCCAAAAGGAACTCAATATGCGGCAACGATGCTGGCTCGAGTTGTTGAAAGATTACGACCATACCATCCAATATCATCCTAGAAAAGCAAACGTAGTAGCTGACGCATTGAGTAGAAGATCATATACGGGTATGAGTGCAGTGTTGTTAACACAAAGGTCCATTTTGTATGACTTGCAAAGGATGGAGATAGAGGTAAAGGCTCCAAGTACCCACGTGATGATATCAAGCATACGAGTAGAACTGACTTTAATCGATAAATCTAAAGCTGATCAAGCTACGGACCTAGAGCTGATACGTATGAAGAAGAAAGTGCAAGAAGGTGCTATTCCAGAAGCAAGAATCGATGAAGAAGGAATACTTCGCGTCAACTCCAGACTTTGTGTTCCTAACAATTCTGACTTGAAGCATAGAATTGTGATTGAGACACACAACACACCGTTTGCAATCCATCTTGGGAGTACCAAAATGTATCATGATCTTCGACATACATTTTGGTGGAGTAATATGAAGAGAGAGATCGCAGAGTTTATCTCGAGGTGTTTAACTTGTCAACGTGTAAAAGCGGAGCATCAAGTGCCAAAGGGTCCATTGCAACCACTTGAGATTCCCAAATGGAAGTGGAAACACATTACTATGGATTTCGTTACGGGTCTTCCCAAGGTTTCTCAAAGCATATATGCGATTTGGGTCATTGTTAATAGATTAACCAAGTGTGCTCTGTCAGGAATAAACATGGGAATGATATTCCTATTTAATATATGATTTGATTATGATATATATATATATATATGAATGAATATGCAAGTATGCTTGCATTAAGAAAAGCTGTAAAGTCCTTTGATAGATAATAAAAATATATGTACAAGGACTTAGAATGAATTGATCAAATATGTTAGGTTGATCCTACATAAACAAAACAGCTTTGTAAAGTCCTTAAAAAGAAATGATATACAAGGACTATAAATATAGAAAGATCAAGCTTGTTAGGTTGATCTTATGATGTAATAGATAGGCTTGTCTGATCGTCGAGCACTGCACCAAAAGTCGTAGTCTGCCAGGAGAGTCAAGGTTAACTCAAGAGCTATCGAGGCAGAATAGGAGTATGCAAGATAGTAGATCTCGGAGTTTGTAAACTTCTAGGGGAAACGAAGAAGGATCGTAGTGTGTCGAGAAGAGATTCCTCGGGATCGTAGTGTGCCGAGGAAGTCATGTTCAGAATCGTAGAGACAACCTGCCTACGAGAAGACCGAAGTTAGAAAAAGAAAGAAGTAGAAGTGTGAGTTCTACTATGTAGAAGTGAGAGTTCTACTACATGAAGAGTGTCCTGGACTGCCGAGAGAAAGAAAAGCATTATGTCATCTTGATATCCATCATGGGAAGACTCTAAGTACAATAGAGAAGAGCCTACAGTCATCTTAGCAAGTCCATCATGAGAAGGCATCAAGTAGCAAGAAGGGAGATCACAAATGCCATATTGGTGTTAAGCATGAGAAAGATTCCATGTACTTAATAGAAGAGCTTACAGTCATCTTCGAAGCCTATCATGTGCAGCCATCAAGTACCAAGAAGAAGGATCTGTAAGGTAGTTCATAAAGGGGTCATCCGAAGTGGTTGAGTAACCAAAGAAGCTGAGCATCATGAAACACTCAGCTACACTTCAAGGATGATCAAGCCAAGCTGCTAAGTATAGAAGATGTTCAGAGCATGAAGACATCTTAGCAGCTCAGCACCGACTCCAACAACAACAAACAAATAACTCAACAAAGCCAGGGCCTGAGGGGTCCTTGTCCGAAGGGACTAAACAAAGAAGGGCCAAAAGGGTCCTTATCCGGAGGGACTAAACGAAGTTCCAAGCCTGCTGGGCTTGAAGAGTTCCTAGGGAACTAGAGGAGTCCCAAGGCTGCTGGCCTTGAAGAGTTCTTAGTGAACTAAATTCCCAAGGCTGCTGGCCTTGAAGGAAACTTAGTGATTCGAGGTCTTTGCCTTCCTTAGTGGAAATCTCGCTAGTTGAAAGTAGAAGAGTGGATTAGGAGCTTGAGTCTCTGAACCACTTAAAACCCCTTGTGTCTTTTACATTATGTCATTTACATTATGTACTATAACTGCTATAACTGCTATGTATGTTTTAACTGCTTACAACTAAACTTACTCTACGAAAAATAAATGTATGATTATGAATATATTAATGAAGGGGATCTTTTAATTATTCCGCTGTGCTTGAAAAGATTCTTATGTTTGTCATATGTTAATTATGAACAATATAATATAAACCAAAAAAATATTTGAAATAAAAAAGATCTATTCAACCCCCCCCCCCCTTCTAGATCTATTGTGCCCTCTGGGAACTAACAATTGGTATCAGAGCAAGTTCTCATGCTATATTTAAAAGCTAATCACTTTGAGTCTGATCCCAGGCACTAACATTGTTCTTAACTTAGTTTAGTAGTAAGTAACTTGTTATATGCAGATGAGCTCACATGTTGGAAATATTGTGTATAGGTTAAATGTGTATATACACCTGGAGCTGCTCAGATTGGTCCATGGTCTCTATTGGTACATCAACAAGACCAATCCTAGCCTGCAATCAATCTTGTAGTCCTAAGACCAGACGAGAGAACTCAAGAGACATCAATGACAAAGAGTCGAGCACCCACCAGTCTGAAAGATGAAGAAGCTATACATGCTAAGAAATGCTTATCGAGAGAAGAAAAAAGATCTTCTTAAACTTATGTCTAGCCAACCAACAGCTAGGTGCAAACTCTGTCAGCTAAAGGATGTCAAAGATCTTAATGCTGAGATTCTCTTGGACTATATCTTCAAGACCACTACTAATTGATTAAAGGCCGACAAGAGCAATAAGCTGTCAAGAGCAAAAGTAAAGCTATGCACATCAATACCTAAACTCAGTATATCTAAGATAAATGACTGTTTAGTAACTGATCGTAAAAAGGTACGGTTCCTCACCATTATAAATGTACATCATAATTGCATCTTCTTATGAACTGTAATAGTATTCTGTCAAGGAGTCATAATCTACCTAAAAAGGTGAAGAGAGAAAGTAACTTGAGGATGGAAACTTAAATGACTATAAACTTTCTCTCCATCCAAGTTTTAGGTTGAAGATGACATCTTGAAGGAAATCTAAAATCGGTCATAAGAGCATCACAGGCCTTATGAACTTTGTGTGAAGTAATCTTTACCGGTGGGTTAGTATGTATGTACAAGCCTATGTTCTAAGTGTTTGACAACACACAGAGCATGATCAGTTTTGCAAGAGGATCTTGGCGATTTCGCAAAAAATCGATCACCTCAATGAATCAACTAGATACTCCTAAATCGTAGAGTTGATTCTCACTCTGTGAACACTTAAACATTGTGAACATAACCCAGTGAATGATGAAACCATCACAGATAGAGAGTGTGTTATTAGATGCCAAACCCTACACATACTCACCATCATGCATCTCAAAATGTATTATCATAAGATAGTTGCATGCATGAATATGTCTGTTGGTGATAAATATGATGATTATCCAAATAAGAGGAACAGGGGTTTAGAAAACTAACCTAGCAAGACCCATTTAATTATGGGTACCAAAAATAGAAATATATTTAAACCTACAGGTACTTGGTAAGTCCGACCACACTAAGGAATGATGAAGCAGAAGATTTCAGTCAAGAAGACTCAACCAGCAGAAGGCTAAGGATAATTCGGAGATGATTCTGATAGAGTTCCTATCTGTCTAAGCCTGTCCTTGAAGACCCTCTGAGCTAACCAGAATGGAGCTCACATGGCTGCTAATTTGTATATGGAAGCAAGCCATTCAGCCAAAGAAGGAAAGGGTCTTATGTGCTCAAAAGCCAGTCAAGAATGCTATATGGGAAGAATCCTTAAGGAAGCTCACAACAGAAGATTATCGAGCATCATTCAAGAGGAACTTATTGCAAGTATAATGCCCCAAAATTCGGTCTATCTTTACACCCGGATTCCGTACGTCATGAGTACATCATTCATCCAACATACATCATTATATACTGAAATATAATAACATACATTCTGAATTCCCAGGTTCTAAAACCTTATAACCTTTCTCATTATGAATAATGATAATTACATTATTCCTTTCATCTTACAAGAGTGACTTTTATCCGCCACCAAGGATACATAACAGTTCATTAAACTAGTCTATAGTTTAATGTTCATCTTCCTACATCACAAGTCTTCACTTGATCTTCTCGCTCATTCACATTCTGAATGGCACTTCATCTGGATACCGTCAGCTTAATCCTTACGGGATCCTTAAGTTTTTCAAACATCATTCACTGAAAATGTTTTTCATTTAAATCAAGTGTGAGCATTCAATTGCCCAGCAAGTCATAACAGTTGAACATACAACTTCAAGAGTTTAACATTCCTATAGAACTTCGATAACCGAACAAAGGTTATGAAGCAGCTTGAACAATAGGAATAATATCGATTCCTATCATTTTAAAACATTAGTCACATTCACTTTGAAATACTTTCATTCTCTACTCTCTTTCATACACATTCTGTCTGGCTAGAATCAATAGCACAGACTTAACAATAACGGTTCATGTATAAACAAAACATTCTTTTATTGAACAGTTCAAACATCGAACAATTCATCTCATAGAAACACCGAAGTGTTCACATTGTGGCATAAGGCCTCATACATTCTACCACCTTATACAAATATTGCACATTCGCACATAGACAGAACTTCTCAAGTTCAACATCTGAGAAGTTTAAGAAACTAGCATTCATTTAAAATATGAATGAAGTTAGGAAACTTGCCTTACACACAGCTACAGTTTACATTGAACTACTCATTCCAATCCCTATAACACATAAGGAAATAACAAATACACCAATTAGTTATATACTTGACTTACGCATTGGTTTACTTAACTTTACTTCTTAAGGTTCGCGTTCTTACAATATAATTTTACGTGACTAACTATTATTACTGATTTCATGTCATACAGAGATGTCTTACTCAAAACGTTCATCATCTTTGATGATTTACATTCTTATCTTCTTCTTATACTTCTCTAGGACTCATCACACATCGCTTCTCTGCTAGTAGTTCATATGGTACTCTGAGTGGTTTCCCACAAATAACCAACAAACAAGTTCCCGTCTCGTCTACACTGCCCACACAGTGAGTTAGATTGCTTGCCAGTTTTGTATATACCTTCGCTCTCTGAAGGAATTGTTTAGCCCAGCTCCCATCAAAGGTTACGATTGTACCACAACCTAAATTTCTCTTAACTTATACGAATTATTAAATTATAATGTTCGTTAAGTCACTTTCTTATTCCTTATGGCTTTCTGGCAAGCAATTGCCATACCTCAGGACTCATTCTTATCCGAATCACATTCGACTTTCATTAATCTTATTACCGTTCGTTACGGCTTTCTCAACAATTCATATTTTACGTACTACCTTCGTCAACGTCTATGTCATACAACCAGGGTATACTTAGAATCTTTGTCCGACGTGAATATGATTTTCGAGGATCGTTTACGTATTCAACGTTCACGTTGCTCGTCTCTTAACCTCTCATTCAACCTTTACTCAAGGTTTTAATTACTTTCAATTATTATCCATCCCATGAACCCCATGTTCTTTGTTCTTTCTTAATGTCGAAGCCATACAGATCATTGTATGCTATGACCGATCGTTCATCGCAACAACGTTGCGTTCACAACGTCTAAACACTTTACATTCATCTCTCAAGGCCATGTCATAATATCAAAATGTTATATATTAACATCGTCAACCAACGTCTAAGGAATCACAACCATAGCAATCCCTCACGTTCGTTTATCGCGACTACGGTCCCCAGACATCGGTTCCGTAACCCGCATCTACATTCTTTGTCTTTTAATCTCGTTTAATCTTTTCGTTCAACCTTTATTAAAGGCTTAAAACACTTGATTAAGTGTTACATTAGTTGAACATTATGTTCATATTTCTTTCTTGCACATCCCCCGAGAAATTGAGCAGTTAAAATCTCATTTCTGGGTATTGCCCTACACTTTTGGCGTTGGGCCCTTCCTTCCCTTCCTCTCGCGTTATGCATGACGACCTACTTTCTCTCTCTCTTCACAAATTTGGCCATGGGCGCCAAGTCCTTTGTTATCTCTCTCATTGTGGCGCCACTCTCCGAAGATTATGGCGATCTCGGGTCATGGTATGCAAACCTCCGAAGAGCACGACTCACAAACAAGTACCGAAGCGTGAAACCTAGAAAATTTTTCTCTAAGTATTTTACAAGCTTGAGACGCTGATTTCGAAATCTCATAACGTCTTCATTATAACTCGGAACGAGGTCGTTCCAAAGCCATTTTCTTCCTTATCATACATACTTCGATTACCCTCGGATAGAACTTTATTCTGAATCCTTTAACAGGCCATTCAATTGGCTTAATCTTCATTCTTCGTTCATTTTAACATTTTTAACGTTCTTTGTTCGTTCATCCGTAATTCGGTCATCCGAACTCGAAATTCGTTCGTTCTTGAGTCCACGACTCACATTTTATACGTTCTCTTACATTCTTATGAAACCCTACACATTCGGGTTCATTTACTAACTTTTAATTTTTTGTTCTTCTTTTACGAAATTTTCGCCATAACTTCGTTATAGCTCAGTTTAATTTGTTCTTCATGAATGTTCCTAACCAAGAAATAAGCATCTAACTTATACGCGATGGTTTTAAACTTGTCCATCAACAACAATTATACTACGATGGTTTTAAATTTGTCCATCAACAACGTTCTTTGTGTTCTTCGCGTGTTCTTCGCGTTCTTCGTTCGTTCTTCATTTTAATCGATATTTTGGATTATGATTTCACTTTTTCTTGGAATTTGGTGTTATAGAACACAATTACTTACTTATTTAGCCTACTCAATCATAAGATTCATTCGGATCGCTTAAAATCCTTACAATTCTTATACTTCCTTAAGAAATTTATAAAATAAATTTCTAATTCTTATTTCTTCATTTTCTTACGATTTCAACCATATGAAATCTTTTATAACTTAATCTACTTCTTATCCTCATTAAGTTATGTTTTTGAACATAAAAACTTAAAGAAAATTTAGAAGAAACTAGTGTTCGGATTACCGTTCTTCTTTAATCTCCTTTCGTCGGACAAAGCGTGCAATCGAGCTAGCTTTTCCTCATTCCTCTTCCTCTCTTCTTCCATCCGAACCCTCTCTCTTTCTCTCTCAAAGAGTAGGATTTTCAAAAGCTCAAAATAATGAACTTAAGCTTTCTATTTATAGAAAACCAAGGTTAGGTGTGACACCCCCAAATTCGGGTTACCTGACCCCCGAGTTTGGTGTTCATGATCCCCAATATAAATAACATTTAACTACCCATTTATTTATAAATAGGAACATACACTTTAGTAAATGATATAGTCAATACATTACCCCAGGTTCTCTAACCTTAACATTACAAACATACCCTTAAGTTATACAAAAAGGGTTCACAAATACAACATAATAATAATGTTATTCATAACTAATTAATCACTATGTCTTTGCCTTTGTTCTTCACAACACCTCCTGCCACTTCGTCCTTAGCTGAAAAGTTTTATTTAGCAAGGGTGAGCAACAAATTTTTCCCGCAAGTTAAGATATACAATGAATGTATAAGTATCAAAATAATAGACTATCTATTTTGATAGAAGGACACCAAAGTTCGAGGAACTTTGAATTAGCTGGACAATGCATTAATCAATAACAAAGCTTCTCCCTTTCTATGCAACACAATAATTTGATAATGAAAGAGTACAACGCTTTCAAAGTTTCTATGATATTCAAATGAATAAACAAGAATCAATTCTACCTTAATAACAAAGTGGAATGTTTTCCGATTTATGTTGAAAGCGATCCATTGGATCTAGAACTTCTACTTTCTGCATCTATCAAAGATTTACTTTGATACATATGCGAGGAGTATCGAGATAACCATAAAGATTAAATCATACCCCCTCTGCAAGTATAACAAGTGATCGAACTTTATTATACCCGATATTATGCATAATACTTAACGATCTTGAATGGTAGAATATCGACCTAAAATGTTCCCTTTATATAAATGGTTGTTCTTCTCAGTCTCAGAATCAAGATTTGATTTAACAACGAAATTTAATGATTTCAATTTCTATTTACTTATCGATATAGCCGAAATAATTGGCATCGATCTAGCAATAACAATTGAATTCTCGTTTCGAATTTATCAAGTTCTAACAAATGTTCGATCAGCCGAGAATAATTAGCTAAGACATTTCTCAATATAATTTGACAATAAGCGAGAATTATCTCATCTCATCAATTCTATCTTCTATGAATAATAATATCCAATAACAAAACTATTCTACAAATATATATTCTCTAATCGGTAATTCAATTTGAATTATTAATCATGCACTAACTGCGAATAATCAACAATAAAATCCCTGGACATGGTATAATTAGCAATAATTAACCATTATAATAATTGAATGAATATAACTCAAGGTTGAGTTAGAAAACTTGCCTTTCGCGTTGATTACAGCTACACAATAAACTTATTTGCGTTCTTAAGACCCAGTAATATCGGTCTCACAATTAACACAATCATTTATAACACGTAACACTGTATTTCACAGTCAATCTATCTCCTAGGCATATTACCACATAGCCACATTAGTGTTTATAACCTATATAAACACTTATCCGAAGATAACTATTTGATGCGGTTGGACTTGATTCCATTCTCTCAAGATTCTAGTCACCTATCCAAACAATTAACACATTGATTGTCAATTAAACTTCTTGGTCTCTAAGCTTCAATATTATTTTAGATAAGTCAAATATCATTTATAATATTTTTCGTAAGCTTTTAATAATTTATAAACAATTATTATAATTTATAATAATTTTTCAAACACTTAAATCATTTTAAATGATTTAATTATCAAATAATCTTATTATCATTAATATTTTAATAATATAAAAATATTAATGTTATACTTTATCAAAATATTAAAGTTATTGTTAATAACTTAAAATATTTTTAAATCATCAATATTCTACTTAAATGATTTTTAAAATAATTCAAATCATTTTAAATCATCACCATTAATATATAAATATTAATGAAACTATTACCAAAATATTAAAAGTCATTAATTATAACTTAAAATACTTTTAAATCAATTTTTCTCATTTTAAATGATTTTTAATTCAATAAAATCATTTTTAATTCATTTATTTAATATAATAATTAAATAAATCTAATATCATTAATATTAATTTATTAATGAGAATTCTCCAAAAATATAGAAAATTATTTTTAAATCCCAAATATTTTCTAACACTTTATTCTTATTTAAAATAATTTTTAAATCAATAAAATGATTTTTATCTTATTTTTTAATTTAATAATTAAATAAATCTAGTATCATTAATATTAAATTATTAATGAAAATTGTCTACAAATATTAAAAATTATATTTTATAATTCAAATATATTTTAAATACATTATTCTTATTTAAAATAATTTTTCATAATATTAAATAATTTTTCTCTAATTTATCTAATACACTAATTAAATAAATTAAATATCATTAATATTCAAATAATTATAAATATTAATGGAAAATGTCCCAAATAATTAAAAGTTATTTTTCAGAATTTAAAATAATTTTTAAAACCATTTTTGGTAATTTTTATAATTTATTTTCTATTTTTAATTAATTACCGGAAAAATCAGAAAATAAATTAAGTAAACCGTCGTTAATGGCCTATAGTGACACTTAGCGTTGTTGTTGGTGTTCTTGAACTCAAGAACACTGACAGCTTCATGTTCAAGGTCCTTGGTTTGACCATCTTTAAATCTCAGTGTAATAATGTTCTGGGATAACTTGTAATGTTAGCGTGTAGTGTTTATGTAACACTACAACATCCAACCACTATCTTAGTCAAACAACAAAACAACCAGGAGATCTAAGCTCCCAAAGTTTCTGTTAGAGCGATTCTAGGTTTTCTGGGGAACCCAGAAACCCAGGCAGTTCGTGGTGCTACTTTCAATCCCACTTAATCAAGTGCTACACTAATTAGTTATGTGTTCTCATGATCCAATCCTGTATTAAATATGTCAAGGAAGAACTACATATCATTATTTCAGTTCAAATACAACAGAATACTGAGTTATGATTCGGTCAAACCCTGTCAGAGGGCTTGTTCTAACGATTTCTGGAATTTCCAGAAAACAGCTTCGTGACTGGGTGGCCTAGTTTGACCGTCCCGTTTGTTCGATCTGTGGATTATTAAAACGATCTAAAGCCAGTTATGTAGAATCTATATAACAGGCTAAAATATACATATAACAACAAATTCAAAACACGTATAACCTGACAGTTACGGTCCTTGCAAATAGTTATCAGACATTGTTTCAGCGTTACGGGTTACCGAAATTCAATTTGGTCATGGTTTCATCAACCGACTTTCGATTGATTAATAACTTTCTGATATAAACATCCAATGACCGTGATTCCATTTGAAGATCATAGAAGAAATGACAGGCTACAAGTATAAAGCTTAAAACAACTCAAAACATAAACACATATAGATCTACGGCCATTGACATTTGCTTGTCAAAGCATTTTTAGACTCAAGAACGATTTTTATAAAACTCATTTTTAAAGCATTTGGATGCTATGGATCTATGTTAGATCAACATAGATAATCATAAAACATACTCTAGCACAAATCTAAACACTTAAACACAAAAGTTTTATAAGCATACAAGATCAAAAAATTTAATTTAGGGTTATACCTTTTATTTTCCGATTCTTGATCTATGCTCTCCAATCTGTTTTTTTTTGGTGTTCTAGTAACTGATTATATGACTAAGGGACTTGATAATTTCGGAGGGTTAGAGAAAGAAAGAGTTGTTGGGAGCTCAAAAGAAAATGAGTCAAATACATATACTTTCTCTCTCTTAGATCTCTTATATAATGTGCCTGCTAGATCTGGTCATTGCTGTCAAATGGAGGTTTATTTGCTGAGATTTTTTGTAAAACCCCAACTTTTTGAATAAAGATGAATTTTCTATAAATATCATTTTTGAATATTATGGAGTGAAATTGATATAATAGTTGTGGGTAATATTTATAAATTTTGCAAAGTACGCAAGTTGTTATATAATATTCGATTGGTCGGGGAATATTCGTTTTAACGGGGAATATTTGTACAACGGCACAATCATTGGTGGACCCCACAACAGAATTATTGTTAGATTGAGAAAACGACAAAAATACTTAATGAAAATAACGGCGGAAGTTTTACCGTTAACTGTTGAAACACCCGGTGTTAAAGAAATATCGATGTATGGCGTGGTTGCGTAGTAGCACACAGTATTAATTATTGATGCTTAAGTGATAAGTCACTTCGCTTTTGTTGGTATTATTAATGTAATAATATAGAAAATATTTTTATATAAAACAAAATACTTTTATAAATTTATTCTATAAATAGAATATATTATATTCTATTATGCATAGTGTTGCATAGTGTCTGCATAGTATTTTACATAGTAAAAACTTTTTATATAAAACATAATACTTTTATAAAGCTATCTGCTTTTATTAGGCGATAATTAGAATATATTATATTTTATTATGCATAGTGTTTGCATAAGCTCTGCATAAGTGTTTGCATAGTAAAATCTTTTATAAAGTTATTCGTTTTATTATATTATAAATAGAATATATTATATTTTATTTAAAAGATTTTGCTTTAAATATGGACCGTCAGATTAAAGTAAATCAAACTGGACCGCTTTCATGGATTAGCTACTATGCATTCCATTTTCCTATAAATGAAGCTCATTCCTTCATTATTTTCTTAAAATTCACTTGAACTCTCTAGAGAGAAACTATAGAGAGAGACTATCTGAGAGATAGAAGAAAAGTATTACGCTACTTAACTATTTTTATATTCGGTTTCTTTTTACGGTAAGAGGGTGTTATTCTTTCTTATTCATGAAGAGAACTGTTGTTATTCCATTTCTTATTATTCATTGGAATAACTTTGTATCTACGATCTACCCTATACTTGGTGACATTCTTCTATTATTCATTTGGAACATCCTGTGCATGTATTTTACACTAGGACCGGTTCCGTCTTTATTATTATTCATTGGAACATCCCGATTGTGTGTTTTTTAATAGGACTGGTTAAAATCTTTATTATTCTGTTGGAACATCACAGCCGCTTGCAAATTTTGCTCGACACTGGTTCCGTTATTATTATTATTCATTGGAATAACTTGTCTATGCGGCAACCGCATGCATGGTGATTTCTTTTGTTATTCCATTCTTTATTATACTCGGTTGGTTAAAGTTTTGACTTCTATACTCCATGAAATTAGTAGAATATCCTTGATATTTGCGCTTCATCCAGTATCTTTTCATGGAAATATTCTTCTGATCATTCTTGAATTTTACTCTACAAAAAAACAGTATCATGTTGACAATTTGGACATTAATAATTCCTGGATAAAATAATTCTTGAAATTATTTTATTGAATTCTTATATCATTGTCATCATCCTCATGTTTATATTTTGTTGAAAGTCATCTCGTGGGATCAGAAGTGCATAGATGGACTTGGTATGATTATGACCGTGGATTATTCGGTGTGTAATCATGACCGTAATGTTACAAATGATGTGGTAAAAGTTCTCATTGGCCCGTAGTGTATTGATGGACGAGTTGTTGGCATAATCATGACCATTAATGATTACACAAATATTCTTGCTTTTCAGAGTGCATGGATAATTGTGGTCGTGATACTAAATAATATCCTCGCCAGTAGTGTGGGGTGATTCGATGATGTGGATTATTTATTAAGCCGAGTCCCAATGATAATAAAGTTGATGAAAAACCTTTTAATCATAAAAGATAGTAGATTTTATTTTCTACTTGACTCTTTTAATGGATTGCTTGTTCCATCGCAGCTTAAAATTGATGTCTATTATATTTTATCGGTTTAACATTGTTGGAGACTAATGATAATTTATTCGCATTATCTTAGTCATAATATTTCTTACTAGGCTAGTTGAGCTCACCCTTTCTTTTCTCGTTCTCTTCGTGAAATGAGAACATAGCGAGGACTAGTCTGGGAAACAGAGTAACTGGTCCGGAGGATAGCATTAGTAGTCCTCACTATTCTGTGAAATAGTGTGTTAATAATTGTAATGAGGACTCCTTTTGAGTTTGTATAATCTCTAGTAGACAATAATTATATTCAAACTCACAGTTATGTTTTGTCATATTGTACACGACAGTTGTATTAGTAAGTTGTATTTGAATTTTGTACCATGTATCTGACGACCCAAGATGGGTGATGTATACCTAATTTTGGGGGCATCACATTTTAATGCCATAATGTCAATGGAGTTGGTGAACCACTAAAGTTTTAGCCATTTTTACAAGTAATCTAATAAAAATCCCATAAAGGGCATTTTGGTCATTGTTCTTATAATTTCAATGGCAAGATGGTCAAATGTCCAAACCCTTAGGGTTTAACCCTAAGGTTCTAATCCTTAGGTTTTACAATCTCAAAATCTAGAATTTTCTAATTAGGGTTTAAAATAGAAAATTAAGAATTTTAAAAATGTAATTATGGTTTTAAATAGAAATTAATATTTCTACAGTATAATTAGGGTTTCCTAATTATGTTAACATTTACTAATCACTTTAGGCTTGCTAATTAGGATTAGGGTTCCCTAATTAGGATTTAGAAATCTTGAATATGAAATTAGGGTTTTGATTAGAAAAATTAAAATTTCTAAATTACAATTAGGGTTTGTAAAAATAGAAATTAAAATAACTAAAATATAATTAGGGTTTTCTAATCATATTTAAGTTTAACAAACACATTAAGCTTACTAGTTAGGATTAGGGTTTCCTAATTAGGGTTTTAGGATTCCCGAATATGAAATTAGGGTTTCTCAGCTTTCGATTAGGGTTTCTAACGGTACGTTAGGGTTTCTAATCCTGAGATTAGGGTTTTTAATCTCTTATTAGGGTTTATTAATTACAAACCTTATCCGATCAATTATTGATCAACATTTCTATACAGTACAAATACATACTCTTTAATATAATTATTTTAATTATATTTTCTATCGAATCCCTATTCGTAACTAGGGTTAGGGTTTCTATTCTCTGTTAAACACAACTCTACTCAAATATCTTAGTTAATGCACAAATTGACTCATTCTCTAAACTCGTATCACAGTTACACAACACAATATTGATAATTAATATTAATAAAAAAAAATTATTCGTAAAATTTAGATTATTCAAAATCCCGGGTTATCACATTCACCCCTCCTTAAAAGGATTCCGTCCTCAGAATCACCGCTTTCTTATGCTCTACAATCTTTTAAAGTTGTATCATCAATTCATTTTATTAACACAATTTTCATTTATGTGTCATATTCTAACATGTGACTTGGATCGTATAAAAGAAAAACAACTCACAACAATATCTAATCAAGATTACTTGCGTAGTAAAATTTCTAACCGAACTCATTACCTGTCGCCTCTTCATGGGCAGCTGCTGCATTTGGAACTGTCATGCTAAAAGTGAATGATGTTGGTCTTCCTGGCTGTGCAGGTCCTCGAATCACCAAGGTTCCGCTACCGGGTCCCTTGTTGGCACTTCTCCTCTCTACATTTCTCTTCGGACAATTCCGGACCAGATGATCGGTCGACCCACACGCAAAACAACCTCGTGTCTTCTTTGGAATGGGACACTGGGGTGACATGTGTCCCTCTTGACCACAGTTATAACAGACTCTTTTTTTCTTCAAGCAAACCCCTTGATGACGCTTCCTGCAAACTACACACGGCGCGTCTTTCTTCCCAATCTCTATTGGATTATTTCCTGAATTAATATCACCATTCTTCTTATGTTTATTAAGATTACTACCTCCACTATCACCTGTCATATTATTTCCTTCAGCCTCCTTTCTTTGTTCTTGACTATTCTTTAATCTGACTTCAATTTCTCCTCAAATGATAATGGCTTTTTTCTAATAACGTTGAAAATGAACTAATTTGCAAAGACATCCAAACTTCTCGAGTACCAACGATTTCAATCCGTTCCTAAAACATCGTGCTTTAAGCTCCTCAGTGTCTACTCGATGTGGAGAAAATTTTGCTAACTCGTTGAACTTGACAAAATATTCTGTCACCGTCATATCTTCCTGCTTCAGATTCACAAATTATTCTTCCATATTTGTCTTTAGACTTCCCTTCCTGGGCGGCATTATCTGATAAAAATCTTACATTAATTCTCCTTTTCTACACAGATTCTTATTAATAACACAATAAGAATTAAAAATTTCTCATATAATCGCATAAATAACACACAGTACATCTAGCACTTAACACATAGCACTATCCCTTTTTAAATTATATCAGGATTAACAACACAACTTTAAACAAAAGTTGTAATTCTCCATTCACACATAACTATTCCCCAGTTCATCAAACTTACCACACCTAGGGGTTCAGGAACTTGCCACAATTATATGAGTGTATGAACTTATCCTAGTCAGACCTTTGGCGTCCATTCGCTGAGGGGGTTCAAAACATTTCATATAATTATGAGTCATGAACTTACCATAAGTATGAGTTTTAAGAACTCAAAAATTAATCTTAATCTTATATTCATATAGAAAATAAAGATTTCACTCATACAAACATATATATTTATACATATGTTCTCACATCATTCTTGATATTACAACCGTTAATATCATACACTATCAAAAGATACTATCGCTTAAACTTTAAGCTATCTATCGTCCACTCCCTTCACCAGTCTTCTTCTTACTAGGACACTTGTTGCATTCGGCTTAGGACAATATAGGGAAATATGTCCTTCCTGCTTAAAATTGAAGCACACGTTCTTCTTCATCATACATTCTCCCACGCGAGTCTTTCCACAATTGCTGTAGACTTGCTTCTTCTTCGGGTTTGAATTTTTAGAATCATTGTTGTCGTTGTCCCTCTTTCTATTATTCTTCTCTTTCTTCTGCTTGATTGATTCTTCAGACGATCCACCACCTTCAGTCTTCATCCTTTCCACATGTGCCTTAAACTCGTTCCGTTCTTTAGTCATTTCACGTAACACTCGCTCCGTCTTCTACAACTCCTCCAAAGGAAACACTTTACTTCGGAGTTCTTGAACTTCTGTAGATTCTAGATCTTGTTTTCCAACTTTAGTCTTATTTTCTTTCTACACCCTAGCTTCTTCAGACTCTGACTCCTCATCACCACTTAGATACATCTCGGGATAATCGTCATGATCGCTCCCCAGATTTTGTTAGGTTTTGTGAAAATCAAAGTAGCAACCAAATTGCAAAAATAGCGAAAGCATAATAAAATAGAATTTTAAAATTTTTCACAAACCATTTACCCATATCATCCTTTATGCATATTATTAATTAAAACGAAGAACAAAAAGTTATGGAATCATAGCCTTGTAGATACGAGCTTCCACGGGTACGAGTTCAACTCCTACTTCTCCGCGATCTCCTTGAATCTCCGGGTAGATTCCTTCATTTGATCAATGTTAGTCACCCAAGTGTGTGGCCTCTAGAGGTGATCCACTAAGGAAGAAGAATTTTTAAAAAGAAGGGTGTATTGGCTCAAACCCTAGTTTTTCCTATATCTATAGAAAAAGGGGGAGTACTGTCCAACAATTAGAATTACGTATGTCTAATATCTGATATAAGACTCCTTTTATAAAGATATCAGGTAACCCTATTTAATTAAAATAAGGTATTATTTATTTAATTAAACTCTTTTAATTAAATGGACTCCCTAATCTTATTAGGGATAATTAATTAAACTCCTTTAACTAATTTTCTCTCCTAATCCTATTAGGAAAATAAATGAGAGTACTTATATTAAATTAATTCCTAAACCATTTTAGAAATTAAAATAATTATAATTATAATAATATTAATAAGACTCCTACTATTAATTTATATTTAATATTTCTAAAATATTAAATAATAAATATTAAGCTATTTAATTTATTCTATCACCATAGATTAAATTAAATATACTTTACATATATTATTACGATTATGCCATTAACTTCTTAAATAATTATTCTTCCTTTTATGGTGTGACCCTTTAGGTTCTCCGTATTAAACCGGTTGTGAATAAATCAATTAGAACAATTCTAATCTTATTTAATAAAATAAATAAAATGATTAATTTATTTAAATAAATAATATTTATTCTACAATAGGGATAAGCCTCCTAGCGATCAACGACTTTCGGATAATATAGATTTCAACATTAATCATAAAAGAACCTTTGAGTTAATAGTTACAAGTACAATTCAATCCTTCTACCATACAATGTCCCAATTAAATATAAGACATGGAATTCTTGTCAAGTCTTATTTTATTTAATTATATGTATTTCGATTCCTAAATGCACAACTCCTAATGAATGCAAATTAAAAACTACTTTCTAATTTCATTCCACCTTGGCCAAGGATTCCTGGGTTGTCCTTTATCGAATCACATAGGACATTTCTCTTCTTTTACTAGAAGTGGTAGATTCTTTATTGATCATTCATTATCTTCATATATAACTTATTACACCCAAGCATATCCTTTGATATACTCTAAGAGTCTTAAGGAATAAGTCAAAGTGTAATTCATTATATATAAGATACTATGATGATCTCAATTCTAAGGATCATTTGTACTACTATCACTATATGAATTCCTATTGACAGACAAGTAAAACTCCATTAGGTATTCCTTAGCGAGTCATGTTCAGTGAACTTATTCTCTAATAAGCACCTACATACTTACTTTAGTGTCTCCACACAAATGATCATGAGATCAATCATCCTCATCCAATGAGCAAGCAACGTACGTACCAATCTATCCGGATTCACTAATCCCCTTTTTAGTAATCCATTGATTGGGAACATTTTAGTTCTAAGCTATCTAAGAATTTAGACCTCATTAGCATGATCTCATCATGATTCTAAAAGCATTGCTTAAAACTATGGGTTTATCATATATTGTTAAAACAGCACCATATAGATAATAAATGCCTTTATTAAATAATTCTTTTATTAATAAATAAATAAGATTGATTACAAAGTATATGCTTTATCATCATACATGATTGTCTTGTATGCATACTACTTTCAATCTCCCACTTGCACTAAAGCCAATCGTCGTGGTATCTCATACCCATCTTCTCTAAGTGACGATCAAACTGTTGTTGTGTTAACACTTTAGTAAATGGATCTGCAATATTATCTTGAGAGTCCACACGCTCCAGGGTGACGTCTCCTCTTTCAATGATCTCTCTGATCAAATGAAACCGCCGCAACACGTGTTTGGATTTTTGACAAGACCTGGGTTCCTTAGCCTGCGCAACAGCTCCAGTGTTGTCACAGAATAAAGGAACTGGTCCTGTAATGCTAGGAACCACACCAAGTTCGGTAATGAACTTCTTCATCCAAAAACGACTTCCTTTGCAAACTTCACTTGCGACTATGTCTCTCTGCTCTCTCCATCGAATCAACAATCGCTATTTCTTTGTTTGGAACTTTTCCAACTCACTGCGCCACCATTCAAGGTAAACACATACCCCGAAATGGATTTACTGTCATCTTGGTCCATTTGAAAACTTGAGTCTGTGAAGCCCTCTAGTTTCAATTCGGACCACTGTGAGACAAGAAATACATCCTTAGTTCTTCTTAAGTACTTTAGGATATTTTTCACGCCTTTCTAGTGCTCTTCTCCACGGATTAAGTGATATCGCGCTTGTTACACTAAGTGCATGAGCGACATCCGGTCTAGTACATATCATACCGTATATGATAGATCCTATTCTTTGAAGAATAAGGAATCTTACTCATATGGTCTCTCTCTCCTCGGTGTCTTTGGGGCTGTTTCTTGGAGAGATGTATTCCATGGCTCATCGGCATGAGACCTTTTTGGAATCTTCCATGCTAAACCTTTTTAGCATCGAGTCAATGTCACGTTCCTTGGGACAAGCCAAGCATCCTTTTAGATCTATCTCTATAGATCTTTATCCCCAAAATATAGGATGTTTCTCCCAAGTCCTTCATGGAGAAGTGTTTAGATAACTGATTTTAATTGATTGTAGCATAGGAATATCATTCCTTATCGATAATATATCATCAACATATAATACGAGGAATGAAACAGTAGCTCCCACTAACCTTCTTGTACACACATGGTTCATCCTCATTTTGATAAACTCAAACTCTTTGATTGTCTCATCAAAGCGGATGTTCCACCCACGAGAAGCTTGCTTCAATCCATAAATGGATCGTTGTAGCTTTATGAGACTTGATTTGTTCCAACCTTTGAAACAAATCCCTCTGGTTGTGTCATCATATACACATCCTCCTCAAGTTTCCCATTGAGGAAGGCCGTTTTTCACGTCCATCCGCCTGATTTAGTAGTCATGGTAAGCTGAAATCGCAAGCAAAATCCAAATGGACTTGAGCATTGCTACTGGTGAGAAGGTTTTGTCATAGTCAACTCCTTGTCTTTGTTTGAAACCTTTTGCAACCAGTCGGGCCTTATAGGTCTCTACCTTGCCGTCTGCTCCAGTCTTTCTTTTAAAGACCCATTTACACCCAATAGGCTTAATGCCTTCAGGTGGTGAAACCAAAGTCCATACTTGGTTTTCATACATGGAGTCCATCTCGGATTTTATTGCATCTTGCCACTTCTCTGAGTCTTTACTACTCTTAGCCTGTTCGTAATTCAATGGATCATCATCATCTATGATGCGTACCTCATCGTCATCCTCTATGATAAGTCCATACCTATCAGGTATCTTTGGTACTCTTCCAGATTTACGAATAGGGTGTTGTACAGAAGGAATCTCTACTTGGACAGGTTCATCCATTTGATCTATAGTGGTTTGTGGTTCTTGAATTTCTTCAAGATCTATTTTCCTCCCACTGACCCCTTCAAGGATAAACTCCTTTTCCAAGAAGGCAGCATTTTTGAAAACAAACACCTTTTGTTCAGTAGGATTGTAGAAATAATATCCTAAACTTTCTTTAGGATATCCCACAAAAGTACACTTATCAGATCTAGTCCCAAGCTTATCATTTTGAAACCTTTTCACATAAGCTGGACATCCCCAAATCTTAACATGTTTAAGACTAGGCTTCCTCCCTGTCCACATCTCATATGGAGTCTTAGGGACAGATTTTGAGGGAACCTTATTTAGTAGATATGTAGCCGCTTCTAGGGCATATCCCCATAATGACACCGGAAGATCGGTAAAACTCATCATGGAACGAACCATGTCCAACAGTGTTCGATTTCTCCTTTCAGATACACCATTCAGTTGTGGCGTCCCTGGTGGAGTCCATTGTGAGATTATACCATTTTATTTGAGACAATTGAGAAACTCAATGCTTAAGTATTCACCACCTCGATCTGATCGAAGGATCTTAATACTTTTGCCCGTTTGTTTCTCTACTTCACTTCTAAACTCTTTGAACTTTTCAAATGATTCAGATTTGTATTTCATTAAATACACATATCCAAATCTTGAGTGATCATCAGTGAATGTAATAAAATAAGAATACCCTCCTCGTGCATTCGTTGTCATAGGTCCACATACATCCGTGTGTACCAACGCTAACAACTCTGTAACTCTTTCTCCTTTTCCACTAAAAGGAGATTTAGTCATTTTTCCCATGAGACAAGATTCACAAGTTGGATATGATTCATAATCTGATAGCTCTAGGAGCCCATCTTTATACAACTTTGATAATCTTGTTTCATTAATATGACCAAGTCTACAGTGCCACATATAGGTATAATTAACATCATCTCTTTTCCTTTTATTAGTTTGTTCAATTTGAAGTATATTTTCATGCAAGTCAAGAATGTAAAGTCCATTTCATAAATTACCAACACCATATAAAACATTATTCTTATAAATAGAACAACTATTGTTCTTTATTATAACGTCAAAACCATCCATATCCAATACAGATATTGAAATAATGTTTCTAATAAGTGACGGAATAAAATAACAATTATTTGAACTAATGGATTTGCCCGTAGGCAGTGCTAAACAATAAGTCCCTACAGCTAATGCAGCTACCTTTGCTCCATTTCCCACTCGTAGGACGACCTCATCCTTGCTTCGACTTTTTACTCTTACGAGCGGTCCCTATATATTATTACATATGTGAGAACCACAGCCGGTATCCAATACCCAAGTAGAATATTGACTTTCAGAAAAAATAATTTCAATCATAAACAAACCTTGATTAGGATTCGAAGCTTCTCCAAGCTTCTTCTGCTTTTGTTCCGCAAAATAATCCTTACAGTTCCTCTTCCAGTGACCCGGCTTATTGTAATGGAAGCAAATTCCTTTGCTAGCTGGATCAGGTTTCTTTTGATCCTTCACTTTCGTCTTTCCCTTAGCCTTCTTGGATTTCTTCTTTTCAAAAGGTACCTTGGGCCTCTTCCTTTTCTTGGAAGAATCTTTTCTTGGAAGAATCATCCATCAGTAAGACATGGTTCTTCTTGGATGGGAAGTGACCTTCAGCAGTTTTCAACATGTTAAGTAACTCAGGCAAGCTGACGTCCAACTTATTCATGTGAAAATTCACAACAAATTGTGAGAAGGTGTCAGGGAGTGACTGCAAGATCAAATCTTGACTCAACTCCCCATCCATGATGAACCCAAGCTGTCCAAGACGTTCAATCAGATTGATCATCTTTAAGACATGAGTCTCAACGGTAGTGCCCTCGGTTATCTGAGATCGGAAGAGCTCCTTAGAAATTTAGCAGTCCTACTTTGCTCACCATACAACTCTTGAATGTGCAGTAGCATAGTAGGAGCATCCATGTTTTCATGATGACGCTAAAGCTCGTTGCTCATGGATGCGAGCATGATGCATTGAGCCACAAATGCATCATTTTGCCACTGTTTAAAAGTAGCAATCTCTTCTTCAGAGGCTGTCTCTGCAACTTTTGCAGGTACGGGCGAATTTAGGACATAAGAAATCTTTCCAGCAGTGAGAACAATTCTCAGATTCCTTAACCAGTCCGTGTAGTTCGGTCTAGTCAGTTTGTTAGCATCAAGTATGCTACGTAGTGAAATTAGTGAATGTGACATTTTTAAAATTCTGCATGTAAAAAGACAATATTTTAGCAAACATTCATACCAAAATAAATTAGGTCTTACTTTATATTGGTATCTCAAACTATTTTCTTCAAACTATA
The DNA here is from genome assembly GCA_020205605.1 of Panax ginseng. NCBI lineage: Eukaryota > Viridiplantae > Streptophyta > Magnoliopsida > Apiales > Araliaceae > Panax > Panax ginseng. The sequence goes on along the minus strand of CM035127.1, from coordinate 44,153,385 downwards.
TTACCCTCATGAATATAGTTCGGCAATATCTAATTAAAGATTTGCTGGTGAGAATAAGAATCCCATTTCAAATGTATATAGTCTTGTGTGTGCACAATAAACTATATATAAATAAATAGGTAGACAACTATTTGTCAATTACATCATCATGTAACTCCTTATATTTTGCCTCTTAAATCATAATGGTCAAGTGTGTGCACATCCGAACTAAAATGATTTAAGTTAAGTCATACCCAGCATTTCCATATAAGTGAAGAGAAAACTACAGCCCTTGTGTGTGCACAACAAAGCGGTAATGTTCAATTCCTTATAAACATCAAATGTAATAAAAACAACATCTCAAATATTTAATATTCGCCTTGTGTGTGCACAACAAACTCATATTAAATATTCAATGCTCTATTATTTTTATCATGCTAGAAGGCGACGTTCGATATTCCAAATATCTTTGAACGTTACAACTTAATATTTTTCATTGAGGGGTTTATTTATTATTAGTCTCATCTTTTTTAGCGCGAATGCAAATATATATATAAAATACGCGTCATATTATTAAACATGCGAAGCATATTTGCATAATATATAATATATATAATACTATCATGCACATATAGAATACTATATTCTACCCGGATTGATTATGGACTTTTATTCTAGTTTGATTCACTAGAGCCACCAAGTGAACCAAAAGATCAAACCCTAGGGTGCAAGAATAAACATTTAAATATAACTATTACATTTAAATTCGGACTCTATTACAAACGGGTCTTCGAGTGCTCCTTGCTCCTTGATCTCTGGTTCTTCGAAAAAATTCTAACTAATCTTATTACATTAAACTATTTAATTTAAATAGAACCTTGATCAGCATTCAAGGGGATGTACATATGAGAGAGATAGAATTTATATCAAGAAGAAAACCAGAAAAGACGAGGTACGCATACCCCATTTAATAAAACCCATTCATTCAAACATTTAACCAAAATAAATCCAATCACATTGGTCAATAGTCCATAATCAATCCTATTTATTATCATACATATCATCATATGTATCAATAAATAAAATCATTCCATATATATATGAGTATCATTTAATGGGCATTTTTAAATTGCATGAAATCCAATTTCAAGATTAAAATAAACTCTTTATTTTAATTATAAAATTATTTAAAAAATATTATATATATATATATATATTATATATAATAACCAAAGTACAGTATCACGTTGAAAAGACCGCGGAACCACGTGGAATGTAATTTCCTGATTAATACTAACCAAAAGAATCATGGAGTCTCCTTGATAGAAATATATATATATATATATATATATATATATATATATATATATATATATATATATATATATTATAATAGTACATGGAATCACATCCTTATAAATATATAGTAATATATATAATTATGGAAGAAAAATTCTTTTGACAGGATCAAATAAATATATAGTAATCATATATATTACGTGAATGTGCAAACACGGATTCATATAAAATTCTAATAAACCGTAATCATGCATAGCGGGAAAAAAACCAGGCTTCGCGATTTGAACTTTTTTTTTCTTCATAAAATAATAATTTTATATAATAAATTATGCCCAATAAATTATTCTAAATACATACCCATACATATATGGAATCAAAAACAATTAATAATTCGCATAAAGTTTGGCTCTGATAGCACTGTTAGGTTTTGTGAAAATAAAAGTAACAATCAAATTGCAAAAATAGCAGAAGCATAATAAAACAGATTTTAAAATTTTTCACAAACCATTTATCCGGATCATCCTTTATGTATATTATTAATTAAAACGAAGAACAAGAAGTTATGGAATCATACCCTTGTAGATACGAGCTTCCACAGGTACGAGTTCAACTCCTACTTCTCCGCGATCTCCTTGAATCTCCGGGTAGATTCCTTCCTTTGATCAATGTTAGCCACCCAAGTGTGTGCCCTCTAGAGGTGATCCACCAAGGAAGAAGAATTTTCAAGAAGAAGGGTGTATTGGCTCAAACCCTAGTTTTTCCTATCTCTATAGAAAAAGGGGGCGTACTCTCCAACAATTGGAATTACGTATGTCTGATATCTGATATAAGACTCCTTTTAGAAAGATATCAGGTAACCCTATTTAATTAAAATAAGGTATTATTTATTTAATTAAACTCTTTTAATTAAATGGGCTCCCTAATCTTATTAGGGATAATTAATTAAATTCCTTTAACTAATTTTCTCTCCTAATCCTATTAGGAAAATAAATGAGAGTACTTATATTAAATTAATTCCTAAACCATTTTAGAAATTAAAATAATAATAATTGTAATAATATTAATAAGACTCCTCCTATTAATTTATATTTAATATTTTTAAAATATTAAATAATAAATATTAAACTATTTAATTTATTCTATCACCATAGATTAAATTAAATATACTTAATATATTATTACGATTATACCATTAACTTTTTAAATAATTATTCTTCCTTTTATGGTGTGACTCTTTAGGTTCTCCATATTAAACCGGTTATGAATAAATCAATTAGAACAATTCTAATCTTATTTAAATAAATAAATAAAATGATTAATTAATTTAAATAAATAATATTTATTCTACAATAGGGATAAGCCTCCCTAGCTATCAACGACTTTCCAGATAATATAGATTTCAACATTAATCATAAAAGAACCTTTGAGTTAATAGTTACCGTACAATTCAATCATTCTACCATACAATGTCCCAATTAAATATAAGACATGGAATTACTGTCAAGTCTTATTTTATTTAATTATATGTATTTCGATTCCTAAATGCACAACTCCTAATGAATGCAAATTAGAAACTACTTTCTAATTTCATTCCATCTTGGCCGAGGATTCCTGGGTTGTCATTTATCGAATCACATAGGACATTTCTCTTCTTTTACTAGAAGTGGTAGATTCTTTATTGATCATTCATTATCTTCATATATAACTTATTACACCCAAGCATAGCCTTTGATATACTCTAAGAGTCTTAAGGAATAAGTCAAAGTGTAATTCATTATATATAAGATACTATGATGATCTCAAGTCTAAGGATCATTTGTACTACTATCACTACTGAGAATTCCTATTGATGACAAGTAAAACTCCATTAGGTATTCCTTAGCGAGTCACGTTCAGTGAACTTATTCTCTAATAAGCACCTACATACTTGCTTTAGTGTCTCCACACAAATGATCATAAGATCAATCATCCTCATCTAATGAGCAAGCAATGTACGTACCAATTTATTCGGATTCACTAATCCCCTTTTTAGTAATCCATTGATTGGGAACATTTTAGTTTTAAGCTATCTAAGAATTTAGATCTTATTAGCATGATCACATCATGATTCTAAAAGCATTGCTTAAAATTATGAGTTTATCACATATTGTTAAATCAGCACCATATAGATAATAAATTCCTTTATTAAATAATTCTTTTATTAATAAATAAATAAGATTGATTACAAAGTATATGCTTTATCATCATACATGATTGGCTTGTATGCATACTACTTTCAGATTTACCATAGGTTCATCTTCTCCCACCTTCTCAACTGATTCGCTTTGCGCTGGCACCTCGGCTACTGGCACTGGTGCAATAGTCGCTAGCATCTCCGCCTTCATTTCATCTTCTCCAGAGATCCTACCATCAATCTAATTGACTTGATTAATACTTCTCCATTACGAACTTCTCACAGTATATGTCCACATATCTCACTATCGATATATTTCAGCAATCCCTCACTTGGTACTCTAAATGAGTATTCTAGATTTTGTTTATGGTTATAATCCTAGGGTTTTCCCCACCCCACTTAAGGTTTATAACCTACAGCTATGCTACCAACTTGTGACGCCTTGGTCACTATAGCTTTGATACCAACTCAGCATGACACCCCCAAATTAAAGGTTACTGACCCCGAGTTTGGTGTTCACGATCCACAATATAAATAACATTTAACTACCCATTTATTTATAAATAGGAACATACACTTCATTAACTGATATAGTTAATACATTACCCCAGGTTCCTAATTATATTAACATTTACTAATCACTTTAGGCTTGCTAATTAGGATTAGGGTTTAGAAATCCCGAATATGAAATTAAGGTTTTGATTAGAAAAATTAAAATTTCTAAATTATAATTAGGGTTTGTAAAAATAGAAATTAAAATAACTAAAATATAATTAGGGTTTTCTAATCATATTTAAGTTTAATAAACACATTAAGCTTACTAGTTAAGATTAGGGTTTCCTAATTAAGGTTTTAGGATTCCTGAATATGAAATTAGGGTTTCTCGACTTTTGATTAGGGTTTCTAACAGTACGTTAGGGTTTCTAATCCTGCGATTAGGGTTTTTAATCTCTTATTAGGGTTTATTAATTACAAACTTATCCGTTCAATTATTGATCAACATTTTTATACAGTACAAATATATACTCTTTAATATAATTATTATAATTATATTTTCTATCGAATCCCTATTCGTAACTAGGGTTAGGGTTTCTATTCTCCGTTAAGCACGACTCTACTCAAATATCTTAGTCAATACACAAATTGACTCATTCTCTAAACTCGTATCATAGTTGCACAACACAATATTGATAATTAATATTAATATTAATAAAAAAAATTATTCGTAAAATTTGGATTATTCAAAATCCCGGGTTATCACATTAGGGGCATTTTAGTCATTTCCCCTCTTAACCTTTTTATTATTCATAACTTAACGACCAAGTTTACTTGGTGGCCAAGTAGCCGCCCCACCTCCTTTACCTAGCTTCCCTTGGAAGCTTCGTGCTTCCGTAATTCGGAATTCGTCCGACAGTTCGAAAACTGCGATTCTCGGAATCCAAATATTTTTGGATATTTCGTCTTTTCTTTACCGATTAACTTTTACGTATTCTACGGATTTCCGAAAAACTGAAAAACATTTTTTGGCGTCAAGCGTTTTCCTTCACGTTTTCCCCTAACGTAGCTAAACGAGTGAAAATTACATAGCAGTACTTTTCGTCGTTTTTATTTCGTCCGATTTCTGCACGTTTTTCGAGAAAAACTTTTATCGGCTTACTTAACTTTTCACGATATATTATCGTCAAATCTTTTGACGGAATGTCAATTCGACATACTAAACTCTCGGAAAGGCTTAGGTTATTCAAACCCTAACCCTTAGGTTTCGTCGGGGGAATAGTGTCGGTTTCGTCTTTTTCCCTGTTAATATTTTGTTCCCGAAATTTTTTTATTTTCGTCTTGAAAATTCTTACTTGTTCAATCCAGCTCGTTGCCAGAATCCTCCCAATTAATTATCATTCTAGGTTATAAAATGATTAATAAACACATAGCACAGAATAGTATTAATAAAAATTCATTTTATTAATAACTAATTCTTTAAATCTTAATTTCTGGACAATCCGGATTTTTGGGTTGTCACATCCTTCCCCCCTTATAAAAATTCCGTCCTTGAAATTTCTTCAAACCATACCCATACTCGGGTCATCACATTCACCCCTTCTTCACAGAATTTCATCCTCGAAATTTTAACTTACTCTTCTTCTCAACTTCTCTTCAAAGAAGTTATTATCTTTCAAACATTCCCTCACCTTCATAACTTATCAAGAATTATGAAGTAGAATGAACAACGATGAATGTAAGAATTCCTTTAAAACATTTCATACTTTTGCTGAGGGGTCAAATTGACCATGAACTCTTACTAGGTTAAATAGCATAACGCCGTAACCTTTCTTTCCATGGTCAGTTTACAATCACAAAGAAGGTAAACTACCTCTTCCATACGTAGGTGATCAACCCATCGTATAACCCCATTTCAGGGTATGTTCACCTCAGACTTAATCATTAGAATCCGCACCAAAACAATTTGGTTCGGCATAGCTCTTCAAAGAAAGCTCAAATTTCTTATAATCATGACATACCATTCGTCTTATCCAAATCAAGTAGCTTAGACCATACCAATAAATTGGACATCAAATTGAAACATTCGTCTAGTCAACTCACTTGACATCGACTAATTCTTTAAATTCGTTTGCAATACATCAAAATGTTTCATGACATCATGATACCACACTTTTCATAGTACGTTGAGGACTTCGTCAGTTTATGACTTCGTCATTATACATCATACCATAGCAGGTTGTTGATCCTAAGATCAAATCCAACACCAGGTTTAATTGCATTAATAACTTCATTCTTTTACCATCCTCGCATCAAATGCACTGATGATATAGAATTCATTTTGATATTTTAAATCAATTTCTGTCGAGCCGAAATAATTAGCATAGACATACCAAGAATAGATCTTTTAAAACCCATTGGTTCCAAAAGTCGAACCAATTCTTTCATTTTGAAAATGCGCACATTAGCACGATTTCAAGAAATTTCAAAATCTAGCATAGCTAGATGACTTGGAATATCCTATTCTCCATCTTCCTTCATTGTCTTACTTGCGATAATACTTAATCTTTTCTAGCATCTTCAATGCTAAGTCTACTGAAAATACTTACTTTCAGTCTAAACATTCCTATACCTTAGTATAGTTCATCAACTTACCACACTTTATGTGTTTAGGAACTTTCCACAACTATATGTGTTTAAGAACTTATCTTCGCAATATGTAATCCAAGAACAAATCAAGGACTATCCATATGCTTATGGCTCAGAAACATAACATATAACTATGAGTCACAAACTTTTCATAAATATCAGTTTCAAGAACCCGTACTTATCTTATCATTTTCTACCTATCAAGTATATACATGAGAAAAGATTCACCTTCTCGTCATATACATCTTGATAGCGCGACCAATTTCAATGATTATCACTGTAATAAACTGAGTGGTTGTTACACCAAGCACAAACCTCTTCCCATACAAAGATTCATACAACTCAGCCATCACATGAGTCCTCAATTGAAATCTTACAACTTCTAACTTTCTCTTTACTTAATACAAATTTTCTTTAATTCGTATACTATCCTTTACAACTCAATTTGAGTTCTTCTCCCCGTACTACTTTGTAGTATCATTCATTCATAGCATTAGCTATAAATCATTCATCGTTTAATGTATTCATCTACATTTTTACGATTTACTATGATCATGTGGTGATCTTCTTATCCTTCTCTTTACGATTATAGTCTTTAGGTACTCATACCTAAGGTTTATAACCTATCGACTCGATACCAACTTGTAATGCCCCGAAATCGGATTATCTTTGTTAGGATTCCAGACGTCATTTAGTACATCATTCATCCAACATACATCATTATATCTTTGAAATATAATAACATACATTCTCAATTCTGTGTTCTAAAACCTTATAACCTTTCTCATTACGTAATAATGATAATTACATTATTCCTTTCATCTTACAAGAGTGACTTTTATCCGCCACCAAGGATACATACATATTCATTAAACTAGTCTATAGTTTAATGTTCATCTTCCTACATCACAAGTCTTCACTTGATCTTCTCGCTCATTCACATTCTGAATGGCACTTCATCTGGATACCGTCAGCTTGATCCTTACGGGATCCTTAAGTTCTTCTAACATCGTTCGCTGAAAATGTTTTTCATTTAAAGCAAGTGTGAGCATTCAATTGCCCAGCAAGTCATAACAGTTGAACATACAACTTCACGAGTTTAACATTCCTTTGGAACTTTGATAACCGAACAAAGGTTATGAAATTTCTTGAACAATAGGAATAATCTCGATTCCTATCATTTTAAAACATTAGTCACATTCACTTTGAAATACTTTCATTCTCTACTCTCTTTCATACACATTCTGTCTGGGTAGAATCAATAGCACAGACTTAACTATAACGGTTCATGTAAAAACAAAACATTCTTTTATTGAACAGTTCAAACATAGAACAATTCATTTCATAAAACACCGAAGTGTTCACATTGTGGCACAAGGCCTCATACATTCTACCACCTTGTACAAATATCGTACATTCGCACATAGACAGAACTTCTCAAGTTCAACATCTGAGAAGTTTAAGAAACTAGCATTCATTTAAAATATGAATGAAGTTAGGAAACTTTGCCTTTTACGACATACCATGACTTACGTACCGAATCGCTCATTCCAATCCCTATAACACATAAGGAAATAACAAATACACCAATTAGTCATATACTTGACTTACGCATTGGTTTTCTTAACTTTACTTCTTAAGGTTCGCGTTCTTACAATATAATTTTACGCGACTAACTTTTATTACCGATTTCATGTCATACGGAGATGTCTTACTCAAAACGTTCATCATCTTTGATGATTTACATTCTTATCTTCTTCTTATACTTCTCTAGGACTCAGCACACATCGCTTCTCTGCTAGTAGTTCATATGGTACTCTGAGTGGTTTCCCACAAACAACCAACAAACAAGTTCCCGTCTCGTCTACACTGCCCACACAGTGAGTTAGATCGGTTGCCAGTTTTGTATATACCTTCGTTCTCTGAAGGAATTGTTTAGCCCAGCTCCCATATGTCAACCATCAAAGGTTACGATTGTACCACAACCTAAATTTCTCTTAACTTATACGAACTATTAAATTATAATGTTCGTTAAGTTACTTTCTTATTCCTTATGGCTTTCTGGCAAGCAATTGCCATACCTCAGGACTCATTCTTATCCGAATCACATTCGGCTTTCATTAATCTTATTACCGTTCGTTACGGCTTTCTCAACAATTCATATTTTACGTACTACCTTCGTCAACGTCTATGTTATACAACTAGGGTATACTTAGAACGTTCGTTCGACGTGAATACGATTTACGAGGATTGTTTACGTGTTCAACGTTCACGTTGCTCGTCTCTTAACCTCTCATTTAACCTTTACTCAAGGTTTTAATTACTTTCAATTATTATCCATCCCATGAACCCCATGTTCTTTGTTCTTTCTTAATGTCAAAGCCATACAGATCATTGTATGCTAAGACCGATCGTTCATCGCAACAACGTTGCGTTAACAGCGTCTAAACGCTTTACATTCATCTCTCAATGCCATGTCATAACATCAAAATGTTATACATTAACATTGTCAAGCAACGTCTAAGGAATCACAACCATAGCAATCCCTCACGTTCGTTTATAGCGACTACGGTCCCCGGACATCGATTCCGTAACCCGCATCTACATTCTTTGTCTTTTAATCTCGTTTAATCTTTTCGTTCAACCTTTATTAAAGGTTTAAAACACTTGATTAAGTGTTACATTAGTTGAACATTATGTTCATATTTCTTTCTTGTACATCCCCCGAGAAATTGAGCAGTTAAAATCTCATTTCTGGTATTGCCTCAAGACGCTTGGCATTGGCCGCAGTACGCGTGTCTTCTTCCTTCTCTCTGGCACTGCAAGACGACTTCTACTTCTCTCTCTCTCTCTTCTTGGTCAAGGCCAAGTACAAGTCCTTTTTGTTATCTCTCGCTTCTACGCCACACTAATTAAGATTATGGTCGATCTCGCATGCAAGGCCTAGGCCTCCAAGGCACGACTTCATACAAGCAATACATCGAGCATGAAACCTAGAAAATTTTTCTCTAAGTCTTTTACAAGCTTGAGACGCTGATTTCGAAATATCATAACTTCTTCGTTATAACTCGGAACGAGGTCGTTCCAAAGCCATGTTCTTCCTTATCTTACGTACTTCGATTACCCTTGGACAGTACTTTGTTCTGAATCCGTTAACATGCCATTCAATTGGCTTAATCTTCATTCTTCGTTCATTTTAACATTTTTAACGTTATTTGTTCGTTCGTCCGTAATTCGGTCATTCAAACTCGGAATTCGTTCGTTCTTGAGTCCACGGCTCACATTTTATACGTTATCTTACATTCTTATGAAACCCTATACATTCGGGTTCATTTACTAACTTTCAAATTTTCATTCTTCTTTTACAAAAATTTTGCCATAACTTCGGTATAGCTCAGTTTAATCTGTTCTTCATGAACGTTTCTAACGTTCCTAACTAAGTAATAAGCATCTAACTTATACGCGATGGTTTTAAACTTGTCCATCAACAACAATTATACTACGATGGTTTTAAATTTGTCCATCAACAACGTTCTTCGCGTGTTCTTCGTGTTCTTCGTTCGTTCTTCATTTTAATAGATATTTTGGATTACGATTTCACTTTTTCTTGGAATTTGATGTTATAGAATACCATTCCTTACTTATTTAGCCTACTCAATCATAAGATTCATTCGGATCTCTCAAAATCCTTACAAATCTTATACTTTCTTAAGAAATTTATAAAATAAATATCTAATTCTTATTTCTTCATTTTCTTACGATTTCAACCATGTGAAATATTTTATAACTTAATCTACTTCTTATCCTCATTAAGTTATGGTTTTGAACATAAAAACTTAAGGAAAATTTAGAAGAAACTAGTGTACGGATTACCGTTCTTCTTTAATCTCCTTCCGTCGGACAAAGCGTGCATTCGAGCTAGCTTTTCCTCATTCCTCTTCCTCTCTTCTTCCATCCGAACCCTCTCTCTTTTTGTCTCAAAGAGTAGGATTTTCAAAGGCTCAAAATAATGAACTTAAGCTTTCTATTTATAGAAAACCAAAGTTAGGGGCATTTTAGTCATTTCCCCTCCTAACCTCCTTACTATTCATAAGTTAGCCACCAAGTTTACTTGGTGGCCAAGTAGCCGCCCCACCTCTTTTACCTAGCTTCCCTTGGAGGCTTCGTGCTTTCGTAATTCGGAATTCGTCAGACAGTTTGAAAACTGCGATTCTCGGAATCCAAATATTTTTGGATATTTTCTGTTTTCTTTACCGATTAACTTTTACGTGTTCTTCGGATTTCTAAAAAACTAAAAAACACTTTTTGGCATCAAGCATTTTCCTTCACGTTTTCCCCTAACGTAGCTAAACGAGTGAAAAGTACATAGCAGTACTTTTCATCATTTTTATTTCGTCCGATTTTTGCACGTTTTTCAAGAAAAACTTTTATCGGCTTACTTAACTTTTCACGATATATTATCATCAAATATTTTGACGGAATGTCAATTCGATATACCAAACTCTCGGAAAGGATTAGGTTATTCAAACCCTAACCCTTAAGGTTTCGTCGGGTGAATAGTGCTTATTTCGTCTTTTTCACCGAAAATATTTTTTTTCACCGAAAAATTTTATTTTCGTCTTGAAATTTCTTACTCATTCAATCCAGCTCATAGCCAGAATCCTCCCAATTAATAATCATTCTAGGTTATAAAATGATTAATAAACACATAGCACAGAATAGTATTAATAAAAATTTATTTTATTAATAACTAATTCTTTAAATCTTAATTTCTGGACAATCCGGATTTTCGGGTTATCACAGCAAGAGCAGAACTTCACAAACACAACTGACAAAGAAGACTATGTTCGTAGTGCTGTCAAATAATCGTAGAGTGATCAGTCCTGAAAATACTCATCTCTATGACACAAGGAGATCCGAGCAATGGTGGAGATTCCAGTCAGAAGGAGATATGAAAAGCTGCCTTCAAATGAGCCTGAAGAAGAAGGAATCACATCTATCTGAGAAGACAACATTAACAATGGGGGAGCAGTGATCTGTTAAGGAACAATAACACTGAGATATACTATGAAAAGTTGTACCAGCTACAGAGTCCCAAAACTTTGTGGCTGATGAACCAAATGAAGATCCATAGTCAGTAGGAACGTCTCAAAATGTACTACTGATAACCCTTCAGCCACCCAACCCATAATCGTGAACTGCCTACGATCAAACATATGATCGTAGTGTAAGAAGTAGGAGGACACCACGATTTCAGCAATGCAGTTGTCTAAAGCTGGTAGAAGACCTCCCAATCAGAAAAGGTCGAATGAGATGTCATTGCAAATCACTGCTATAGTATTTCATCTGGAAAGCGCCTCAGGGACAAACCTGACCCTTAGCTCACTCTAAGAGGTTGGCCCTTCCTGAGCTACCTTAACCCAGAAGGAATGCTTGATCAAGTTCATCTCAAGGACCAAGTCAGTCAACGATCGTAGAGTCGAGTTTGAAGAGAACTAAACGATCGCAGTGCAACTTCAACGATCATAGTGCCACCTCAATGATCGTAGTACAACCTCAGCGATCGTAGAATACAACTCGACGATCATAGTCCTACCAAAGGGTACTCCAGTTCACAAGGAGCTTGGAAAATGAGGAAGTTGCTAAACTATTCAAGTTAAGGAGATAAGGTCGAATACATTAGTGATTGAGCTATGCTGCATCAAAGTAAGGATAAAAGACAAAGCCATCCACTGGAGCATCTCTCAAAAGTTGATCGTTGAGTCAACAAAGGGAATCATAGAGTCCATAGCTGCTTTATCATGCTACTCTATTTAATCAAAAGGTCAACAATTCACGAGAGCCACGTTGTTTAAACGACTACTCTTCTAAAAGGAAACATCTAACTAAAAAGTTATGGGGAGTTACAGCTCATTACTGGGCAACGTGCAACCAATGGACGGTTGACACATCACTGATTATGTAGAGTTAGAAGGAACTGCCTTAAAGAAAATTTCAAATCTACAGACAGTTACCAAAAGCTATCGAACCTTTCTCCCTCCCATTTTCAAAACCCTAGAATCCTCTCAAGAGCCAAAATTAGTTAACCCTCCAGAGCCTTACCAAATTACACTCAGGCATCTCTTATAAACATATCTAAATCAGATACCCACATTCTTCGAACTACTCAAAATGGAAAACTGGCAAGTAATCAATGGCATTCAGCTTAGAACCAAATCGTTTGAGAAATCTGAAAAGAAGTTCAAGGATATTCTCGAGCTTGTGAAGAAAACTGGATTCTCAGAATGCCTTGAGGCAAATACTCGAGTCTACATCGACCTGGTTAAAGAATTCTACTCAAACACCTCCATCAATTCGGAAACCCTTACTACCAAGGTTAAAGGTCAGTCTCCGAAGTTAAAATCTTCTGACCTCAATCAATGCCTAGGTTTTCCTAACCAAGGGCTGAAGAACCTTGATAATGTCAATACTGAACAAGCAAAGGAGGTTATGGGGTACCAAAGAAACCCTAGTTTTAAAGACATGAAGAAGAAGGAGTTTCCTGAAGAGTATGAATTCCTTGCTGAAATAGTTGGAAAGTGCATACTGTGCAAGAACACTGCACATGACACAGTGATTGACCAATAGTTGAAACATGACATAGTGATTGACCAACAGTTGAAAATAATGTTAGCAATAGTTCTGAAGAAACAAATCGACTTTGGAGCTATCTTGTTTGATCAGATCTCCAAGTGGGTAGAAAAGGCTGAGAAGAAGAAGTCCGCTGAAAAAGCCCTGACCAAGGTGTTTCATGGTAGGCTACTAAGTATAGTACTGAAGAAGAAGCTATGAGGGAAAATCAAGGATGATGAGGGAGAAACTTTGAATGTGCACAAAGTAATGTCTCCACAATTATTTGTGAACTGGAAGAAGAACCCTAAGGAGAACAAAAGGCTGACAGCTGGGAGCAGCAGCAGAGCCTATGCAAAGAAGAGGAAAACAAAAGAGGGTAGAGCTCGAAGTCGATGACTCAAGACCAGCCAGTAAATCACACCAGCCAGAAAGAAATCAAAAGGTGTGAAGAAAGCTAGTGATGTGAAGAAAGCCAAGGCCCCATCAAGGAGTCTCTCCATCAAAGAAAAGTTGAAGAAGAAAGAGTCCTAATCTTTGAAACAACAAAGAGGAGAAGCATCAAAGTTGCTTCAAGGGCGGTCAAAGAAGAAAGCTAAGGTGGAAGACAAACCAGCCTCAGCTTCCCAAAATAGTACATCTGCTGAAGAAAAGGACGTAGAGTCAGCAGAAGAGAAGGAAACATATTCCAAGGCTGAGTCCCCACAGATCAGATCCAGCAGCGAAGATGAAGCTGGATTAATGTATGAAAATTCAGTATCTGCTGAAGAAGAAAAATGTGTAAGCCCAGTGGCTAATTCTCAGAGTAGTCACTTTGATGATAAAGAAGAAATCCAAGATGACCAAATTGCATCCCCAAATGCAACTGCCCTAACAAGCCCATATAATGGGTCAGACAATGCAGTTCTTAGAGAAGAAGAGAATGCCTCCTCAAATCCAGAAAGCTCCCATGATGAATCAAAAGTTGATGAGATGATGAAGAAGAATCATCCTCGCCAAAGGCCGAACCTCAAAGAAGTCCGTCACGAACCGCAGAAGTCGAGTCAAGAAGAAGAAGAGTCTGACTCTCCCAAACCTGAACCTCCAAGAAGAAGGAAAAGCTACAGACTGCAAGCCAAGTTTGCCTCCAAAAGGAGCAGTGGTCAATCAAATGCCATCATTGAATTGAGTGATGATGAGTCTGTATCCCAGGGAGAAAATACTGAAGAAGAAACCAGAAATGAAGAAGATGAATCTGAAGAAGATCCTGCTGAAGAAGGTTCTAGAGATGAACTGCAGCAAGAAGATTTGTCTGCTGAAAATGATCAAGAAAGTTCAGGCTCCGAGAGAGAAAAGATTGAAGAAGATTCTGGTTCTGCACCTCAGGAAGCAAACGAACAAGAAGATTATCTAGTTCTCTCTCCTGCAAGATGTAGCAGAAGGATTGTAGTGGAAGTGTCAATGATCTACCAGATGCTCCACCAGAGAGATGGTTCTTCTAGTGGATGCCATGGCTCAAGGCCCGAAAAAGATGGAGGCTCCTTCAGTTGGTGTTACAAGCGGCCTCAAGTCCTGAGTCAGAAATGAAAACTTCCCAAGGGTGAAAAGTTATGCTACAAAGATGATCACAAACCAGCCTCACTTCAAGCTCTATCGACATGCTGGAAATCTCTACATCTCCTACAATCGTAGAGTGGATTGAAGGAGGAAGAGTCATGACCAAGGATCTGATCGTAGAGACTGTTCACTCTACTGCTGATGATGTTCAAGCCCAAAACCAGAAGCCTCCTTACGCTCAAGCACTACTATCAGACATTCCCTCATCCTCAACCAGTGATTGGAACTTAACGATTATTCAGATTCTCCAAACTTTCAAAAATCTGTCTAAAGATGAAAATCGTAGAGTCCAAACTGATGCTAAACCAGCTGCTGCCCAACAAGAGAATCAAACTATTCTGGAGCAGGAACTACTGAAGAGCTCTAATGAATTAAGTAGGAAGATATCTCTACTCACTGTAGAGTCACAGAGGCTGATAGCAAAAGGGGATGACTCTTTTCAAAATAGACTTCAAGCTACTATGGCTGAGATATCGCTCAAACTCCAAGAGAGAGATAACATCTATCAGAAGGCTATACAAGATCAGAAGGCAGAAGCTCTGCAAATTTAGAAGGCCAATACAGAGCAGATCGAAGCCCTCTCTGACAAGATTGACGACCTGAAACAGTCCTTCTCAGTGCAACTTGAGTTAAGCCAGCAGGAACTCAAGTTTGAAGTTGCCAACTCCTCCCACCTAATGGAGCAGCTTATGTCCAACATGGAGCAAACTTTCTCAAATGATTGATGACAAAAAGGGGGAAAAGAGGCATAGAAAGAATAAAGAAAGAATAGGGCAAAGAAGAAGAAATACATCTCAAAGAATAAGATTCATTCATATATGCATATATGCACTTATTATTTTTTGTCATAATCAACAGGCAAGATTATCGTGAATAAACATGTAAATAATATTCCTAACAATCTCCCCTATTTGATTATGATAAAACAATAAGTGCATATGCATGTTATGAATGAATCTTATATACAAGTGAGCAAACAGATTTCTAAAAACCGATAATTATGAATGTCATTTGTATTGATATGGCAATTTGTATATTAAGACATTCTACATCCTGGATCCAGAACATACCTAGCTAGTTAGAGATGTACCTCTTTTGCTCCTTGTATGTTTCCAGGATGTTTGTTGTTCATCTACTCATCTGATTGGTCTTCTTTTTCTTGCTCCCCCTGGGATGATAACCTTATGTCTTTACCTAGCTCCCTTCAAAGATCTTTCCGATCATGCTCCCCTCGCATCAGGATCATGTGATCATCATCTTTGGCCCCCTCGATGATGATTCTTTTTTCGCCAGATTCGCCGCCTTTTCTTTGACTTCTTCTCTCTTATCCATCCGCTTCTTCCTTCTTTCTTCTCTTTTTTCGTTGTTCATCGATATAAGATTCATTCATAACATGCATATGCACTTATTGTTTTTGTCATAATCAAATAGGGGGAGATTGTCAGGAATAAACATGTGAATGATATTCCTATTTAATATATGATTTGATTATGATATGTATATATATATATATATATATATATAAATGAATATGCAAGTATACTTGCATTAAGAAAAGCTGTAAAGTCCTTTGATAGATAATAAAAATATATGTACAAGGACTTAGAATGAATTGATCTAATATGTTATGTTGATCCTACATAAGCAAAATAGCTTTGTAAAGTCCTTAAAAAGAAATGATGTACAAGGACTATAAATATAGAAAGATCAAGCTTATTAGGTTGATCTTATTATGTAATAGATAGGCTTGTCTGATCGTCGAGCACTGCACCAGAAGTCGTAGTCTGCCAGGAGAGTCAAGGTTAACTCGAGAGCTATCGAGGCAGAATAGGAGTATGCAAGATAGTAGATCTCGGAGTTTGTAAACTTCTAGGGGAAACGAAGAAGGATCGTAGTATATTGAGAAGAGCTTCCTCGGGATCGTAGTGTGCTGAGGAAGTCATGTTCAGAATCGTAGAGGCAGTCTGCCTACGAGAAGACCGATCATCTGCCGAAGCCAAGACAGAAACATAGACTACACTTAGAGTCGTAGAGTCTACTGATGCCAAATCCAAGTCAAGGATTGTAGATCACACTCTGAGTTCGTAGAGCCTATGGATTACATGCAGAGATCGTAGTCAAGCAAGATCAGATGAAGACAACAAGCACAAGGCAGAAATCGTAGTGTCAAGATCTGATCTCGGGATCATAGTGTCTGCACAAGCCGAAGCTAAATCGTAGAGTGCAGAACTACGATCTAAGAAGAAGTGCTCATAATGCCAAGGATGAATCATAGAGCATATACGTTTCTCAACAAATGAGCACTCCCAGAATATCTAAAGGATCGAAGCCTCTGGTTCAAGCTGCAAGCTACATCCAAGGAAACTAGAGAGCACTCAACGAATGGCATGCAGGCTAACAGAAGATCTAAGCACCAACCCAATCAGCATCAATATTGAGTTGTAAGGCCATTCCTAATGAAGTCTTCCACAAGGAGATCCAAAGAAGAATTCAGAAGCTGACTAAGGAAAGTCAGCTAATGCAGTAGCTATCAAATGAATGGAAGACAACGATCTTGGAAGCAACCAAGATCGTAGTGTTTGCCAAACAAAGAAGGAACTGATAGAAGGTGAACCGAGATACTGGTCAGCCTCTGAAGAGCAAGGCTAAAGTGATTAAGTGCAGGGTCAGTTCGTTGATGATAAGTGAACTAGAGATAACAAGGAGAAAGCAAGCTAGACGCACCACAAATTTGAAGTGTCCTGATATTCAGAAGGGGACCAGAGCAAGGAATTAGGCCATCAGTCTCTGAGAACAGTCGAAGCAAATAGAAGTATTGAAGCACTGCACAATACAAGGAAGAGGTGTTCTACATTGATGATCCAATCAACACTCTTCAAGATCGTAGTGTTAACTCAACCAGTCAATGAGAAAAACTCAACAAGACACTACGATCAGGTCCTTGAAGACGTGCATCAGAATCATAGAGTTCTAATAGCTGAAGACTGAAGCATTGGCAAAGGTTCAATCTGAAGGGTAATATTCGAACAAGTGCTTATTGAGAGCATCGATGCAATAGGACAACCTCTGATCGAGAAATGAGAAAGAGGTAATAAAGTCTTCGACCTGCCCAAGACATTAAAGTGATACATCTGACAGGGTAGGTGAAACAAAGAGATCGCAATGTCGTAAAAAGTATGACATGTCACATCAAGCAGTCTACCTCAAGCAACTCGAGATCTGTGAAGAAAGTTGAATATCCTTCAACGGATACTTTCCAATGGAAGGATTGGGAAGAAGTATAAATGAGAAAGAGCTTCAAAGATCAAAGGTTGCTGGAGTTGCCGAGTTTGAAGAGAAGGTGGACTGATCTAAACCATGTGAAACAGTGAGTCCGAAGGCTCACTTTACGATCCACCAAGAACACTCAGAAGTCAGATAAAGAAAGAAGTAGAAGTGTGAGTTCTACTATGTAGAAGTGAGAGTTCTACTACATTAAGAGTGTTCTGGACTGGCGAGAGAAAGAAGAGCATTATGTCATCTTGATGTCCATCATGGGAAGACTCTAAGTACAATAGAGAAGAGCCTACAGTCATCTTAGCAAGTCCATCATGAGAAGGCATCAAGTAGCAAGAAGGAAGATCATAAATACCATCTTGGTGTCAAGCATGAGAAAGCTTCTAAGTACCTAACAGAAGAGCTTACAGTCATCTTGGAAGCCTATCATGTGCAGCCATCAAGTACCAAGAAGAAGGATCTTCAAGGCAGTTCATAAAGGGGTCATCCGAAGTGGTTGAGTAACCAAAAAAGTTGAGCATCATGCAACACTCAGCTGCACTTCAAGGATGATCAACCCAAGCTGCTAAGTATAGAAGATGTTTAGAGCATGAAGACATCTTAGCAGCTCAGCACCGACTCCAACAACAACAAACAAACAACTCAACAAAGCCAGGGCCTGAGGGGTCCTTTTCCAAAGGGACTAAACAAAGCAGGGCCAGAAGGGTCCTTGTCCGGAGGGACTAAACGAAGTTCCAAGCCTGCTGGGCTTGAAGGGTTCCTAGGGAACTAGAGGAGTACCAAGGCTGCTGGCCTTGAAGAGTTCTTAGTGAACTGAAGTCCCAAGGCTGTTGGCCTTGAAGGAATATTAGTAATTAAGGGTGTTACCCTTCCTTAATGAAAATCCTGCTAGTTGAAAGCAGAAGAGTGGATTAGGAGCTTGAGTCTCTGAACCACTTAAAAACCCCTTGTGTCTTTTACATTATTTCATTTACATTATGTACTATAACCGCTATAACGCTATGTATGTTTTAATCGCTACAACTAAACTTACTCTACTTAACAATGTATGTATGATTATGAATATATCAATGAAGGGATCTTTTACTTATTCATTTGTGCTTGAAAAGATTCTTATGTTTGTCATATGTTAATTATGAACAATATAATATAAACTAGAAGAGTATTTGAAATAAAAAGGATCTATTCAACCCCCCCTTCTAGATCTATTGTGCCCTCTAGGAACTAACATGCTCATTTCTTGCCTATACGGGAGACTTATTCCCTTGAACGTCTTGCTAGTATGTATGTAAATGAGATTGTGAGATTGCATGGAATTCCAAAGATCCATAGTTTTGGATCGTGACCCAAGATTCACTTCACGATTTTGGGTTAGCTTCACAGTAAAGCTATGGGCGCGGATTTGATTTATCTGGCCCGCATACCATCCTCAAACGGACTGACAATCAGAGAGGAATATTCAAACTCTTGAAGATCTATTAAGACTATGTGTCCTAGATTTCAAAGGGAGTTGGGATAAGTACCTACCATTGGTGGAATTCTCCTACAACAACAGTTATCAGGCAAGTATAGGTATGACTCCATTTGAAGCATTGTATGGACGAAAGTGTCGCTCTCCAGTATGCTGGGATGAGGTGGGAGAAGCAACAGTGTTGGGACCAGAGTTGGTACGAATGACTATAGAGAAGATCCAAATGATTCGACAACGTATACAAATGACACATGATCGACAAAAGAGTTATGCGGATCTTCATCGAAAGGACGTGGAATTTAATATTGGAGATCATGTATTGTTATGTATTTCTCCATGGAAGGGAGTTACAAGATTTGGGAAGAGGGGAAAGCTCAATCCAAGATTTGTTGGTCCATTTGAGATTCTTGACCGAATAGGAAATGTGGCCTATAGACTCACATTACCTCCAAGCATGTCTCGTGTTCATAATGTTTTTCACATATCTATGCTTCGTAAATATGTGAAAGACCCGAACCACATTATTGAGTTAGAACCAGACGAGATAGCTAAAGATTTAACGTACGAGGAGGTACCTGTTAAGATCTTGGATAGAAAAAGAGCATGTCCTACATACGAAGGTTATACCACAAGTTAAGGTTTTGTGGAGAAACCATGCTATCAAGAAATGACCGGGAGTTGGAATCGTAAATGAAAGCTAGATATCCTCACCTTTTCAAAACACCTGTGTATCGCACGCCAATTTCGAGGACGAAATTTCATAAGAAGGGAAGGTTGTAAGACCCCAACTTTTTATAAATAAAATTGAATTTTCTCTATTTATTATTGTGAATAATAAAGTGTTAATTTGATATAATACTTTGGTTATGGGTGAAATGTGCAAATTCTTCAAAATAAGCAAGTGGTTATAAAATATTCATTATGTGGGGGAATATTCATTTGGTCTTGGAATATTCTTTCTCGCTTGGGAATATTCGTATTTGTGGTAGCAGACCATTCAGGGCCCCATAACTAAAAAATGGTGGGATGAAGAAAACGACAAGTTTGAGTTTTTATAAATAACGGGTAGTTGTTATTCACGCTAACATCGTTGGAATA
Source organism: Panax ginseng (assembly GCA_020205605.1). NCBI lineage: Eukaryota > Viridiplantae > Streptophyta > Magnoliopsida > Apiales > Araliaceae > Panax > Panax ginseng. Next base: position 44,132,740 of record CM035127.1, on the reverse strand, counting down.
ATCGGTGGTTAAAAATATGAGAATCTGCGTGGTTGACAAAGAAGATACTACGGATTGCATAATATTTTTGAATTATTGATTCTTACGTAAGAAGACACTACTCAATAATTGTTACAAAGAATTATCGCTCAATATTTTATTGATTCAATAATTACTACGATGATATTTTATATTATTGTTGTTCAATAACTATCACTGCACAATATCTCCATTATCAGATCAATAATTCATATTATTTTAATAATATTATTAGATAGCATTATTGGCAATGTCTAAGGAAGTTCTGTCTAGAAAAGGGGTTTGGTCACCTAATTGCGCGCCAATAAGGAGAAATCCTTATCGGAAAGCCCTTTTTTTTCTTGGGAACGACCTGGTTGTCATAATTTTAATTCTGTAATATTATTTGTGAATAATTAATTATTGATTTATATGATAAGAAAATATTTATTTTATGTGGATATAAATGATGGATATATTTATTATTGTTATAAATGAAGGAATTAATGCTAAGGTGTTTTATCAGTATTTTGTCGGAATGGAGGTTTTGAAAATCGTCCATATGTGAATTTCGGTCATTTTTCGTTTGGAATTTGGAAAAACTTAAACTTACAAAGTTGTAGAGAATTTAATTTCCTATGGAATAGACATGAGATTCAAATTTTTCTGATAAAAGGGCTATTTATTATGAATTATTGAAGTTTTAAAAATAAATGTTTTTATTAAAAATATGGTGGGCCCCACTTTTGGTTGGTGAGAAATGAAATGTGGTGGAATTTATTTTCAAAAGTGGTGGGCTTGAATAGTAGCAGGTAAAGCCATCAGTGCAAAAGTTAGTCTGCACTATGGCGTTTCTAAGCATTTTTCTATAAATAGGTGCTTAGTTAGAATTGAAAATCATACCGTAAACAAGTTTTCTCTCTTTTTCTCTCTATATTATCGAGCGCATTTTGTGAGTATTTAGATACTTTGTGAGTTGCTATTCATCAGTGCAAGTTTCCTTCAGCCTTATACCTAATATTTCAGCTGGAAGTACGGTTCTTTTGAGGTAAGGGATGTTATTTTATTCCTAATGATGTTACTCTTTCAATATCATTATACCGATATATTGGTATGAATTTTATTGTGGAATTTCTACATTTTTGTGTCGAGGTTACTATTCACATATACGGCACTATTCACGAAAACGGCACTATTCACGAATACGGTACTATTCACCAAAAAAATGAAATTTTCTCCTTTTGTCCAAAATGTCTATTATGGTTACTATCTTTGATTGTATCCATGTTTTGATTTTTATTTTTGAATTCTGCTTCACAATTGGCTATTATGGAGTATTTTTGAACTTGTATAAACTAAAGTACGAATCCCTAATCTTTGATCTTTTATCTCACTGGATTCATTTTCTTTAAGATATTTTTCATCATCCTCAGTCCTAAAAGATGATATTACTGAATATCTTTGGCACCGTGTAGCAAAAAGATGAATGATTACCTAATGAATATCTTCGGGCTGTAGTGCAAAGATGAATGATTATCTAATGAATATCTTTGGCCAGTAGTAAAAAGATGAGCAGTGTTGAGATGAACATGACTGTTGGTGATACAAATGAATATCTTTGATACAGAGTGCAAAGTTGAATATTTAATTCAAGATGTATATTGATTGATGTTACATGGATAAAATATTGATGATGGACTTTTAAATCTTAGAAGATAGTAGAATTCTTTCTACTTGACTCTTCTAATGGATTGTTGTTTCATTGCAGATTGTTGATCTAAAACTTGTTGTCTATTATATGTTATCAGATTTTTCCCTGTTGAAGACTAATAATAAATTGTTGTATATTATCTTAGTCATAATATTCTTTACTGGGCTAGTTGAGCTCACCCTTTTTCCTTTTTGTTCCATTTTTCTTCTCAGGAGGTGAGAACATAGCAGGAACTAGCCGGGATTTGGAGTGATGGTTCAGGATAGTTGTTTTAATAGTTCTCACTATTTTGTAAAATAGTGTAGCAATAATTGTACTGAGAACTCCTTTTGAGTTTGTATATTGTCTAGTAGACAATATTTGTATTCAAACTCACAGTATATGTGTTGTCGTATTTTGCACGACAATTGTATTACTGAAGTTTTATTTGTTTCTGTACCATGTATTTGACAACTCAGAATGGGTGATGTATACCTATTTTGGAAGCATCACATCAATTATTCAATGGCCACGCAAGGTTGCCAAAACTTAAACGTAAATACGTTTAATGGATGTGTGTTGATCAACGTAGATTACTATAGGTTGATCACCTAGAAGTGCTCGTAAGATATATCGGGCTTACGAACTTAGTGTCGGGTTGACCTTTTTCATGAATTAAAACTAAAGAGAATGTTCATGGTCTTTTAACCTACTTAGAATTCCTAAGTTACTATATGTACTGCGGAATTATTTTATGAGAATTAAAAGTGTTATTCTATGTTTCATAGTACTTCATAACTACTTGTTCAGTTAATGAAGAATAATCATATAAATTTTTGTTGGGAGAATGTATATTATGATTTGATGTTTTAATGTATATGCTCATGATTATTTGTAAAGTCCTTCAAGTAATATATGTACAAGGACTTAGTGATAGATCAAATTTATTAGGTTGATCTAAGCTCTTAACGTGTATCATTCTCTAATAGAATGTATAGATAGAAAGATCAAAGCTGTTAGGTTGATCTTGAGATGTAATAGATAGGCTTCGAAGAAATCGTAGTGTATAAATCAGATCAACATTGCAGAAGTCAAGGCAGAAACGTAGAACTTCAAAGATCGTAGTGTGCCTGCCTTGAAGGGCCTCTTCGAAAATCGTAGAGTGGTCCCAACGTTTGCCGAGCCAAGTCAATGATCGTAGTGTGCTGTAGGAAACATGGAGTTTACAAGTCTACAATCGTAGTGTGCTCTCGAAAACGTAGAGTTTACAACTCAAGCAAGCGAAGATCGTAGTGTCCAAAGACTTAAGAGAAATCGTAGTGCTCTCGGCTGATAGCATCAGACCAGGCATCAAGGCGACAAGTCACCACGATCTGAATCGTAGAGTACCATGATCTGTATCGTAGAGTATCATCTGTCTTGTGTCAGAAAACGTCGAGCCTCATGATTTGTGTGGAGATAGGTTCCAACATAAGAGGAATGGATTCTAAACGCTGTAGTACTCATCAGTCCCAAAGTCATAAGAAATATCCTTACTATGCAACAAAGAAGTGTATTATAGAAGCTAAGGAAAGTACCATTGGGAAGGGGGGAAAACACCTTTTCAGGTGTTAGGTGAGAAAGCAGTCTGCAGTGTCAGTGGGCGAATGCGATTCGGAAGATGTGCGAAATGTCTCCATTAAAGAACGAGAAAAGTCAAGCGCATTTAATGCTTCAGCGGATGGATCAACGGATAGTTTTAAAGATCACATATATGCAAATCAAGAAGATGAGAGAGAAGTAAGCAAGCATTGAACAAACAGCGTGAACAACTCTCAAAGCTCAACTCTACGATCGAGAAATAGCAAAAAGCTTGCTCGGACATTACTCGGTTCTTTCGAACAAGTGCTTAAGCAAACAAGTGAGTAGCAACCATCAAGAACTTAACATCTACCAATCAAGCGAAGAAGAGTACTAAGTACATTGGACTTGAAGAGTTCTAAGTGAAGCGTAAGAGAGCCAAGTCTTTGGACTTGAAGAGTTCAAGAGTGAACTAAGAAGTTCCTAGACTGCTGGTCTAGAAGGAATCTGTGTGATTCAGAAGTTGTAAAAGACATCCTTAGTGGATTTCCTACTCGTTGAGTAGAAGAGTGGACTAGGAGCTTTAAGTGCTCTGAACCACTTAAAACAACTGTGTGTTTTACGTTCATACTATAACTGCTATATCTTCCATAACAGCTATAACTGCCTCACTCTCATAACTCCACTACTTTGCAAAAGAGATTAAAACAAACATAAATTCCGCTAAGTTTTAATCATCATTAACTAACAAGTTTAAAACGAAAAGATTTTTAAATATCTATTCAACCCCCCCTTCTAGATAACTATTGTGCCTACTAAGAACTAACAATTGGTATCGAGGCGGGGTTTTATTATATCTGACTTACAAGCTTTAGTAGATCGATGACACACGTACCAAGCGAATCTAGGGAATTTGGAGGAGGCGTGAAGCCACCGATGTGCAACAAGGATAAATTTGCAAACTGGAAAGTCGGGATGCAAGCATACATGGACTCGATAGATGAAGATCTATTTGAGACCATTCGAGAATGGGCCCTATGTTCCAACAAAGCTTTTTGACCAGCGATGATCCAAAGCAGAATACAAATCAAGGTTAAAGAAGAGTGAATGAACGAGAAGAGAAGGCATCAACTTGACAAAAAAGGCCAAAGAACATCTGTTCCAATCCTTAGAAGGCGATATGTTCGAAAGCGTTGTCAACAATAAAAAATAGCTAAGGAGGTTTGGGAAGCCTTTATTGATCATGCGAAGGAAGCCGAAGAAGTTAGAAAATAAACAATCACTCACGACACGGTATGAGATGTTTGCTCATGTTCAAGGAGAAAGCGTGACTACCACCTATGAGAGATTCAACGTTACGCTCGACTCTCTACGAGCATATGGGAAGATCTATCCTAACAAAGATCTTATCATAAAGTTCATGAGAGCCCTACAGAAGCGGTGGGATGCCAAAACCAACTGCTATAAGAGAGTCAAAGAATCTTCACGAGATAGCAGTTCAACAACTATATGGCAATCTCGACATCTGAGCTGGAGGTAACTCAGCGAAGTGAAACCCTATCGGAAGGAAGAAGGAAGGATAAGGGTGTTGCTCTCAAGGCAATGAAGGTGCATCAAAAAAGGTCACTTGAGATTGACTACGATTATGATGAGGGCGATGATGAAGACCCTTGCTATCTTTGGTAAAAAGACTAAGAAGGTTAAATGCGTCGAAGGCAAACCCAGCCAAGCCAAAGAAGGTCGACAATTACAATGACCGAGGAGCAAATGAATGATCTATGCTACAAGCTGCAAGAAGCTTGGCCACTTCATTGCCAACTGCAACAAACCTCTAAGAGAAGAACTAAAGAAGAAATCACATACAAAGAAGGAATACAAAGGCAACAAAAGGCCTCAGAAGAGAGACAAAGACCTGGTAGCTGGAGGATCGTGGAGTGATTCAGACAATGACTCCAATCCTGACTCTGAATATGATGAAGAATCATAAATGGCTAATCTGTGCCTAATGGCCAAACATGCAAAGGACAAACAAAACTTTAACATACATGATGTAAGTCTCGATGAGGTATTTTACTTCAACTCACACGATGTAGACATAAATGATTTAAGAAGCGCTTTGCATGGCATAACCAGCGATCTACATCAATACATGAAGTGGTTCGGAGTTTTGTCTAAGGATCATTCACTTCTTCAAGAGGAGAGAAGAAAGTTCAAGAAGAGCTTGAAACGACCCTTCTAAGTACTAACCTTCTCTCAAGCTTGAGGTGAGAATGAGATCTTAAAAGAACAAATAAACTCAATGCACAAAGAGAGTCTAATCTAACCTCTAAAATTGAGGATCTAGAAAAGACTATCTCTACATGGAACAAATCCTCATCATCCATGGACTCCTGCTCTCTAGTCGAGGAGAAGTACATTCGACGAGCGGGCTTAGGCTTTGGGGAATCCATCTCGAGCCATGTGTGGAAAAATCAAGGAAACTAGCACTAGTAATGCCTCGAGTTTTAGTAGAAGCATTACCTTTGTGAAATCCTCATAGAAGGAAGAACAAGTTCAACCACATTCTCTTGTTTCCATTCACACTCAAAGGAGTAAAGGATCTCATCTTTGGCTTGGGCTTCATAAAGAGAAAGTAACCTAACCTCTACTCACTGACCTCGAAGAATCGTAAAGTCAAGCAAGACCAACTCTACGAATCAAGCTGGGAAGAATGCAGTAGAGGTAAGGCATACTCATCACTATTTATGAAATCCGAGGACACGTGGAAGGATGAGAATCGGTTTAACGAGAAGGACAACTAAAGAACCACACAAGTCAAATGGAGGATGATCATCATACACACACGAGGCATGCATCATACTAGATGTTTTATATCTGATAAATATGGTCACAAAATTTGCCGAGTGTTATTATAATTCCATGCATATAAGACCCAAGATTAAATAGATTTGGGTCCCCAAAGGCACTAACAAAGAAGGACCCATGCAAATATGGGTACCAAAATGAAGGTTCAATGTTTTTTGAGGAAAAGAGCTCCACGATCACTACATGGTATACGGACGGTGGATGCTCAAGGCACATGGCCGAGGAACAAAGCCCTTCTATCTAACTACATAGAGAAGGAGGTCCCTCGGTCATCTTTGGAGACAATGCAACAAGGCAAGACAAGAGGATATGGCTCTGCTTGGCAATAGTGCGATGTCGTTTGACAAAGTAGCATATGTGGAAGGTCTCAACACAACCTTCTAAGCATCGGTCGACTCTGCGACAAGGGTCATCAAGTAACATTCCTCAACAACCAATGTCAAGTCGAGAGATTTGAAGACATCATTTGTAAAGCTAGCAAGGGAGTTAAGAGAAGGAAATGTCTACACGGTGAATCTTGGTCGACTAAGCTCGAGACGAGACAATATGTTTTACGGAAAAAAGCATCGAAGAAATGAATTTGGCTATGGCATGAGCGGTTGTCTCTTAAACTTCAAAAGCATGTCCAAGCGGCATCAAAAGATCTCGTTGTTGGCCTACCTAAGTTCAACCGTAAAAGAAAGGCCATCTGATGCACTGTCGACTTGGAAAGCAAACGAGAAGCTCATTCAAGAAAAAGCGCCAACTCTATCGACAAGCCCCTGCGGTTGCTCCACATGGATCTATTTGGGCCAATTCAACAACTAGTCTTGGAGGAAAAAGATACTCTCTAGTTATAGTCGGCGACTACACACAGATTCACATGGGTATTCTTCCTAACTTCAAAGGATGAAGCGAGCTCCCAATTAATCAAGATGTTCGGTGGTGATGAGCGAGAAAGAGAGAAAATCAAGGCCATAAGGAGTGATCATGGAAGAATTTGACTTCTCAAAAATGGACCGATTCTGCATGAACAATGGCATCGATCATAACTTTTCGACTCCACGAACTCCTCAACAAAATGGAGTAAATTTGAAAGAAAAAACAGAACCTTGATAGAAATTTGGAAGAACTCTACTAGCAATGACTCATCTGCTGAATACTTACAGAAATGAGAAGGCTATCAACCTTTGCATACTACACTTGAGCAGATCAACGATACACTCTACGATCAAAAAGGCGCCCTACGAACTATGGAAAGGAAGAAAGCCAAGTGTCGACTACTTTCATGTTTTTCATTTGTGCATGCTACATTCTCAACAATGGAAGCGATGCGACAAAATTTCAACCCAAGTCGAGACGAAGGAATCTTTCTTGGATATGCCATGCAGACGATAAGGCCTCTGAGTGTTCAACAAGAAGACCTTTGAGTGTTGAAGTCTCGATTCACATCATCTTTGATGAAAGCAGACTTAGACAACCACGGTGCTTCAAGACATTCGATAGATGGTAAGTATGAGACACTCTGAATGAAGTCGTCGAGCTCAACACTACGATCGTAGTGCCAGATAGTGAAATCGTTGAGCAACAAAATGAGATCGTAGAGAGGTCTATGCAAGACAACGAACCTCCACACCAAGAAGAAGAAATAGATCTTGAAGACTTAAGACAAGAAGGCATCGGGGACGGATGTCCCAGCCGTGAAGCAGATGGGCGGAGATCACACTCGGGATCTAATCATTGGAGATCCGAGTCTAGAAGTCAAAACAAAGGCGCCACTCAAAATGAATGCTTTTATCTAAGCTTTCTATCACAAATAGAACCAAAGAAGATAGAGGATGCTATGGAAGACTCTAGTTGGATAGAAGCCATGCAGGAAGAACTCAACCAATTTGAACGAAGCAAAGTATGGAGATTGGTACCAAGACAAAAAAGTCATCTGTCATTGGAACCAAGTGGGTCTTGAAACAAAATGGATGAAGATGGAGTTATAACGAGGAACAAGGCAAGATTAGTGGCAAAGGCTACTCTCAAGAAGAAGGCATTGACTACGATGAGACATTTACACTGTTGCCGGACTAGAAGCCATCGAGAATCTTTCTTGCCTTTCTTTGCTCACATGAAGTTCAAAGTCTTTCGGATGGATGTCAAAAGTGCATTCCTAAATGGAGAACTCAAGAAGAAGTCTATGTAGAGCAACCTCCGGGTTTCATCAATCCATCTCTTTCCAATTATGTTTACAGATTAGACAAAGCCTTATATGGACTTAAACAAGCACCTAGAGCATGGTATGAAACACTAACTAACTTCTTAATTGAAAATGGGTTCACTAGAGGTAGAGTAGATACCACTTTATTTCTTAGAAAGCATAAAGACAAAGTCTTATTAGTTCAAATATATGTTGATGATATTATTTTTGGTTCTCTTGTGAAAAGTTATGCAAGAGATTCTCTGGTGATCTGAGAGCAAGTTTGAAATGAGCATGATGGGTGAAATTTGAATTTCTTCCTTGGAATTTACAAGTAAAAAAGCGATGATGAAGGAATTTTCATAAACCAAGCCAAGTACATCAAAGACTTACTCAAGAAGTATGGCATGGAATCAGCCTCTCCCATGAAAACACCAATTGCTCCTGCAACCAAGCTTGACAAAGATGAAAAAGGTAAAAGTATTGATATAACTCAATACAGAGGTATGATAGGTTCTCTTTTATATCTAACTGCCAGTAGACCAGACATAATGTTTGCAACATGCATATGTGCTAGATTTTAGGCTAACCCTAAAGAGTCATATTTATCTGTTGTAAAGAGGATCTTCAGGTATCTCAAGGGTACACCTTACTTGGGGCTTTGGTACCCCAAGGAATCCTCATTTGAACTAACAGGATACACAGATGCTGATTTTGCAGGATGCAAAATAGATAGAAAAAGTACCGATGGCTTTTGTCGATTGCTAGGAAGCAGACTTGTGTCTGGTTTGTAAAAAGCAAAACTCGGTGTCTACTTCAAGCTGCGGAAATTTGAATACATTCTTTTCTTTGGCATTTTTTGTGCTCGAGATCTATGGATGAAAAATCGGCTAGTGACTATGGGTTTGATTTCAAATCTATTCCCATTCTTTGTGATAACACAAGTGCCATAGCAATAACTCATAATCCTGTTATGCATTCTAGGACTAAGCATATAGAAATAAGGTATCACTTCATTAGGGATCATGTGCAAAATGGAACTATATCTTTACAATATATCCCTACTGAAAATCAACTTCTTTGATGTTTTTACAAAACCTCTAGATGAATCAGATTTAATAAGTTAATAAGTGAGCTAGGCATGCTAAATCTACAACCATAAAATATATGCTCTAGATTGTGCTAACCATGACAGATACAAAGGCTAAACTCAAAATCGTAGACATGATCAAGGGAAGTCCACGACCGTAGAGTTGAAGAGACAAAACTACCTCAACGATCGTAGCGAAGACTCAACCATCGTAGTGCAGACTCAGCGATGACAAAAGCCCCATCAATAAAGCAAGAATGCATCATGTTATGATAAGCTTCAAAACACAGCAATCCCTCGATAAGCGCCTCGAGAACAAACCTAACCCTTGACTCACTCCAAGAGGTTGGCCCTTTACTGAGTTACCTTAAAAAGAATGCTATGTCAAAAAACTCATCACTGAGGAGGACAAGGATCGGACTCGGCGATTCGGCGATGGTAGATCGAGAGACGATGAATCTTTGGATCTTGGGACTCGACGATCGTAGATCGAGACCACGACGAATCTTTGAGCGGACTCGACGATCGTAGATCGGGACACGACGAATCTTTGAACAGACTCGGCGATCGTGATCGGACTCGACAAATGCAAAGCACTCAACGATCACAAAACTACCTCAGCGATCGTAGTCCTCCCTAAGGACACCTCGGCTCTGCGAGGAGCGAGGGAAAATCGAGTACAATCCTTATCGGTCAAAATCGTGAGAGCCAAGCAAAAGTCGACACCTGTCCCACTAAGCAAAAAGGAGAGAGGGAAGTTACAAGTACAAATTGAAATCGTATTTTTGAAATCAGAAGTTCAAAAGATTATCTCTCTCTCATCCTCTCTCAAAGTAGAAACCCTAAATCAGAAGAAAGCTCAGTTGAATCTCACTTCCAGCAAGAAAATCAATGGCGGCTTCCAGTGTTATCTAGGCTACAGACTCTGTTTTGACGAGTTCAAAACAGCTCAACCCAAATTCCACAAGACTCTGGCCTTACTGAAGAAGGCAGGTCTCGAAGAAGCCTTGAGCACAGACACATTGATCTATCCCATGTTAGTGAAAGAGTTCTATAGGAATGGTGTGTTTAAACACGACACCATCACTCTGAGAGTAAAGGAAGTGGAAATCAAAACTGAAGGTAGAAGACATCAACCTAGCCCTAGGTCTCAAAAATGAAGGGCATCCGGTCATAGAGCGGTATGGACTTCAAGAGGGACTTAGAAAGAATGCATCACAAGAAACTCCCCTCTGTGAAAGGTTACAAGAATAAGGAGTTCCCACAGAGGTATGAATTTCTAGCCGATATAGTTGGGAAATGTATATGCTGCAAGAGCTAAGGTCATGACTCTGTGAATGAAGTACAACTTAAGCTCATGACTGCCATGTGTTATGGAATACAACTCAACTATGGAGCCCTATTGCTCGATTGGATTGGAAAGTGGATTACCAACTCAAAAGAAGTCAAAAAGCCCTCAAAAGATGCTATATGGGCGATTCATAAGTATCATTCTACTGATCATACAGGTGACAAAATTGGGGATGAAGAAGGAGAAGCTATCAACCCGAAGCAGGACGTATGACCCGAAATTGTTTGAAAATTGGAAGAGGAACCCGGTGAGTATGTTGTTCGCATGATGGTAGGAGTCGATGGAAGAAGCTGGTGATCTGAAGGACTCGGGCCTTCCAAAAATATATACATTGTAAGGAAATCGAAGAAGAAGAAGAAACCAACAAAGGAGAACCCTCTGTCCTTACCGAGGAAAAAGCAAGAAAAGAGGAAGCTAAAAGGCTAGACTGGTAGAAGAACCTCGAGGATCTACCTTTGATATACTATAGAGTCCTCGATATAGAGACTACGAGGATGCTAAGAAGAAAGCGCGGTGACAAGATGAAGCGAGATGAGGATCAAGCTACCATATCCGGATCACGAAGAAGAACAAAAAGTTGGTCATAAGTCCAAAAGGCCATCGGTCTCCTCAATCGTAGAGTCTCTCTTATTCGTAGAGACCGGACCAATCATGTCAGGCAAGGAAGTAGCTGCATCAAGCATAGTGGCTGTTGAAAAGGACAAAACTGAGGTTCAAAGAAGTCCTGAGGCTGTGGCTCAGCCTAGAAAAACAAGGAGAAAGCTGGTCAAGAAGTACATCCTTGAAAATGAAAAAGTGCTCAAGAAGGAAGCAAAGAGTATGGTTGCCAAGGAGGAGGCTATCGAAAAGCAAGTCAAGAGGACAATGCTCGGTGAGGGGAGATCCACTGAAATTCTCATGATAGAGAATACACCGGTGAGGGGAGATGCGAAGCTCAAGAAGATGCTCAATTGAGGGGGAGTTTTGAGCTTACAAGAAGATGATCAAGTTGAGGGGAGCCTCATGATATCTCCATGGCGGAGAAGAAGAGGTCCACCCGAAATGAAGAAGAAGAACGGTGCAAGATCATCAAGAGACCATTGAGATAATGGAATCCTCCAGCGAGAACGAGAGAAGAGGAAGAAGATGATGATGACCTTGAGATCTTTGGTGTAGGCAAAGATGGGTATAGAAGCTATCTCTACAATCGGATGTTCTCTTACCTACCCATGATGCCATATCATCAAGCCCAAATCCTAAACTCTTGGGATCACATGTTACGGAGCTTGAAAGAGTATCCGGCCATCTCGAGTACTAGTGATGGATTCCCGGGAAGATTCAACTTTGCAAGAAGTTGCTTACCAACAACTCTTCCTCAAAGGATAAACTTTGAAGTCTTGTCTATCAACCCTCTTGAGTTAATCACTTGCCATCATCCTCATTTAGTCGATTCTATGAATTCCCTCGATGGTTGGAAGTGATTCTTCATCCACTAAATCAATTTCGATTCTAGAATCCCAAAATTACATGGCGAGGAACAAATCATGATCGACTTCATTTTGCTCCCACAAACCACCATCTCTACGATCCACGACTCTAGCCCCATCGTAGAGTCCCAAATAGAAATCGTAGAGCCACATATTCCAAACATGAAACTCGAGGCCCCTCCATCGGACATACCATCCTCCTCCTCCAATGACTATTTTAGTCTTGATCTTGCTCTCTACTCCTGCAAGATCAATCCCGAAGAAAACATCCCTCCATTCAACAATCCTCAATCCAGTGATCCTCTCCCAAATCGCCCCACAAAGATGACTTGAATGAAGTGTCCAAAAACATGGTCAAGAACATAGATGAAAGCACGGACACTCACACGGACCTCATTCATCTCATTTGAATCAAATGATCAACTTCTTGCAAATAATATCCCTGGCACTCTGAAATATTTGAGCTTACAAAGAAAGTGAGGGAAATTATCAAAGAAATTCTTCAAAGCATGAAGGGCGGAGATGAGATTCACTTCGGATAGCCACCAAGCAAAGAGGTTGTTCTTGAAATGCGAGAAAAATCAAGAAGTCAAAATAAACTTATCTTTGGAGAACATCATCAACTGAAAGCTTGATCAAAAGAATTCGAGAAAGCTTATGTAAATCGAGGAACAACGGTGACATTGTTCTCAACGCCCTCAAAAACAAAAAAGCTAGATCTGAAGTCGGATCAAGGAAAGTCGAGAGGACATTGCTCAAACACAAAGCCAACTAAGCGAGCTTGTCCGAGGAGTAAATCGACTTTTCTGCGGACATTGAACCCTTGATCTTTGACATAAAGGGGAGAATAAAGGGAAAGGAGTTCAAGGAGACACGGGGGAGGCGAGGCGGAGGAGGAGGAGGTCGAGGAAGCAAGAAAGGGGAAGAGGACAATTTCACGCTCAAGTCGAGAAGCCCTCTGCAAGACAATTCCACCAATAGACTCCACGATCAAGCAATCGGACTCGGCGATCGATCGGTGAGGAAGTCTTGATGGCTCGACCATTAAGGAGTCGAGGGCCAACTACCGACTCACCAAATGTGACCACCACGGGCCTAAGAATGCCAATTGGAGATCCGACATTCATGAATAGGCATGATCACAACCCGATAATAAGCCCAAGTGAAATTTGGAAGAGTTAGCGAGAAGGGATGAAGCTAGCGAGGAAAAGAAGAAATTTGAGGGTATGCCAATCCTCGAGGAAAAGGTCAAAGAAATAGAGATAAGTTAAAACTTTAAATTCTTATTGATGTAAAGCTAAGCGCAATATTTCTTGAACATCAATAAATTCATGCTTATTCTCTAGAAATTTTAATTTGCTCTTTGAAATACTAAGTCGTATTTAAATTTCACTGCAAATGCATCTAGACACTAATAATCATGACAACAAATCTCCTTGGTTATGTCGACATCAAATAGGGGAGATTGTTGGGAGAATGCATATTATGATTTGATGTTTTAATGTATATGCTCATGATTATTTGTAAAGTCCTTCAAGTAATATATGTACTGAGGACTTAGTGATAGATCAAATTTGTTAGGTTGATCTAAGCTCTTAGCGTGTATCATTACGTAATAGAATGTATAGATAGAAAGATCAAAGTTTATTAGGTTGATCTTGAGATGTAATAGATAGGCTTGAAGAAATTGTAGTGTATAAATCGATCGACATTGTAGAAGTCAAAGAAGCGTAGAGCTTCAAAGATCGTAGTGTACACTTTTGAAGGCCTCTTTGGAAATCGTAGAGTGGTCCCAGCGTTTTGAGCCAACTCAGCGATCGTAGTGTCTTTGTAGGAAGCGTGGAGTTTACAAGTCTACGATCGTAGTGTGCTCTCGAAAGCGTAGAGTTTACAACTCAAAAAGCGAAGATCGTAGTGTGCAAAGACTTAAGAGAAATCGTAGTGCTCTCGGTGATAGCATCGGACCGGGCATCAAGGCGACAAGTCACCACGATCTGAATCGTGAGAGTACCATGATACGTATCGTAGAGTATCATCATCTTGTGTCGAGAAAAAGCGTCGAGCCTCATGATTTGTGTGGAGATAGGTTCCAACATAAGAGGAATGGATTCTAAAGCTTTGCGGTACTCACACCGGTCCCAAAGTCATAAGAAATATCCTTAGTATGCAACAAAGAAGCGTATTGAAGAAGCTAAGGAAAGTACCATTGGTAAGGGGAAAACACCTTTTAGGGTGTTAGGTGAGAAAGCGATCTGCGGTGTCGGTGGGCGAATGCGATTTTAGAAGATGTGCGAAATGTCTCCATCAAAAAAGAGAGAAAAGTCAAACGCATTTAATGCTTCAAGCGGATGGATCCAGCGGATAGTTTTCAAGATCACATATATGCAAATCAAGCGGATGAGAGAGAAGTAAGCAAGCATTGAACAAACAACGTGAACAACTCTCAAAGCTCAACTCTACGATGCGAGAAATAGCAAAGCTTGCTCATTTACTCGATTCTTTCGAACAAGTGCTTAAAGCAACAAATGAGTAGCAACCATCAAGAACTTAACATCTACCGATCAAGCTGAAGAAGAGTACCAAGTATGTTGGACTTGAAGAGTTCTAAGTGAAGCGTAAGAGAGCCAAGTCTGCTTTGGACTTGAAGAGTTCAAAGTGAACTAAGAAGTTCTAGGCTGCTTTGGTGCAGAAGGAATCTGTGTGATTGGAAGTTGTAAAGACATCCTTAGTGGATTTCTACTCGTTGAGTAGAAGAGTGGACTAGGAGCTTTAAGTGCTCTGAACCACTTGGAAAAAAGCATATTGTGTCTTTTCGTTCATACTATAAGCGCTATATATATCATAAGCGCTATAATAAGTTTGCCTCACTCTCATAACTCCTTTACTTTTATAAAAGAGATTAAAACAAACATAAATTCCGCTAAGTTTTAATCATCATTAACTAACAAGTTTAAAAGCGAAAAGATTTTTAAATATCTATTCAACCCCCCATTCTAGATAACTATTGTGCCTACTAGGAGGAAATTTTAGAGGATGACTATTCAGAGGGGGAGATGGGATTGGCGTCATACCTTGATATAATGATCGATGTAAATGAGGATATGGAGGTAACATCGTTTATTATGGTGGTACCTGCACTAGAGCCAACACCTCCAGATACAATGAGGGCATTGTATCTAGCGGTGCTTGACCGTAACGTGCAACTACGCACTATTGTGCAGAACCAGAAGGAGGAGATTAGTGATCTCCATGAGGCTAAGGAGTTTACAGAAGCAGATTTTGAGATTGAGCATGATGAGAAAGTGCTCATGAAGGATAAGGGCACAGAGTATAATAATGAGGCCGTAGAGTTTCGTAGAGATCTGGGGATGAGAGACCAGAAAATATCACGGATGTCATACATCCATGATAGTGATCATGAGGATTTTAAGCTAAAAATTGCTTGTTATTCCATTGAGTCGGGACAAACTCGACATACTATAAGTCGGGATATTGTGTCGATTATGGCGAATGAGAAACACGAGAATGTTGTTATGCAGTATTAGGAGTCTAGAACGGTAAATACTTTTGTGTAGTGATGTAAAACCCTCTTTTATATAATTAAAGGGTAGTCTTTTTATAAATCACAATTTTTGTGAAGTTCAATTGCGGGATAGAAATGTAATAGCTTTTGGCTATGGAAACAAATTGTAAATAGTTTCAAACTATGAAGAAGCATATGAATATAATGAAGTTTTTAGTTAATGTGCTTTGTTGAGTATAAGTTGTGGTTTGACGAATAATAACTAAGTAAGCAAATAAGTAATAATGAAACTTTATTTATTTAATCAAAAAATGCCGCCAAAAAGGAGACAACGTAATCAGGAGGCTTAGTCCCATAACGATAATCAGGGCGGTCAGAACAACCTTATGCAAGAGTTCGTTAATTTATTAACGGCTGCATTTAACCAAACCGGGGGTAGAGCACCCGCAATACCTAGGGTAGCCAGAATGACTACCTTTAAAGAATTTAAGAGTGTAGATCCACCGGAGTTCAAAGGAACCACAGACCCAATAGAGGCCAAAAAATGGGTAAAGGAAATAGAGAAGGCTTTTGTTATTACAAACGTGGGTGAGGCGCAAAAGACTTCTTTGGCGACTTACATGATGAAAGGGGAAACCAACTTTTAGTGGGAGTCTCACTAGGGTGGGGCTAGAACTGAGGCTGTTACATGGGAACAATTCAAAAAGGTTTTCTTTGAGAACTACTTTCCTACTAGTATGCAGGGGAGGATGGAGATTAAGTTCCTAGAACTTAAACAAAGGGACATGATGATTCCCCAGTATGCAGCCAAATTCAATGAATTTCCAAGGTTTGTTCCACACCAGGTGGACACTGAGGAGAGGAAGGCTCGTAGGTTTGAGAAGGGATTGAAACCCTGGCTCTATAGCAAAAAATATGTGTTCCAGAGTGCTTCCTATGGGACCATTCTGGATAAAACAATTATTGCGAAGGGTGGTAGTGAGGCGTTGACCCAATATCACGAAGAAAGAAAGAATAAGGGTAAAGGAGAGGGAGGATCCGAGGCAGAGGGAGCCAGTGGTAGTGGCAGTATACCAAAGAGGAAGAGTTTTAACTCCGGGAATACTAGAGTGAAACAAGGGGATCCTAAGCGTAGGATTGAGGCATGCAAGACATGCAGAAAGACTCATTTAGGAGTCTGTCTGAAGGGGAAATTGATTTGTTATAACTTTGGGTAGGAGGGGCATATATCACCCAATTGTCCTAATCCTAAGAAGAACCAGGGATGTTTTGTTTATGGGTCGATGGACCACATGGCAAGAAATTGCCCAAAGAAGGGTTCTGAGGGTAATAAGGGTGCTAGTAGTGATAAGTTATCCATTACTGGACCAACACCGCCGGGTAGACCTACGGCCCATACTTTTAATATAACTGTCCAAGATGCGGTTGCATTAGCGGATGTAGTAGCAGGTATCATTTCAGTCAATGAAATAAATGCTTATGTGATGTTAGATTCGGGTGCTACTTGTTCTTTTATAGCATGTGGATTTGATAAGCGATTAGGTTTATTCCCAAAAAGATTAGAAATACCTTTAGACATTAAGGTAGCGAACGAAGAGATAATTCCCATTGAGAACATTCATAGGAATTGTTTTATAGATATTAGAGGTAACATATTATCGGTAGATCTTTTACCAATAAGATTGAGAGAATTTGATTTAATTCTCGGTATGTATTGGTTAATTAACCATAAAGCGATAATAGATTGTCATAAGAAGAGTGTGAACCTTCAACTTTTTAAGAAATCTGAGATAGTGTTTTACGATAATAAATCACTGGGACACTCTTGTTGTCTAACCATGACATAAGCTAGAAAAATGTTGAGGAAGGGGTGTATAGGATACTTGTGCCATGTTGTGGATACCCAGAGAGTGGAAGCATCATTGGAGTAAATACCTATAGTACAAGAGTTTGCGGATATATTTCCGGAGGAGTTACCAGGTATTTCGCCAGATAGGGAAGTCAAATTTGTGATTGACTTGTTACCGGGTACGACACCAGTTTCTAAGACACCTTATAGAATGATGTCGGTAGAGATGGAGGAGTTAATGGTTCAATTACAAGAACTATTATATAGGAAGTACATTCAACCAAGCGTTCGCGCTCTTGTAATCTAAGCTTAGGCGACTAACTTTCTTCTACCAGTTTATGGCTTCATGACATACGGAGATGTCTTAACTTAACACGTTCATCATCTTTAAAGATTTACATTCTTACCTTCTTCTTATAACTTTTCTAGGACACAGCGTACATCGCTTCTCTGCTAGTAGTCCATATGGTACTCTGAGTGGTTTCCCACAAACAACCAACAAACAAATTCCCGTCTCATCTACATTACCCACACAGTGAGTTAGATCGGTTGCCAGTTTTGTATATACCTTCGCTCTCTGAAGGAATTGTTTAGCCCAGCTCCCATATGTCAACTATCAAAGTTACGTTTTTACCACAACCTAACTTCTCTTAACTTATATGAACCATTAAACTATAATGTTCGTTAAGTCAAATTCTTATTTCTTACGGCTTTCTGGCAACTAAATGCCATACCTCAGGATTCATTTTTTATCGTCTAAGTCATACAGTCTTTTGTATACTCAAAACGATCATTCAATGTCAATACTATAAGGTCATAGCGTTAAACATTTCATATGAACATATTCATACCTTACAATGTCCAGTTCCTTCAACTCGGAACGTTTATCTAAGTTGTACTTATTAACTCGGCTTCTTAATGTTATACGTTATTATCTTTAACTCAGTTTCTTCACCGTTCACGGTTAAACAATATTCTTCATTATCTTACGGTCAAACCATACACGGAGTGTAGGTTCTGCCCAATTAATATTCATATACACTCAACCCTTACAATGGTTAAAGCATTTAACACTTACCTTTCATTCTAACATTCTCTATCCGACTCACATCGGACTTTCATTACTCTTATTACAGTTCGCTATGGCTTTTTTACGATAATTCCTATCTTCCTTACTACTTTCGTTAACGTCCAAGTTATACTACCATTGTACACTTAGAATGTTCATCCGAAGCAACTACGATTCACGAGGATCGTTTATGTATTTGATGTTCACGTTGCTCATCTCTTAATCTCTTACTCAACCTTTACTCAAGGTTTCAATTGCATTCATCATTATCCATCCCATGAACCCTATTTTCATTATTCATTCTTAATGTTGAAGCCATATCGTTCGTTGTATGCTAAGACCGATCGCTTATCGCAACAACGTTGCGTTCACAGCGTCTATACGCTTTAAACTTATCTCTCATTATCACAACATAACATCAAAATGTTACTTGTTACCTTCGTCACTCAACGTCTAAGGAATCACAATCATAGTAATCCCTCACGTTCGTTCATCGTGACTACGGTCCCTGGATATCGGTTTTGTAACCCGCGTTTGCATTCTTTTAGTCTCGTTTAATCTTTCCGTTCAACCTTTACTAAAGGTTTAACTTGCTTGCTTAAGCATTATTTTAGGTGAACTATATGTTCATACTTCTTTCTTGCACATCCTCCCGTAATTGAGAAATAAAAATCTCATTTCTGGGCATTGACACCTGCCGTGACTGCATTGTTCCCTTCCTCTCTCTCTACCATTGCTTTGACGCCCTACTTCAACTTCTTCCTTGGTCTGGCGCTGCGGCACCAAACCCTTTGTTATCTCTCGCGTTGCGGCGCCAGTATCCAGAAGTTTATGGCCGAGTTCGCGTTGCGACGCCACTTCTTAAAGCTCAGCCGGCGCTGCGGCGCCGAGCTTAAACCCTAGAAAAATTTCTAAGTCTTGCATTAAGTTTGAGACGCGTACTTTATGATCTCATAACTTCTTCGTTATAACTCAAAAAGAGGTTGTTCCAAAGCCATTCTCTTCCTTATCTTATGTACTTTAATACCCATTGAGCAAAAATTCATTCTAAATCCGTTACATGCCATTCGATTGGCTTGATCTTCATCCTTTGTTCATTTTACATTTTTAACGCTCTTCGTTCGTACGTCCGTAATTCGGTCATCCGAACTCAGAACTCATTCGTTCTTGAGTCTACGACTCACATTTTCTACGTTCTCTTACTTCCTTATGAAACCCTGCACGTTTGGGTTCATTTTCTAACTTTCTAATTCTCGTTCGTCTTTTACGAAAATTTCGCCATAACTTCGTTATAGCTAAGTTTTAATTCGTTCTTCATGAACGTTTCTACCGTTCCTAACCAAACAATAAGCAACTAACTTACACGCATAGAAAACTTAAAGAAAATATTAGAAGAAACTAGGGTTCGGATTACCGTTCTTCTTTAATCCTCTTCCGTTATACAAAGCCGGCGATTGCAAGCTTTTCTAATCACTTTTGTTCCGAGCATTCATGCTCAAACTCTTCCTTCTCCCTCTTCATCCGAGCTCTCTCTCTCTCTCTCAAGTTATAGGATTTTTAAAATCCTAAAAAAATGAAATCTAGCTTCCTATTTATAGAAAACCAAAGCTTAGGGCAATTTGGTCATTTCGCCCCCACCTCCTTACTATTCCCACCTCCTCCAACACTTAGCCACCAAGTAAACTTCATCTCCACTCTTACTTGGTGGCCAAGTGGTCGGCCCACATGCCCATGGGTCACCCCATGGGTTGCCCCATTGGTTCTTACCCATCCGTTTACCCATCGATTCGATCCGCGGTTTCTTTTCTTTGTTTGGGCCTTAACCCAAATTCTTATTGGGCCTATCTTGGGCTTGATTTCACAAATCATTGGGCTTGACATAATCCAAGTTCCATTGGATTCTACAAAGTCCATGAACTCAAAGTCCATTAAGACTAGTCGTATTCTACGCATTCTATTCTCGTAATCTCTTCGTATTTAGCTCATACGATATTCGTATTATACGTCGTACTATTCTTCTTTCTATACTCGTATAATAACTCGTATCATACTCGCATTTCTCACGCATAATAACCTTAGTTATTATACGTACTCATTACATTCTCGGAACTCACTTTTCCTAACCCTTAGGTTTTGAGTCCGCAGGCGAAAACTTTGTTTTTTCCATAACTGAAATATTATTGAATATTCCATTACGTCTCAACATTTTACGTAATCAATAACTTCTCGGAATTTCAAAATAAAACTCCGAGCAGAAACGGATGAATAGTGCCTATTTCGTCTTTTTCCCCAAAAAATATTTTGTTCCCGGAAAACTTTCATTTTCGTCTTGAAAATTCTTACTCGTTAAATCTAGCTCGTAGCCAGAATCCTCCCAATTTATAATCATCCTAGGTTATAGAACGATTAATAAACACATAGCACAGAATAGTATTAATAAAAATTCCTTTTATTAATAACTAATTCTTTAAACCTAAATTCTGGATAATCCAAAATTCCAGGTTGTTACATTCTTCCCTCCTTATAAAAATTTCGTCCTCGGAATTTCTTAAAACCAACCCTTACCCGGGTCATCACATTCTTCCCTTCTTCACAGAATTTCGTCCTAGAAATTTTAGCTTAGTCTTCTTCTCAACTTCTCTTCAAAGAAGTTCTTATCTACCCATCATTCCTAACCTCCATAACCTATCAAGAATCATGAAGTAGAAGGAATAGCAGGGAATATAAAATATCCTTTAAAACGTTTCATACTTTTGCTGAGGGGTCAAATTGACCATGAACTCTTACTAGGTTACACAGCCTTTCGCCGTAAACCTTTCTTTCCATGGTAAGTTTACAATCACAAAGAAGGTAAACTACCTCTTTCCATACATAGGTGATCAACCTATCGTATAACCCCATTTCGAGATATGTTCACCTCAGACTTAATGCCAAAAAATTTGGATAACACTTGAAATATTCATCTAGTCAACTCAATTGACATCGACTACTTCTTTAAATTCTTTTCACAATACATCAAAACGTTTCATGACGTCATGATATCGTACTCTTCACAGTACGTTGAGGACTCCGTCAGTTTATGACTTCATCATTATACATCATACCATAGCGGTTTGTTGATCCTAAGATCACATCCCACCAGGTTCAATTGAATTAACAACTCCATTTTTTTACCATCGTTGCATCAAATGCACAGATGATATAAAATTCATTTTGATATTTTAAATCAATTTCTGTCTAGCCGAAGAAATTGGCATAGACATACAAAATATAGCTCTTTTAAAATCCATTGGTTCAAAAAGTTGAACCAATTCTTTCTTTTTCAGAATGTACATTTCAGCACGATTTGAATAAACTTTGAAATCTAGCATAGCTAGAGGATTTGGAATATCCTATTCTCCATCTTCCTTCATTGTCTTACTGCAACAATACTTAAACTTCTCTAGCACCTTCAATGCTAAGTCTACTAAAAATACTTCGTTTTCAGTCTAAACATCTTTACCATAGTATAGTCCATCAACTTACCACACATTATGAGTTCAGGAACTTTCCACAATAATATGAGTTTAAGAACATCCATTCAGACCTTAGGCGTCCATTCGCTGAAATATTCAAAAACATACCATATTATTATGAGTCACGAACTTACCATAAGTATGAGTTTCAAGAACTCGCACCTACCTTATCATTCTCTACCTATCAAGTATATACGTGAGAAAAGATTCACCTTCTCGTCATATACATCTCAATATCGCGACCAATTCCAATGATTATCATTGTAATAAACTGAGTGTTGTTACACCAAAGCACAAGGATAACAAACATCTCTAAACAAAACAAAATAATTCTCTCGTTGAAATCGGTGAATCTGAATTATAATAATGTTGGATTTCTTAAGCGAGAAAATTTTAGTTGATGAGAAGACATTTTAATAGAGATTAGATTTTTAAAAAGGAAACAAATTAAGACTCGCAAATTAAGTATTCAATCACGGTCTTCCTATATCGATGATAACCTTTGTTGTCAATACTAACTTAGATTTGAAATCGAAAGTAATATTAAGCATACTAAATTACATAATAATAAGTTATCCATTCATCATATGATGCATCCACAATCTATCAATCTCAATACAAATTAGAAGCAAATAAACATATATAGAAGTAAATAAGCATATATGACAATAAGATCTAACGAGCTATACAACAAACAAACACACTTTCTTCTATATAGGCAATAAGGTTTCAACACACATAGAGCACTACCTCATGTATATACAATTGCACCTAACACTAGTTATGGTATACAACAGAACCACTTGCACCAAACACTGGTTACCAATATACCATACTTCTTTTCCATTTCTATATTCCTTTTTCATCTTTATTTTCAGTTTTTGTCAACTAAATGTTCTGAAAAAAGAGTAAACATTTGGTTTCATTTCAAAAGTTACTTTTTCAAGAAAAATGCAGAGATACGGAATGATTCAACTCTTTTACATCTCTAGTGTATATTTTGAACATTTCTAGTGGTCATTTTAGATTTCTAGTGGTGATTAAATTTACTGATTAGTTGTGTTATTTTTTTTTTTGATGCAATATCATGTTTGGAACTGATATCTGTGGTTATAGCACCAAGAAAGTACATGCTCCAAGTAGTAAAAGGTAAAAATTAACACAATGAAACATTCAGCAATCATCAACAACTTAATACTTGTTGAAGTGCTTTTCCTAGTAGAAGTTCCTTCTGGCTCTATGTAGTAATTTCAAAGCTTCTGCAAACAGAGAAGAAGAGACCTCAAAGAAATTAAATAGAGTATTGCCCACCAGAATTTCAAACCCAATGAATTTATGAAATAAGTCGTGAAGATAACTAGTAATCAACAATTAAAAGCAGAACAATTTACGGAGATGGAGAACCAAAAATCTTCCTAGATTACATACTCTACATACACAGTCATTTGATAAGATAGTTTACATTATCCTCTCTTTCCTCATTTTCATATGGCCAATATTTTTCTTCTAAAATACATTCAAACTAAAGGAATGTAATCAAGCTACTATTTCCTCAATTTTTGATTACCAACATTTCTCTTCTAATACAAATTCAAGTGGCCATAAGATCTGACAAAAAAAGATATATACTTCCCAACGTAAATGACATAATATAACAGAGTTCTCACCATCTACCCTTTTCCTCGGTTTCAATGAACTATAATCTTTTCTAATACATGTTCAAGTTACTTGCCTAAACTCAATAGAAGATATATAAACCTTAAAGGTTGATTTTTTCCCTAACATTATAAATTATCACGACTATATAGAGTAATAAAACTCAAGAATGCAAAGTAGAAGAAGCTTAACAAAGTCCACGAGTTATAGAAACTCACGAGAGTATCATCAAGGGTCCCGGCAGTATGAACCTCCCGTTGGGCGATAATTTGGCAAATAAACGACAATGGAACCTTATCGTCAAAGAGTCTTCAAGAAAAGTGCAAGCCGCATCCCAAATTTTACAAGACCCGTCGTGGCTGCTAGAAACAATCAATGAACCATCTCGATTGAAGTGGATGGAAATGCTAAGAAGCATCGAGTGCGCTTGGATAACATGGACGGCCGACCATTTTGACATCCCAAACCCTATTAGTCTCATCAAAAGAACCAGGAGCGATGAGATTGGATTGGTGGTCAAAATTGACGCAGAAAACAAAATTGGTGTGGTATCGTAGGGTTTTGGCGCACTCATAGGTGAATCGCCCCAGATCACGGAGGTTTTGTCGTCGGGGCGGGCGAGAGATATAGTGGGAGGCGGAGGACTAGGCGAGGTCGTTGATGCCTTTAGAGTGGGTGACGAGGGTGGAGATTTTGGGAGGGTTTCGATGGACCGGATGATGAGGGTTTTGAAGGAGATAGGGCGATTGAGGGAGATAGGGCTCGACTGTATTTTCTAAACTGAGGGAGTGAAAATTGAGGGAGAGAATGGGCGTGAAAATAATGGAGAAGGATATTTTCGCGGCCAACTTATTTTAGGCAAAAACTTATTTTATTTATTTCATAAAAAAAATATAATTTGTAAAATCTATAAATTTTAAGAACATATATGCATTACAGTATATTTTTATTCCTATAAATTGGTAACCTACTATTTGGTAGTGACATGATATTTATATGTTGACAAATTTATGACGAAGTTAAATTATAATTAACGTGAAGTTTTATGTGATAAAATAGAATAATTTATAACAAAGTTGAATTATAATTAATGTGAAACTTTATATGATAAAATAGAATAATTTAAAGCGTGGTCATTTTTAATTCCAATCTATCTCTTGTCATATGTAGCAAACTCTTAAAATATAATGATAAGCTTAATATATTATATTATTTTATATTGTTATTTATAAAAAGACCACTCTTTTTGTAGAATAAAAATAAATGATAAATGTGAATCTTTTGTGGGACGGAGGGAATAACTTTTAATGCGTCACACGTGGAGTAAGGTTATGACCAAGTCAAGTTGAGTTTTAGTATATCGAATTCGAGCTCTCTTCAAATTTAAACGAGCTCGAGTTGAGTCGAACTTTTAAACGTGTCCTAATATGTTATTCGAATTTTACTCATTTATAAAACATACTATTATGGACGAAATATAATTTTACTATAATATCTAAAATCATACCAAATTCTTAATTAATACTCAAAGTACATATAAAAATATTTAATTATTTATAAAAGTCTTTATTTTAGAAATGAATTTTAACTCAAAGGGAAAATATTTTTTTTTATTTGACAATCTTGATAATATAATGAACAAGTTAGTCGACAATCCAGAATTTCTACGGTTGATTCAACGCAACACCAACTCACGAACATAAAGTGTATGACCCTGAATGTTATGAAATGAAAGTATTCAATTTTTTTATAATTATTATTTTATTTAGTAAATGGTTAAATTGATAAAAGGCTAAAGTTAAGGGTGATATTTGAAAAATTTTCAAAGTAAGCAAGTTGTCATAAAATAATCAGTGGTAAAAGTACAGTAATATGCGTGATTGCATAGTAGCACACTGTATTGATTATTGATGCTTACTTGAGAAGTCACTCAGTTTTATTCAATTATTGTCACAATATTTTATATTATTAAATCAATAATTGAGATGACAAGTTATTCATATTATTATTTGCATAATTAACAATGACTAGAAGTTCTGTCAAGGAGAGGTTTGGTCACCTAATTGCGCGCCAATAGGGAGAAATCCTTATTGGAAAGCCCCCTCTTTCCTGGGAACGATCTGGTTGTTAATATTGCGAGTTATAATAATAATGAAAAATGTTATTAAAAATCAAATTTGAGTTCGGAGTTGAATTTGGAGACGCGGACGTGATATTTGAGTCCGAAATGATGAAATTAGTAAGAATAGACTATAAACACAAAATTTGTCGGGGTTGACTTTTTGGTCAAAAAGTCAACAGTTGACTTTTTCGGTAATTTATGATGCATTTGTGGTAGATTTTGCTTATTTTATGGATCCCCATTTACCCATTTTTCAAAATAATCGGTAGAATTTTTTTAATATAATAAAGGTGGGGCCCACATGTGGTGGCCACAGGTGGGGCCCATATGTGTTGAAAAACAGATTCTGGAAATGAGGGAGGAGTGGAGTTACGTAGGATGAAGGAAGGTATATATATATATATATATATATATATATATATATATATATATATATATATATATATATATATATATATATATATTATAATAAGTTTTGTTTTTATGAAAAATAGAATATATTATATTATATATAAAGTTATTTGTTTTGCTTGAATATTATAATATTTTTTTTTAAACAGACGTCTGAAAATTTACAAGAATTCAGACCGTGAAATTTCAATTGTTTCGTCCGTGAATAAATTCAAATAGTATCCTTTCCATTCTCCTATAAATAGGATGCTTAGTTAGAATTGAAAATCACACCATAATAAGAGAATTCTTCTTCTATAATATTGAGCGTATTTCTTTCAAGTTTTAGGAAGCTTTGAGTGTAAAAAATAGTGAAAGTTTTCTTCAAAAATATATCCGCTATACCAGTTGAAATACTCTTCTTTTTTAGGTAAGGGTTATTATGTTTTTCATATTCTAAAGAGATATTATTTTCGTTTAATATTCGTAAGGGATATTATTTCTTTCGTATTCATGAATAGAGTTATTTTCTTTCAATACTCGTAAGGGTTATTATGTTTTTCATATTCTGAAAAGATATTATTTTTCGTATTCGTATGAATATTATTTTCATTCAACCGTTGTAAGTAAGGGATTTTTGCCAGGGGTAGTTTCGTAATTTTTCTGACCATCAAAAATTCTGGAAACATTTGAAATGATAATTTGATGAGTTTTCTAGATTGTGTTCAAAAATGGTGATTTTTGGATGAATAGATTATGAGTTATGAATTTTATGGAAAAAGACTATTTTAAAAGTAAATCTTTATAACTCCTTGTGGTTAACTCCAAAATTGGTGAAATCTTTATTGGAAGTACATCTATATAACAGCAGTATACCCTATAAATTTCGGAATTTTTGGACAAAAGTACAGTTTATGATAAATGTCTAAATATTCGGCAGTTTTGGCCATATGAAAAATAGTAAATTAATTTTAAAAATTCTGAGCAAAATATATGTTCAATATAGGACTATATTCTGTTAAATCCCAGAAAAGAAAAATTGTTTGTACTGCTTTGGTATTTTTCATGAAAATGGACTAGTTATGAGTAAATGAATTAAATAGATTATGTGAAGTAAAAAAAAAATGGAAAATAGGATTTTATGGCTTGGGAATCCTATATAAGGTATATGCAGATTTTTGATGAGGGTTTTGGTTATTGGTGATGAAATCTTATGAGTTTGGCATTTTAGGATGATTAAATGCATTAATTAGTAAAGTGTAAACAATTAAAATAAATTATTTATAAGTTTAAGAAATGATTAAAATATTGTTATAATATTAATAATATTAGATTATGAGATTATTAAGTGATTGATAACATTTGGATTAAGGTGTTATGAAATCATTGATTTAAAATATTATTTAATGATTAATAATATTAGTAAATTAATTTAATGTTATTATATAATGAATAATATTAAATGGAGTTTATAATATAATGAATAATGTTATTATCTTCGATAAATATTCGTTGAAATATTATTTTATATTCAAATCATTTTTGATACAATATTATTCTTGAATTTTATTCCACAGAGCAGTATCATGTTGACAATCTGGACATTATTGAATTCTGAATAAATTAAATTGTTAAAGTCTTCAATATTTATCCTTTACTTTTATTTGATTGAATTATTTTATCATTGTCATCATCCTCGCGATTATATTATGATGAAAGTCATATGTGGCCATACTGGATAGATGGACTTTGTATGATTATGACCAGGGATTAGTTGGTATAATTATGATCGTAATGTTACAAATGATGTGGTAAAAGTCCTCATTGGCTCGTAATGCATTGATAGACAATTTTTGGGTATGATCATGATCATGGGTTCTCTTCGGCCAAGGGAGCAAAGAAGAATTGATTTATGGCATGATCATGACCGTTGATGAAAAAACGATTATCCTTGGCCCGTAGTGCATGAATAATTCGTGGTCGTGATACTAATGAATATCCTTAGCCATAGTGCATGGATAATTCAGCGATATGGATTTATTATTGAGCTGAGTCTCAGCGATGAAATATTAATTCATAGATGTGATAATAATGAATATCCTTGGCCCGTAGTGCATGGATAATTCATGGATGTGATACTAACGAATATCTTTGGCTTGTAGTGCAAAGATGACTTGTTGTTGGATATCTTTGGTCGTAGTGCAAAGATGACCTGTTGTTGAATATCTTTGGCCTGTAGTGCAAAGATGAACTATTGATGAATATATTTGGCCCGTAGTGAAAAGATGAATTTATTAGTTTGATTATGAACAGGAACTGTGATTTGGTATAACCATGATCTTTGATGTTTCAGGTAAAGACATGTGATGAAAATTATCTTAGTACTGGGTGTGAGAAATTTAGAACCACAATTGTGATTATGAGTTATTCACATGATTGTGGACAGGAACTGTTGATTGATGTTACAGGGATAAAACATTATTGGTGGACTTTTAACATGGAGAAGATAATAGACTTTATGGTGTATTTGACTCTTCTAATGGATTGCTCGTTCCGCTGCAACTATGGTTGAAAAGTTTTATCATCTACTATATGTTCTAAATCTCTGATTTATCACTTGTGAAGGCTATTGATAATTTAATTATCTTTAGTCATGATATTCTTTCTTTGGGCTAGTTGTGCTCACCCTTTTGCTTAATAATTCCTTCGGGTTAATAAAAGTGTATTTGGGTCGGCGGGGATGTGAGAGGAATAGAGCGATGGTCTATAGCTGTTGAGGTTCTCCCTAAACAGTATGGAAATAATTTTATTGAGAACTTTAGATAAGTGTGTTATATTTTATACGTCATTTAATAGTTATATTTGGTGAATCAAATAGGGTGAGGTGAACCCAACTTTGGAAGGGTATTTTGCCACGATCATACAAGATGTCTAATGACATACGACTTCGTGTTATCATAAGACAGGGTTGTGCAATAACCACTTGCTGAGTATATCTACGACCACTACCTATATAATCTTGGAGTTTGGTTGAAATATAATTCTCAATTGAAGATAATGGAGATAAATATATGTCAAGAGAAGACTCACCATTGGAAAGAACATGATAGTAATCTTCTCGTTTTTCTTTGGAAACTATTGGGTCAACCAAGGATACTTATGTGGACATATGATATCTATTATAACTTAGACATATGGTCTCCTATGTACGAAGGTTTCCTTGAGCATTTTTCAAAGATTTTAATTTCTAAAACAGTTATTGACTGTACCTTTATGTAAGGTACAATTGTAAGGTACCATTGTAAGGTGTTGTGGTCGAGGCACCATGAGAGTTACATATAATTGTATTAAAACTTACATTTTAACTATGGTCGTATTTTGCACGACAATTGTATAAATGGAGTTATCATTAGTGTATTTTCTGGCGATCCAAGATGGGTGGTCACCAAACCAGATCAACCTCACGTACAAGACAATCCTCTTCCTTAACACAAAGAAGAAGAGGTCAACATGATTAATTGGACCAGTGGACAGAGTTCAAATCTCAACGGCGAGTCATCTCAGACCACCAAAGATGGTGTTCATAAATGGGATTATGCCAAGTTCCAGTTCGCAATGGAACGTAAGATGAAAGCTCTATACAAGCAAATTGAGCAATTGGCAGAATTATTGACCTATCAGCATCAAGTAACACGCCAGTTAGTCAGCCAAGAGCATGCTAATCTCCTTCCTCTTGTCACAAATATTCCCTCGTCACCTTCAAAAAATGAAATGTTGGAGGACAAAGTGACAAAGAGAGCAAATGCCAAAGCCCGTCGGGATTTAGCCAATAGAAAGGAATTTACATACCTGGGCCAACCTATGGACGAAATCCTGCAGATGTTAATCAATGAAGGAAGAATCACTTCCCTTCTTCCTCCAATTAATCCTCGTTCAAGACGGTTCAATTCTAATGGAGTATGTCAATATCACTCCCATTCTCGCGGTCACAGCACAGAAGAATGATGGGCACTCCGCCACCTTATCCAGAATCTAATTGACAGTGGTGTCCTGCAACTAGCAGACGATGATACTGTGCTACGTGAGAGTGAGAATACCTACCTTACTAAGTGGAAGGGATTAGTAGCAGTCATATCCACAAAAACTGATGGGTCTAGAAAATCACTCACCATACCAGCAATTCAACTCATTGGAAGCAACAATCCTTTGAAAGTGGCCGCTCCGGAGCTAATCAACTTACCATGCAGAGCACAATATCCTATTTTCATCTTACACAAAGTTCCATGGAATTATGGAGAAGGATCCACCTCGCATACAACTGCTGCAGTATCGAAGGAAAATCCGTTGTATCTTCCCCAACGGGTGATGAAGTCCACCATCAAATCAAAGGGGAAAATACCCATGGAGAAGATTGAAAAATTCCTCCACACTATGGGTCATAACGAAGCCAATGTGGTTTTAAGCTTAAAAGAAGTTCCACACCAAATTTCAATTTTGGACTTGGTCCTAACTTCCGAGGATCACCGAAAGATCTTGCTGAAGGTTTTAGAAGAAGCCTATTTACCAAAATCAGTGGATGTGGAAAAATTTCAACATTTGATTGATCACATTTTTAACAACAATGTGATATCATTCACTGATGACGATATACTGCCAGAAGGGACCGGTCATTACAAGCCGTTGCACATTGCGGTTTTGTCCTCCGGATACATGCTGGCTGGAGTCTTGATAGATGGAGGGTCATCTCTAAATATCTGTCCATACGCTACATTGGTGAAGATGAATGTCAATCTCAACCGAATCCGGAGCAGCCATACGGTTATCAAAGCTTTTGATAGAGCCCGCCGTAATTCGGTCGGAGTAATTGAGCTGCCAATCGAGATTGGTCCCCATACATTCTACGTGTCTTTTCACGTACTCAAGATAGATTCAGGATACAACCTGCTCTTTGGAAGACCGTGGATTCATATCGCTGGGGCAGTCCCCTCCACCATTCATCAACAACTGAAATACATTATCAACAATAGCCTTGTGACACCCCCAAATCTGGGCACTTCAATCCCATAGATTTGGTGTTCACTGTCCAATTAAATCATAACTAACTACCCATAAACAAAGGATATAATTAAACTCAAAAGCTTAAACAATAAATCTCCCACCAAAGGGTTACATAATCTCAAATAAATCCCAGGTCATCTAACCTTTATTACAATCATTAGCGAAAAACTAAAACATAATCATAATTAAATCTATTACAAAAGCTTCATAAATAAAATATAAATTAAACGTTGTTGTCTAATCAAGCACTTTGTCCTTGCCCTTGCTTGTAGAAAGCTTTTTAAAACTTCGTAACTTTATCTGCATTGTTTTGTGCAAGAGTGAGCAAACAATTGCCCACAAGAAGGATAATATATAATAACATTTTATGAATGACAATTAACCGAGCTTTCAATGGTAAAGTATTCTTATCGGAACAACAGCTATGAGTTCAAAGGAATAATGAACGTTTAAGTTAACAATAGATATCAACATCAAAGAATACGCTGAGGGTCACAAGACTACGAACTCTATTCTAGGTTTTCAAGTATTTCTACTTTAACCTTTAATGATCTAAAAGACTATAATCATCATCTATATGTCATAGGTTCACGGTGTTTTTCTCTGTAACCTTTAATGATCTAAACGACTATATGGACCATCATTCCGTACTCGGTGATCGACCCTTTGTACTATGTATTGCGCAAACATTTTAATGCTATTGCATAGCTCTAAAATAATCCCCTGATATAGGGTTGTTCATCTCGACTTAGATTATCGGGTTAGAACCAAAGGAAGTTTAGTTGGGAATTAACTTCAAAGGAAGTCTAGATTTTTAGAGCATTTCAAACAACTAAGTATTGGTTGAATCAGATAGAAACCAATAACTATTCAAGGGTTTGATTATAATATCTTCATGAACAAGGTATATCGATGAATCAATAAGGCTAGAGTATTAACAATTTCTAAGTTGAACAAATGTTATCATTGACAACATGCTTTCAAAATTGTGTGTGTACATAAACAAACCAAAGGAAGTTTGGTTTGAGTTGACTTCAAGGGTAATTTGGAGTTTAGAACATTCATCAACTAAGGATTAGTTGAATTGATAAAGATTCGCTAAGCAACTTAGAATTCAATACAATAATGTAAGATAATAAAATGATATTGAAGAAAGAAGATCAAACAACAGTTATTAATAGCAGAATAAACACACTTCTTACAATAAAATTACAGACTTTGAATAACCAAGGTAATCTCGATTGGAAAAAAGAAACAAAGATTAACCAACTTGCTCAACAATAAATGGGGTTAAAGAACTTGCATTACAATAAATCATTAAACAAGAGATTAGAAATAGAGAATTTGCATAAGTATAACATAACAGTGAAAAGTAACCTTGCTGAATAATAAATTAGCAAAGGTTAGGGAACTTGCCTCGTGCGTAAGTTAACCAATCACTACTCACGTTCGCCCCAAGTCCTACACATACCATATGTATTGACAATACACATTAGTTACACTAACATTACCTTCATGAGATGCTTTCTTAGTTTTAGTAAAGCTACTAACTAAGTTTAAGTTTAAACAACATCGCATCCTTTCATTACTTTTTAGCTTTATTATAACTACTTAAGTGATCATGTAATTGCACCACATACATATTAACAACTTGATACAACATCCTATTACATGTCTAACATGTTATCATTAAGTTATACTAATACACAAAGGGTTGCACTTGCATTCGCGCATCCCGACGCCCTCCGATTAGCTCCAAATACACAACAGTCCTAAAGATGACCAATTTGACCCTTCATAACGATTTCAAATTGAAAACCTTAAAGAATAAAAGTTATAGGCCAAATCGTCTTCTTTCCGAATCATCTTGAATATCCTTAATCGGAGTTCGTATGCAAACGTTATGGCCATTTTACTACAGGAGGTCAAAACTGCCCAACTCAGACAACTTTTTTAGGTGTCGGCGCGAGATCAATGCGTCGTCGGTAGCGATTACAATATTTGGGTATGAGTTCAATATTTGGTGAGCTACTAGCCCATTTTTGACATCAAGCACGAACTTTGACGACGGATTGAAATTTTTATTTGGCCAAATTTAATTTAAGTATAAATTCTGAGAACACCCATAATCAGAAACAAAACCAAGCTACTATTCTTAATTTCTAACACCAATTAACATATATAACTTATGAAAATTACACATAAACTTCACCAAGCATACAAATACTAACATAACACAACTTAAACCATAATTCTAGAAAAGTTAAATACTGGAATAGCATATTTTAAAACCAAAAACTCCATTTTTGATTTTCATTCTAGAAATCAACACTGTGAATGCATTACTTGATCAAATCATCTCATTCGAACTACGTTATGCTCGTATCTCAATGAAATACCAAATCTGAGTTTTAATTTCTGATTTTTCATAAGAATTGACCATCCAAATTGGTACTTATCTATGCCATACAAAGAATGCATATAATTGATATTACTTTCCTCCCAACACAAACATAATTAGCATACTATTATGGTTTAAACACAAATTCTAATCATCATAAACACATACAACTACAAGTACTCAATTGTATAATCGTAAACTTAGAATTTTGAATTCACAGAACATGTAAATTATGTCGAACTCATACATATACATATATTATATCAAAGTTATAGAACATACCTTCAACTACTAAAATAATTCTTGCTAAAAATCACTAGTATTGGCTTTGAAATCCTCAAGCTTCCTCTTAATCTCTCTCAATTCTCAGACTCTTTTCTGTTCTCTTTTTCCTTCTCAATAGACTATCTCTAATTTAAGCGTAAACAATAAACTTATATAGCCATAATACCTATACTAAATATATCGGTTACCAACTAATAAACGTATCTATTATAATTATATTATTTAATTTATATTATTTATTTTATTTGATTTTCAAAAACTAGAAATCCCAAAAGCCTAAGGCTTGTTTGGCAACCATTTAAATTTTAAAGAATTAATCATACTTAAGCCTTGTTTGACAAAACTAATTTAAATCCTTTTAAATTTATTTTTATAAACACTTTAGTTTAAAGTTATAGTCACATACTATATTTTAATTAAATATAGCATTTTAGCAAATATCACCAAATTATAATTTTCATTATAACTTTATTTAATAATTTAACATACCATCTAAATTATTAAATTAACACAACAACAAAACACCTCATGTTATAATACAAACCTCTAAATTATAAATTAATTTAATTTAGAAAATTCTCCAATCATTTATATTCATCAACCATCACATCAACAAATATTTATTTAACAATAAACACCTCAAATAATATTTATATAACTCAATAAATATTTAAATTACAATTTGAAATTTCGGATAGTTACAAGCCTAGTCACGGGCAATGCTGAACCGGAATGTCCTCCACATAGTGACATACCATACATCAACGTCAATTCAGATGTTGAACCGGTCAGTTCTCATGCCTTGGAGGTGAGCAACACTCAGTACCATGCTATTGGAACGCCACCTCTCACACCCAAGATTTCTACCAAAGTAATTCCAGCTACTCAAGAAATGATATCTTTGGGCCATCAGCCAGGACAAGGGCTGGGTAAAGATCACCAGGGTATCAAGTACCCCATTCAAGTATCCAGTCAAACTGGGACAGCTAGACTAGGCTATTCTGCCAATTCTAGTCATAGAAATCCTCATAAGCATCACCAGATTCCTTCAGCTTTAGCCGCATGTCGATTATCTTTATCTTTGAATTCTGAGTCCGTACAACCTCCAGTAAAGGTGCCAGCCAACGTAATGGCTATGTTATTTCCCAAGCCGGTACCCGTGAAGGCAAACAAAATCTTTGTTCCAGATCCTAGAGTGGAGGAAGAGAAACAAAGAATTAAGAAAGATATCGTCAGAATGATGTCAGGCATACGCATCATCGTTCATGACGAACATACAAGCAGATACACCCCAAACGATGATTGCTCAGATGTAATGGCCATCATTCGGGATAAGGAGGACGATGACAGCCCCTCCATCACTACAGTCCACCCGGACTTTGCCCTTGACAATTGGAGCAGCACTCCTTGCATTGGTCGACAAGGGTAAAATGGGTAGGAACTCTTTCTGCCCTGTAGATATCATAACTGCTTACTTTTCTATACAGTATTAGCAGTCATTTTGCCAGTACATGCTAACACTTTGTATGATCAAATCCTTTCATATATACTAAGTGAAAGCATATTTTTGTTTCAGGACCCTGAATTAAGATGTGCATGTACTTGCTGATATAGTGCCTCTTCTCCACAAAGATTGTAACTTTGATGTAGAGATGAATTCAGCCTTGATGGAAATACATAAAGACATTGAGGTGCCTCCAGAAATTCTAGAATGGGTCGAAGACAAACCTAAACCCAACCTTGATCAAACCACTTCCTTCAATCTCGGAACCTTAGAAAGCTCTAAGTTAATCCAGATTGGTTCAGACCTTACCCCAAACCAAAGGAATGACATGGTTACACTACTAACTCAATTCCAGGATGTGTTTGC
The DNA here is from genome assembly GCA_020205605.1 of Panax ginseng. Classification (NCBI taxonomy): domain Eukaryota; kingdom Viridiplantae; phylum Streptophyta; class Magnoliopsida; order Apiales; family Araliaceae; genus Panax; species Panax ginseng. Next base: position 44,096,816 of record CM035127.1, on the reverse strand, counting down.
ATGGTCTCATGAAGACATGGTGGGTTTGTCAACTAACATTGTCCTTCATCGCCTTTCCATTAAAGAGGGATTCAAGCCAGTCAAGCAGAAGCTCAGGCGATTGAAACCTGAGTGGAGTTCAAAGGTGAAAGAAGAAATTATGACACAATTTTAAGCTGGCATCATCATGGTGTCTACATATCCTAAGTGGATATCCAACATTGTTCCCGTGCCTAAACCTGGAGGAAAGGTGCGAGTTTACATGGATTATCGGGATTTGAACAAAGCTTGCCTTAAAGATAGCTTTCCCGTGCCATTTATCCACATTCTCATTGACAATACTGCTCAATACTGCATGTACTCCTTTGTTGATTGCTTTCCGGGGTACCATCAGATCATGGTTGCTAAGGAAGATCGTGAGAAAACTACTTTCATCACGCCTTGGGGAACCTTTTGCTATAGACAGTTGTCATTCGGCCTCATCAATGCCGGAGCCACCTATCAGCGAGCTATGATGGCTCTCTTCCATGACTTAATGCACAAAGAGATCAAGATCTACGTGGATGACATCATTGTCAAGTCCCGGAAGGAGGAGGACCACTTACACCATCTCAGGAAGATATTCAACAGGTTACGTAAGTACAACTTGAAGTTTAATCCAGCCAAGTATGCCTTTGGCGTTAAATTAGGTAAGTTGCTTGGATTCCTAGTCAGCCACAAAGGGTTGAGCTGGATCCTACCAAAATCCAGGCCATCACAGAAATGCCCATTCCTCAGACAGAGAAGGAAATACGGGGATTTTTGGGAAGAATCAACTTCATTAGCAGGTTCATTTCTCAACTCATCGCAACCTGTGAGCCAATCTTCAAGCTGTTAAGGAAGAAATCCTCCATGAAATGGAATGATGAGTTCCAAAAGGCCTTCCTCACAATCAAGGAACAGCTAGTCAAAGCTCCCATTTCACATCATCGAATCACCCCTGCACTATGGCCAAGGATATTCTTTAGTATCACGACCACAATTATCCATGCACTACGAGCCAAGAATATTTGTGTATTCCTTAATGGTCATGATCATGCCAACAACTGTCCATCAATGCACTACGGGCCAATGAGGACTTTTACCACATCATTTGTAACATTACGGTCATGATTACACCGAATAATCCCTGGTCATAATCATACCAAGTCCATCTATGCACTACAGGCCACAGATGACTTTCAAAAAATATAAAGATGATGACAACGATATAAGAATTCAAAAAAACAAGTTCAAGAATTAATTTGTCCAAGAACCAATAACGTCCAAATTGTCAACATGATATTTTTTTGTTGAGTAAAATTCAAGAATGCTCAGAAGAATATTTCCATGAAAAGATACTGGATGAAGCGCAATTATCAAGGATATTCCACTAATTTCATGGAGTATAGAAGTCAAAACTTTAACTAACTGAGTATAATATAGAATGGAATAACAAAAGAAATCACCATGCATGCGGTGCCATGACAGACATGAGTTATTCAACGTAATACTAAATAACGAGCAGTCGTGTCAAAGTAAATTATGACAAGCAGGATGTTCCATCGTAATATTAAAGAATGGAATAACAATGAAATCACCATGCATGCGGTGACGCGCATGCGAGTTATTCCAACAAAATATTAATAAGGGCGGAATCGGTCCCGTGAAAACACATAGACAGGATATTCCAAATGTAATAATAATAAAGAGCGGAACCAGTCCGGCGTAAAACGCATGCATGTGATATTCCAACGGTAATAATAATAAAAAGCGGAATCAGTCCCCAGTAAAACGCATGTGAGCGAGGATATTCCAATGAGAATATTAATAAGGGCCGGAATCGATTCCGGCGTAAAAGCGCATGAACGAGGATATTCCAACAGAATAGTAAAGACGGAATAATAGAAGAATGTTACCAAGTATAGGGTAGCCCGCGTATATAGGTTATTCCAACATAATAATAAAGAATGGAATAACATAAGTTCTCTTCATGAATACAAAAGAATAACACCCCTTACGAGTACAACAAATAATATTCCCTACCTTAAGAAGAAGAGTACTGGATATATAAGTAGTGAAGTAGCAGAATACTTTCTTCTTTCTTTCTATAGTTTATCTCTCTAGAGTTTCAATGAATTCGTAAGAAATAATGAAGGAATGAGCTTCTATTTATAGAAAATGGACTGCATAGTAACTAATTCCTGAACGGTCCAGATTGATTTACTTTAATCGGACGGTTCATAAAATATTCTAATAAAACAAAATTTTTAAATAAAATATAAATAATATATGTTATATATATATATTATGCAACCCGTGAATACACCCCGTGAATCAGGATGATTCACGTGAATTTTAAATAATCTCTCTATATATATATTATATACATATAGCACTTCTTTTCTCCATCCTATATATATATATATATATATATATATATATATATATATATATATATATATATATATATATAATATAATAACAAAAATTACTCCATCCTATACTAGCCAAAAAACTTTCTCAAAGACATTTTATGTTCCTCCCCACCCACTTGACTAACAATATATATATATATATATATATATATATATATATATATATATATATATATATATATATATATATAACAAGATTAATATAACTTTCCACCAACAATTTTGAAAATGGGTAAGCGGGGGTCTAAATAATACGCCAAACTTACAACAAATACTATAACAATAATTGAACAAAACTGAGTGACTTCTTACGTAAGCATCAATAATTAATACCGTGTGCTACTATGCAACCACGCATATTACTGTACTTTTAACACCGGGTGTTTCAATAGTTAACTGTAAAACTTCCGCCGTTATTTTCATAAAGTATTTTTGTCATTTTCTTAATCAGGACAATAATTCCGTTGTGGGGTCCACCAATGATTGTCTTAGTTGTATACGAATATTCCCTGTTAAAATGAATATTTCCACCAATCGAATATTATATAACAACTTGCGTACTTTGCAAAATTTATAAATATTACCCACAACTATAACATTATATCAATTTCACTCCATAATATTCAAAAATAATATTTATAGAAAATTCATCTTTATTCAAAAAAAATTGGGGTTTTACAATCTCCCCTTCTTATGAAATTTCACCCTCGAAATTAGGGTACGTACCGGGTATGTCGAAGAGGTAAGGATACCTTGATTTCATTTCAAATTCTAACTCCCAAGTTATTTCCTCAACATCGTGGTTTCTCCACAAAACTTTGACTTGAGGTATAACCTTGGTGCGTAGAATATGTTCCTTCTTATCCAAGATTTGAACATGAACCTCTTCATATGTCAAATCTTCCGCTATTTCGTTCGGTTCTAACTCAATAATGTGGTTCGGGTCTTCCACATATTTACGTAGCATGGATATGTGAAAAACGTTATGAACACGAGACATACTTGGCGGTAAAGCGAGTCTATAGGCCACGTTCCTACTCGATCGAGGATTAAAAAGGGTAGATGAATCGAGGATCGAGCTTTCTCTTTTTCCAAATCTCGTAACTCCTTTCCCGCGGAGCAACTCATAATAACACATGATCTCCTATATCAAATTCCACGTCCTTTCGATGAAGATCAGCATAACTCTTTTGTCGATCTTGTGAGGTTTTTATACATTGTCGGATCGTTTGAATCTTTTCCGTAGTCATACATACCAACTCCGGTCCCAACAACGTTGCTTCACCCACCTCATCCCAGCATACTGGAGAACGACACTTTCTTCCGTACAATGCCTCGAATGGAGCCATGCCAATGCTTGCTTGATAACTGTTGTTGTAAGAAAACTCAACCAATGGTAAGAACTTGTCCCAACTTCCCTTGAAGTCAAGGACATAGAGTCTTAATAGATCTTCAAGAGTTTGAATCGTCCTCTCTGATTGTCCGTCCGTGTGAGGATGATATGCCGAACTAAATCGTAAATCCGTGCCCATAGCTTTTTGCAAACTAACCCAAAATCTTGAAGTGAATCTTGGGTCTCGATCAGAAACTATGGATACTGGCATACCATGCAATCTTACAACCTCGTTTATGTACATACGAGCAAGACGTTCAAGCATATAAGTTTCTCGTATCGGTAAGAAATGAGCAGACTTGGTCAATCTATCAACAATGACCCAAATCACATCTATGCCTTGAGAAACTTTGGGAAGACCGATAATGAAATACATGGTAATGTGCTCCCACTTCCATTCTGGAATTTCAAGTGATTGCAATGGACCTTTTGGTACTTGATGCTCCGCCTTGACTCGTTGACACGTTAGACACCTTGAGATAAACAACGCAATCTCTCTCTTCATATTGCTCCACCAAAATGTATGACAAATATCATGATACATTTTGGTACTCCCAGGATGGATTAAAAACGGTGTGTTGTGCGCCTCCATCATGATTTTATACTTTAACTCAGGGTCGTTAGGAACACAAAGTCTGGAGTTGACTCGAAGTATTCCTTCTTCATCGATTCGTGCTTCCGGCATAGTACCTTCTTGCACTTTCTTCCTCATACGAATCAGCTCCAGGTCTGTAGCTTGAGCAGCTTTAACTTTATCAATTAAAGTCGGTTCTACTCGTATATTCGCCATCATCACATGGGTCCTTGGAGTCTTTAACTCTATCTCCATCCTTTGCAAGTCACACAAAATGGGCTTTTGTGTTGTCAATATTGCACTCGTACCCGCATATGATCTTCTACTCAATATGTCAGCTACCACGTTCGCTTTTCTAGGATTGTATTGGATGGTATGATCATAATCTTTCAACAGTTCAAGCCAACGTCATTGTCGCATGTTGAGTTCCTTTTGAGTGAAGAAATATTTGAGGCTTTTATGATCCGTAAAGATCTCCACTTTCTCCCCATACAAGTAATGCCTCCAAATCTTTAGTGCGAAGACAACAGCTGCCAACTCTAGATCATGAGTAGGATAATTCCTTCCATATTCTTTGAGTTGTCGTGAGGCATAAGCTATGACTTTCCCAGGTTGCATGAGAACACATCCTAACCCTTTGCCCGAAGCATCACTGTAGATGACAAATCCCTCCAAACCAGATGGTATTGTCAGAACAGGTGCTAAAATGAGTCTCATTTTGAGTTATTGAAAACTCTTCTCATATTCCTCGCTCCAATCGAACTTTGTATCTTTCCGAGTCAGCTGAGTTAGTGGAGTAGCGATTCGAGAAAACCCTTCTACGAATCTCCGATAATAACCAAACTAAGCCGAGAAAGCTACGATGCCGGTCATCGATTTAGGTTGCTCCCAACTTTGAATAGCTTCAATCTTTCTTTGGGTCAACAGATATTCCATGACTTGATACCACGTGCCCAAGGAATGCTACTTCCTCAAGCCAGAACTCGCATTTCTTCAACTTGGCATAAAGCTTATATTCACGAAGCTTTTGGAGTATCAGCCTCAAGTGTTGTTCATGATCTTCATGGGTTTTCGAATATATGAGGATGTAATCAATAAAGACGACCATAAAGTGATCCAAATATTCCTTGAATACTCGGTTCATCATTTCCATGAAGGCAGCAGGAGCATTAGTCAATCCAAAGGACATGACTAGGAATTCATAATGCCCGTACCGAGTTCTGAAAGTCGTCTTTTGAATGTCATCGATTCTAATCTTCAATTGGTGATATCCGTAACGAGGATCAATCTTTGAAAAGAATTTGGCTCCTTGCAATCGGGTCAAACAGGTCATCAATACGTGGCAATGGGTACCTTATTTTGATGGTGACATGATTCAACCCCGATAATCAATACAAAGTCGCATACTCCCATCTTTCTTCTTCACGAATAGAAACAGAGCACCCCAAGGAGAAGTACTAGGACGAATAAAGCCAATGTCTAACAATTCTGTAGTTAAGTTTTTAACTCACGAAGTTCAATAGGAGCCATTCGATATGGGGATTTAGAAATGGGTTTTGTACGGGTTCAAGGTCGATACAAAATTCAATTTCACGCCCGGGGTAGGCAGGGGAAGTTCTTGAGGAATACGTCAGAAATTCATTAACAATAGAAATATTATTCAAAAACCGACGTATTTTTGTTTAGATCTCGTGACATGAGCTAAGAAAGCTTGACATCCGCTTTTTCAATAAACGAATAGCTTTATGGCTTCGAGATGACGATGATTGATTTTAATGGTTTGGTTGCTTTCAATTGCAAGATAATAGGTCGATTAGGAATATGAAAGCTAACAACCTTATGAAAACAATCAATTTTTGCATGATGAGTAGTTAACCAATCAATCCCTAGAATTACATCAAATGCAAGTATTTTTAATGCAATAAGATCGACAAGTAATGTGGAGGTACCAACTTGAACCAAACAAGACTTATAAACCGTGGATGTAATGAAGGTTTCTCCCAACGGAGTTTCCACAGATAAGTCAAAGTCTAATTTCTCCTGAGTCAAATTTAATCATTGAGTAAGTAGGAGAAATAAAAGAATGGGTAGAACCAGATCAAATAAAGTGTAGACTTCGCTAGAGTTTATGATAAGCTTACCCATGATGACCTCATTCGGGTTCCTTGCTTTACGGGAGGTCACAACAAACGCCTCCTCAGACTTCTGGGCTTTGACTTTTTCTTGGATGACCTTTGGTGCCTCCATCCTAATTGAATTTGTCTTGGTGAATGACAAAATCGGGCTAAGTGACCTTCTCTTCCACAATTATAACATGCATTGGACGGCATCACACTAGGGATTGAACTGTTTGCGCTTATAGTTTTTTACCCCAAAACATGGGATCAAACTTTTCACACATGCAGTTTATCCTCAACCTAGGATCAAACTTTCTCTTCCCCACAGTCTGACCTGCACATGGGATCACGCTTTTCAACTTGTCCTGAGGGGCGAACTATGCCGACCTGATCTCCTCTTCAATAGGAGTACGTAGGCAACCATTTCACATGGCCCGGTCGCAATAAAATAAAAACAACAAAAACATTTCTACCCCCTTCTCTTTACAAAAATAAAAATAACAAAAACATTCCTACACCATTCCTGCCATATACAGTGTTGAACCTCTTACACCAGGTTCAAACTACGCAGACCTGATCTCCTCTTCAATAGGAGTACGTAGGCAGCCATTTATGGTTTGGTCTCACCCCCTACCAAAACATAAATGCTGGTCATCTGGTACTGGGATCATCCTTTAATCCACTACATTTCATCGGCTTCAGACCAAAGGGATGGAATTACCTGAACTCCTCCTAAATAGGAGATTCGGCGACCATCTAAGCTGCGATTATGCTTCAAAGATCAACACCAATCCATAAGAGATGGAATTAACTAGGCTTCTCACAAATAGAAGTACTGGCGACCATATGTGGTGCGGTCACTCTCAGAGATGAAAGCCACACTCCTCTCCACATTTCCATACAGAAACCAGTCCCAAGACACCAAAAATGTTAGGGATACACACAGATCAATGATCCATTCTGAACTATCCAAAGACAACTCAATGTCCATCCATCCGGGAGGAATTGAATACATCAAGATCACAAGTCCGAAGAAGCGGGCAAAATATCAAGCAAGTCGAGCATATCTAAAAGGGAAGTGATCAAAATATATTTCCCTGCTATATATAATGTTGTTTGATATACACAATGTAAACTGTATAGGACAAAATGGCTATGCTAGTCTGTGCAGGAAAATACAAGCCCATCTACAAATCAGGGTATATGCGAGCTAACAAGCCCAACATGGCATCCCTCTCAGAAGAAGGAGGCGTAGCTGTGGTCTCCTTTACGAGGGTATCCACCCGACCCAACAGATCTGTAGCCATCTACATGGTGACCATATGCTCATCAATGTAAGCGCTCATATCTGCAATCATGCCAGTGGTAAGAGATCTCACTGTAGTACTATCTGTGATGGATACATCCCGGGCAGATATGGCAATATCCCGCTCAACTATGACTGCATCTCTGGCTGATCTGGCCTCATCCCACTCAACAACAGTGGCGTCTCTGTGAGCTAATGCAGCACTTTCTCTAACAGAGTTGCGTCTCTCCCATCAAGGGCAGTCAACATTAAGGCTCTAGCCTGGTCTCTCTCGAAGGTCATCAGATGAAGACTCTGCTCGAAGTACTGTGTCGAATGCTATATCACAACAGTGCTAGTATTGGGAGAATCTAAAGGAGATGTTGGTAACTCGGCAAGTAGCTCCTCCTTGATGTGGGAATCAATGTCCTCCATGGGCTCTCCATCATCTGAATCACTATCCGGCACTGTGGATATTGCCACAGCCGATGAAATCTCTATCTCCATCCACGCAGCATACTCTGGCGAACATCCCAGATGGCTAACGGAGAAAGCAGCTACCTTATGCTGATCCCAATAAGCATACACACGGGAATCGATCCTTTGCTAAGATATAGCGAGAAGCTAAACGCTGGCCCAGCGCCCCCTCAAAAGGATGAAAAACTTGAAATTGGTCAAACTGCGACATCACGACCATCGGGTGATATGTAGTCATTCCCCTCAAACCAGCCAGAGGGAGGTAATCTATGCCCGAAGCATGAGTAATAAAGTTGTAACGTGAGCTGAGCCCCGAACACGGCAATATGTTAAATGGATCACTGATCTCCGTCAAAAATACAAACCAAGACATGGCGTCCAGACACTCCGTAAGCTAAAAGGAGTAGGACATGGCTATATCATGGGTAAAACAATATCCATGCCATCTAAAAGTGCCGATCGGTCTCAAGTGTGACATAAACCACACGTCTAACATGGTAGAAGCTTCAGAAACACTCACTCGTCGGATAATTGCAAGAAGATGTAGTCGAGCTCGTAGTCTCGCTATAATCATCGATGATGATGGTATGACCCTCCCTGAGAGCTCTCACTACCACGATAACTCCTATGTCCAACTCGTCCATATACCGTGGCATATAACATATGACAGTACGCACAATAGCAATACATCTACTCTGGCCAGATGCCAATGATCCTCCGGTATGGTGAAATCCCCGGAATGTCGTGTGTAACTATCCTCATAGCAAAATCTGTCAAATAGAAAACGCTAGGATATAACGTGGCCAGATGTAAGCTCATCCTGCACCACCCTATGCCTCAATCCAGTGAGGGTCATGAATCGTCGACTCATGTCCCCCACAGCCATATGCACACAAGGTCTGTCCAATAGCAGCATCGTCAACCGTGTATACTCCTCCAGAGTGAGAGTCAACTCCTGGGTCCCAAATCGGAAAACTTGCCTCTCCGATACCCAGTGCGCCAGCATGCCATCCACGAATCATGTAGGAACCTGAAACATCAGCGGGTCAGTAGATTTCGCAATAAGCGATCCATCGTCACCCCGTCTCGATGGTGACATGTTGTCATACCACAATCACATACCAGATGCCACCAATAATGGTGGGGTATGATCAATACGGCTAACTGTCGAAGAAGACATCTGTACGGGGCGTGTCATAAGACCATCCAGGGGTCAATGTTGAATATCTCTGGAAATACATACATATGCATAACATGATACATGCATTACAGGTAATAGATAACAATATGATATAAGGAATGGAAAATGGTACATACATTCCTAAGTATACCATCATCTACATACATCATCTTTGTACAACTAAAAATACAGGGAAATGGGGCACAGAAGCCCTACTACTAATAGAGGCCTATCAAAAGATATAGCGAGAATGGGGCACAACCACCCAATAGCTAACAGAGGCCTATCAAAAGAGATAATGAGAATACACATCAGAAGAAGACAATGGTGTCAATATCTACATCATCAATCATGTCCACCTGATGTAACTCCTCCTGAGTCACTGGATCTCTATCAACAGGGATGTCAGGCCTATACAGAGGAGGATCTGCGCCGGCAAAACCAAATAAGTCATCTAAGAGGCCAGCGCCTGAGCTAGAAGGATCAAACGAATCTGCTTCTCCCGGATCTCTGCCCAAATGTCGGATAAAGAAATGTGCCCGGTCCAGTCGCTAGGTCAAACTGTCAATCTGTGTCACATGAGTTGGATCTCGAACACAGGCTAGCCAATCCGTCATCATCATGGATCCTGGAACCATATCCCCCATGAACTGAGTGGCGCGGGTCTGGGCTCCAATAGTGCGAGGGAACCACCAACGCTGGAATATCTCCTGAGTATAGGGGACCTCTGATAATGCAAAACCATCAACCCCTAAAAATGGGATGTCAGTAATGGGTGACTGCGATACAGGCCAATGACACCTGGCGGGAGGCAAGATCGGCATACAGATCTCTCTGGTGGTGCTCCTAATAGCACGCTCTCCTAAATAGAGCTCACATCCTCCATATGTAAAGAGAGGAACTCTCCGGGTGGAAATCACATACTCGACGCCAGTCGGGTACCCATCCTTAAAACTGATGGCCAAGTGCTCCCCAAAATAGGGAATCCATATAATAATGTCAGTTATCAACAACTCCAGTTGTAAGCGGCAATGAGTGAAACCCTCAGCTACAGGGACCTCCGCCAATATGGAATGATGCCATCGTCATCCTCATGGATAGGTATCTAAACCTAACACGCTCACAGGGCACAAACATAGAAGGCTATCATAGGCCCAAAACTGCCAACATAAAGGCGAACATATGCGGTCAGTAAACACTCTTAACCTATACATGGGAAACGACAACAGAAATACCCACCAACAGAAATGGGTAGAATCCTAACCAAGCCTCAGTCAAACCCTGCGAGCGCATACACATGCCCTTGAGGAAATAGGCAAAGGTATAGGAACCCCAATCATACTCTCCAATACGGTCCACATGACGTGTGGCGCTGACCAAAGCGAACAACACCATAGAAGAGTTATCTGCTATGAAGCAGCCTCTAATGATCATCAGGAACAATCGCCGAAGAATGCGATCCCTGACTCTGACATCATCTGACATGGTCTCACTCAAAAACCCACTCATAGCATCCACGCTCAAAGAACCTGCACGGATAGTCCTGCCTTTGAGCGCCTCTGCCCGAACTCCTAGCAAGGATCTGACGGTAGTAGGGGTAATATCCGCCATGCAAGGCATTGGTGCCCCTCCAAACTCCATACCTGTGATAAACCGCCAATCCATCGGCGCCATCATCACCTCACAGTCCAGCAAATGGAGTGATTGAGTCTGATGAAACCAACGCTCAGACAATGCCCTGAGATAACCCCAGGGACAACGACGGGGAAGGATGGAAAAGAATGCTCCAAATCCCCAGTCATGCACAATCGCTCTATAGTCAGGATGAAGAGCCTGATATATGGAGTGTATGCTAAACCAGTTCCCTCGAGGATGTGTAAAGCCGGGAACCTACATGAAATATAGATCAACATCAAAATCCTTTACTCCTCATCAATAGGAAAGAAAGAAGATCAAGATCTCACGTCGTACCTCATTGGCGTGCAAATACATCGAGGGATGTCTGCTCAAATTACCCAAAAGCTCTGGGTTTGCAACCTGGATACTAGGGTGGTCCCTACAGGGAACATGTGCAGCAGGAACGGGGTCCGCAACTGGAACATCCTCCTCCTCATCCTCAACATCCGGCACATCAACCCGGACTGGACGTATCACCGCCTCCACCAACCGACGAGCCTGTCTAACAGAGCGGGGTCGAGGAATTTCAGAAGCCCTCCTCCGTACACTAGAAGTGGTCTTGCGGGAACTACTTGGTTGATCCAGATCCATAATATCTAGACAACAAGTCTCCAAATCACTTCAGAAAGGGTGTGGTATTTCCTAAGTTGGAGCTTTTCAAAATGCATTTGATGACTACATGCATGCATGCATTACTTTAACATACAATTACAGTAGAGTTAAAAATGCATGACTAATTAAATGCCTACATTTTGGAAAATTTTGCCATAGTCCCCTTTGTAAATCGGACTATCCACATGCACATAGGCATGACTAGGTGGCCATTCAGTAGCACACCTGCCCAAAGTCATATACATAATATATGCAATAAAAATCAAAGTCATCAATCTATAAGGTTAATCTCAATACCAGGAGTATTTTGCCTTTTTACCTTTTGCTCATTTTTCCTCAAATAGGATAAAAAATAGCAGAAAAAGGTGCCAATTTGACTATCTCAAAAGTCAAATTTTTTCACATCATTATGTTCAGCATGGTTTAATACTAACATTTACTATGTTGAATATTTTTTTATCAAGTCATTTGAGCATACATAATCACTATTATGTGTTTAGATGCATTTCATGTGATAAGTCATTTTCCAATGGATAAAAACTGGAAAAAAAAATACATGCATACGTTACCAGGATAGTGTAGAACACTTGTACGATGATAGAATTTGCAGAAAGTCGCCTGAACTCAGTAGATCTGAAGAAGAGCTCTCGGATTTCCTTCGCGGCGCAACTTGAAAATGACTTATGAAAGCAACCTGAAGGACATTAATATCCACGGTTGGCCGCAGGTCCATCTGCGACTGAAGCAGGTGTACCTGCGGCACCCCTAGGTGGGTCCCACCCCTCCGACTCGGTCCAGTTCGAGTTGCAAAGGAGTTCTCACAGACTAAAAAAGGTCAAATCAGGAACTAAAACGCTACGTGATTGAGAAAAATAGCTTATAAATCCTGGTCTTCTCAAATTGAACCTTGGGTCTGCACATCGCTCATTGGTATTCACCCACACATAGGGTACACTATGCCGATGATCTCAAATGTTACAAGTCAAGCTTGACAATACCTAACGTGGGTCCAATGCCTCCAATTGAGGGTCGTAACCCTATTCTTTATCAAGATCCCCAGCGGGGGTTACAACGCGTTCCCCGGCGGGGGTCATAATACAAACTCAAAGAAGATCCCCGGCTGGGGTCACCACGCATTGTCATCCACAGATGTATGTATCAATGAAGGTCAAGCAGCCTTGACGTTATTTCAGCCGATGGCAAATAAACCCATCGAGGCATCGAGAGCTATTCGATGATTTCGTACTTTGATATTCATATTCCCCATCAGATCCCCGGCGGGGGTTACAATGCATATCAGCCATTGATCCACACATCAGCGAAGGTCAAGCAGCCTTGACAGTCTACCCCACATTCATCCGTTGATTCATACATCGATGAAGTACACATCAACGAAGGTCAGGCAACCCTGACAGCATATGTTGTTGGCAGTAAATCCAACAGAACCTTGACATATCCTGGCCATAGAAACCAGGAAAGGTCAGCATCATCAAGAAGGATCGATGATGGAATATGTTATCCCCACAGATCTCTTACACATAAGAGGCACCTCTTCAGAATCAAGTCTGTATCAAGGATTAAGGACTTTGGTGATAGCCCCAACCTTAACATCCTAAAAGATTTGGATTACACATCCAATCTAGTCGTCCTTTCCAATCCCTAGTAAAAGCTATAAGGAACCGACGATCATCCCCAGCATGTTGGGCAACAACCACACACACATGCATCTTACATTTGCATCATGTTGCATTTCCAGTGTCTAGGATTCTTTATCCTACCCATACATTGCATTGCATGAATATGATAAAGAGGGGCATCTGTAAACACTCGAAATTTTATGAACACCTGTCACTGACTTTGCAGGATTGCAGATTCGTCTTTCAAAGATAACCTTGGAAGACAGCTCACATCTAGTCCGGATACTCCCAGAAGTTCAGTCTCAACCCTGGAACACACACCGGGAGTAACAGTTCCAACCTTGGAAATAACCCCGAGGTATGCAGTTCCAACACCAAAAATTCCACCGGAGAAGACCGATTAATCTCGGAGATAACCCCAAGATATCCAGTCTCAGTCCCAACACTAGGAGTAGCAGCTACCAACCTTGGTGATAACCCCAAGGAATGCAGTTCCGGCGATAACCCTGGAAATACTTGTTTTAAATGCATGCAATCAGCTTCAACCTCGGTGCTCAATCCGAGGCACTCAGTACCAGACCCGGAGATAACAACCGGGAAGACAGGCACACCTCAGAGATGACATTGAGGACCTTCGACACTAGCAGCAGTCCAATCTCAGAGATAACCCTGAGCAACGTCTGCTTTATAAGCCCAAACCGACGATAACCCCGATGAGGGGCAAAGTCGTCATCTCGCCACCTTGACTCCCCATAGCGCCGTCTTAACATTTCATACATACATTTCTACACAACAATGTCCCACAAGAATCAAGTAAAACCAATCCCGAGTGACTATTACACAGGGTAACAGATAGAATTTGAAGCTTGAAGACCGGAGGGCACCGTCCCATCTTCCTGTCTTCGTACAACCTCTAATCCCATGCCATTGCATAACTCTCGACAACGGCGGTCCAAATTAGGTCTTACATACCTTAGTCAGATGCCCGGATTGCAATTCTGAAAGTTTGAGCGGACATTACAGTGCCCACGTGCATGTACTGCGACACGACGTGACCCGCGAAACCCGAGGTAACCCTGGTAGCCTCAGGTACACCTGCGGCCTAGCCGCAAGTACACCTACGGCTCCCCCCTCTATAAATAGAGGGCTTGGGGTGGCCATTTGTAAGAGAAAAAGGCGAGAAAGCCCAGTCAAATTTGCTCCGTACTTACAATATATTGAGTGCTTTCTCATTTTAAACACTTATGAGCTCACATCTAGCTACTTTTGTACTGGCGGGAGCCGAGTGTTCATCACTTTAAAGATATAGAAGTCTTCTTTGGTAGCCCACTGTAAGCCTTCTCACACACTTTAAAGCCTTTCTCTTCATCTTTGCACACACCCTTCTTCACGTTGAGAGTCGTGTTGCATGTGTTTGCCCGGACTTCGGTCCGTGGTTTTTATTTCAGTTTGTATATACATATATATTTATATATATGGACTAATATCATAGAGTTATGCCTCGATTGAGCCTAGACTTCGTCTGGAGCGTTTATTTGCTTATATATATATGTATATATATATGAACTGTGTGTCGAACTTTGTTCGATGAGCCTAGACTTCGGTCTAGAACATTTACTGCTTTAATATATATATATATATATATATATATATATATATATATATATATATATATATATTAACTATTGTCGGACTTTGTTCGATGAGCCTTGATTTTATATCCGAAGCGTTTACTTGCTTATATATATATATATATATATATATATATATATATATATATATATATATATATATATATTGTCCCACACGGAGTTACTTTTGTGGTGGTTGATCGCTTTTACGACTTTCTTTACATTTAAATCCCTTTGGAGTTTCCTCATGGCGGTTGATGGCTTTCTGACTTTATTAACGTTTACGTCCGCTTTGGAGTTTCCTCCGTTGCGGTTGATGGCTTTTACAGGTTTATTTATATTTTATGATCCCCCATGGAGGTGCTTCGTGGTGGCTGATCAAGTCTGTATATATATATTTACAGCTTATATATATATATATATATATATATATTTACTTACTGCTTTCATACAAATTGCGGCCTCATGTGAGCCTAGGAATCACGTGATCACAGATTCAGCCTATTAGATCTAGATTCGGTTCCCGTGATGGACATTTTCAGCTGTAAGCAGCTTGTAAATTTATCTACGGTGTCTGAATTTCCTCAGATGGTTTTCATAACCACGAGGAGGTCGGCATTATTTTGTACATTATTTTCTTATAGATGTTTCGCATCTCAAAAAATAAAATCAATTCAGTCGAGCACTTAATAAAATGGAAGTGTAAAAGGTCTCAATTACTATTGAGCACAAGGGTTTGAAAAACCTCCTTTATAAAACATCATTGCCATATCTTGCTAAAAAATTGAATTTTCATATAAAATTCAAACTATGTGTATATAGGTGCGAACAAGGCCTCACACCACTTCCAAATAAACAGCACATTGACACACACACACACACACATTTAGATAATAGTCTCTTGAAAAATGGCGGTCGTCGTGGTAACACGGATGTCAGGAGGTGCCTAACACTTTCCCCCCACATAACCAAGTCCCCGGACCCTAATGAATCTCGGTTTCACCAATTCGATTTAGCAGATGTCACATCTTCGGGTGTCAATGCAAACCTTTTCTCAATTGTGTTGGTACAACCATTTAAAAAACCAATTGGCGACTCTTAACAGTCCATCGTCGACATTATACATGTCGGACCTTTTTCACTTGTTTTTTAAACAAATCTCATCTAATATGAGAACACCAAAGAACAAGAAACGAAAAGGGACAAATAAAAATCCCGACGTCGACTATTATTATTATTATGCAACGAAAATAAAATTAGGCAACGAAATATAACAACAAAAAACTTTCGTTGCCCAGGATGAGGAGAAATCAAGTGATTAGAAATTTTGCAACGAATTTCTAACGAATTTTGTTTCCAAATTATGCAACTACTTATGAATTTCGTTGTAAAAAGTGAAAGCCTGACACAATCTGCAACGAAGGACAAATTTCGTTGCTAAACATACACTTTTAGCAATGACTTATAAAGTAGTAGCCTGAAAAATCGTTGCTAAAGCCCCATTTTTAGCAACAAAAAAACTTTCGTTGCCCACGATGACTGTAAATGTAACATTCCAGAATTTTAAAGTGTAATATTAAATATTTATTGATTGGCTTAAATATGATTTACTACCCTAAACTATAAGCCATATTCCACTTCGGTGATTCACCTTTCAATTTTGTCAATTAGATAATTAAACTATTAATTTTTTCCACTTCAGTTCAATTTAAGTTGCCACGTCATAAATTGATGACGTGGCACGCTTACTAAGCAAACTAATGCCTATGTGTAATTAAAAAATATTATTTTAATTATATTTTCTAAACATCAAGGGTAAATAGGTTAAATCATAAATAATATAAATTATAAAATCATAAGATATATAAAATTAACATTAATAATCAAGCAAATTACAGGATAATTACACAAGAAACATAAATTAAACTTAATAAATTAACAATTAAACTAAACTAAATTAAACTAAAATACAATTAAATAAAACCGCCATCGCCGGAGATCAAGTGGAGATGCCATCGCCGGAGAACTCCAAACCAGATCCAAAACTGCCATCTTCAAACAAAACCGAAGCTCCTCCTCCATCACCATGTCCCCTCCTTCATCTTCTCTCTCCAAAATCACT
Organism: Panax ginseng; assembly: GCA_020205605.1. Lineage (NCBI taxonomy): Eukaryota > Viridiplantae > Streptophyta > Magnoliopsida > Apiales > Araliaceae > Panax > Panax ginseng. The sequence continues at coordinate 44,079,676 of CM035127.1, read as the reverse complement.
ACCACCATAACCAACAATTTCAACCATCACAACAGAAACCCTCATCAATTTTGTCGTACCTCATCAGTTCTGAATCGAAAACCTCCGCCGTCCATTACCTGCACATGCCATGGTTGTCGGCGAAAGAAAGAAATCAAAGGATAACAACACAAACCAATCTGAATATGCACACAATCCAAGATTTTGAAACTAATACGAGATCAGATCAAAAATAAAAATCACGAAAAGCCATATCGGTAAAAGAAACCCAATCGAAAACAAAACTAAGCAAATCAAAAAACAAAACATGAATCCCCGATCGGGAAGAAACCTTGATCAGCCGGACCAAGTCAAGATCAAAACCCAGAATCAAAACCACCGAAATAATAGGAAAGTGTAGAGGTTTTCGGCGACCAAATCAAAATAATATATAAAAAGCATAAATCTATTAACAGTGGAAATAGGTCCGAAGACCCCATCCCTGCAAAGCAGAGGACCCCAAAGCCGTAGCCAGTAAACCTATAGTAGAGACCCAAAAATTGAAACAATACAAAACCTCAGATTTCACAACCATTAATCGTGATGGATCTCGGCGGCAACACAGAGAATGGGAGCGATGGACTGGAGGGAGGCCGGGACCACCTAGTTGTCAAAAACCTCCATTGAGAGCGATGGACTGGAGGGAGACTTCGGTTGAACTAGGGTTTGCGATTTGGGGCTTTTGTGTTCGATCGATCGATTGTTGATTATCTTCAGTTCTTCGCCCAAGTCCGGTTGTTCTAAGTTTTTTCTATCGAGAATTGGGGGAGAGATTTGATCGACGAATTTGATTTTAGAGTGTCTGATTATCAGTTTGTCTGATATGTTTCTTTTAGTTTAATTAGGGCTTTGACGATTTTGCCCATGCTGATAAAATAATTAGATTTTGTAATGAATAATAAATTATTTATTTGACACGTCAGCTAGTTAAGACCCCACTTCAATTAGCCTCGTCAGCAATTTCTGATGTGGCGTGTTCAATTTTGTCAATTGGAAAAAATTGATAGTTTAATAACCTAATTGACAAAATTGAAAGGTGGATCACCGAAGTGGAATATGCCCTATAGTTTAGGGTACTAATTCATATTTAAGCCTTATTGATTTATATAAGTATTTAATGGATATGTTTATTGTTGAATAAATAATTGTTCAATTTGAGTTGATGTGGTTTAGTTAATTATTTGTTAAATAAATAATTAAATATTAAATATTTATTGAATTATATAAGTATTTAATGGCAATTTGAGTTGATGTGGTTTAGTTAATTATTTGTTGAATAATTAAGGAGCTAAGAAAATTAATTGTTATGAGGTTATATACTAATTTAATTTAATAATTAAGTTAGAGAGCTAATAATGATTAAATGAATTATAGTATTTTAATTGGAATTGTGATTAAAATAAAGTGTTAGTTGATTAAATAAAATTATAATTATAAAGAAATTATAGTTTTGTGATAATGATTTATGTATTAAAGTAATTTAATAGATTAATATTTGAATTGATTAAATTGATTATTTAATTAAATAGAAGTATGACAAATAACCTTGCTATAAAGGAGTTATTAAAATAAATTAAGGGAGTTTAATTCAGTTTTGCCAAACATGTATAATGCCTATTAAGTCTTTAATCTAATTGTGTTTTACCAAACAAGGCATAAGGGTTAATTTATTATTTTTAGTGGTTAGCTAAACAAGCCTTATGGCTTTTGATTTTCAAAATAAAAATAACTGATGTCAGTTAAGTTAGAGTTATATTATATATTTAATATATACATTATATCCATAAACGTTATATTTTATTACGTAAACTAGAGTTGGGAGAGAGAGAAGAAGAAGAAGAAAACAGAGAAATATTTGAGAAAACTACAGAGAGAAAGTGAGTGATTCTAATGAGTTTTGAGAAAGGAATTGGAGAGAAGAAGCTTGAGAATAACCATCATCTTCTTAATCAAAGGTAGGAGCTTAATCTTTTCTTTAAAAAGTTAGTTTTTCTTCTTCTTCCAAAAAGTTCTCTATGAAATTTTTATAAAGGATAAACTGTTGTTATGTATATAGTTTTGTATGATTATTGATTATAAGGTTATTCCATGAGTTTATATATGATTATAGATAAAGTAATTCATATATATATATGTGTTTTGTGGAAGAAAGTATATTACCGTGTTTACATGAAAATATATATATGAACATGGCTTAGTTTAAAATAGAAATTAAGGTTTAATTAGTTGTTAAATTGATAAATTAATTATGGAAATTGATAGAGTATGTATAATCATAACTATGATGTTTTGAAATTTCTGTTTTGATTGAAAAACAAAATCACAGTGTTGATTTTCATAAAAAAATGTCAACAATTGAGTTTTGCCAAAAATATTGAAATTGGGTGTTGTAACTTTGATGTTTATGTTATTTTATGAGTAGAAACATGTTAGAAGTCTTCACAATATGTTTATATGAAGTCTATATGTGTATTACATGTTAATCGGTCTATTAGATTCGAGCTTTTTTAGGCCAATTTGGCTTTTGTTCATCTTGTTGTAGAGCTTGGTCGCTTGATTCTAGAGTCTGCAGCCGCATTCACTGACTCCAATGATCTGAATCTCGCTGTCATGGCGCCGACGCCATATGGCCAATACCAACCAATGGCCTGTGACTGAGTCATGGCCTTAACTCAAGCCATGGCAACATGTAAAACCACGATGTAAAGCCCGTAGTGCCTTGCATAATTGTGAAGTTAGCGATGAGGTTAAGCAGTTTTGTTTAAGTATACAAATTTTGAAAATAAATGTTATGTGTTAATAATATGAATGTTAAATGATGATTTCAGTAGTATTAAACTATGAATGAGCATGTTATCAAGAGTTAATTAGTATTAACGTAGTTTGATTATGTGAATTGATAATTTAACCTACATGATGTATACATTTTATTTATATAGATATAAAATATTGGTAATGACTAATTATGTCATGATGACATATGTATAGGGTATTGATTCAAGTGGTAAGGTTTAGCTTGTGCTAAAGGCAAGTTTTCTAACTCTAAAACTTTGTTGTACAAGTTTAATTTCGTTGAGCAGATTATTGCTTTTAATTCCATTTCAATTATACAAGTTGCTACCTCTACACTTTCGTGGAGTTAGATTGTTTATTATTGATAAAGCTCTTGTATCTAGTGGTTCATGACGATGCAAGTATTCTACATCTTTCATCTTATTATTGAACAAGTTCTTTAATATGTAACTCGTTAGTTAGCAAGCGAGTCACTGTATTCTAGTGATGAGCAACTTTGTCGTTCAATTTACTATTCATGATGCATGTTTAGTACCCAATCCTCAATAACCTTGAATGTTATGATTATTCCATGCTTATGCTATTAGATTATTCCTAAAGCATGATGTTAATATACAAATTTTAAAGTTATGATTATTCCATAGTATACAGTTATTTCTTTTGTAATAAACTAATCCTTAGTTGATTACCGTTGAATTCTAAATTACCCTACAATGTATCCAAACCAAACTTACTTTGGTGCGGACTTGTATTCTAAATACTGAGATGAACAACTCTTTTAATAGAGGTTTACGCTTAGCATTGAAATGGTTGTGCACAATACATTGTATGAAGGGTTGATCCCCCAAAATGCACGTGGAGTCCTTATAGTCTTATATTTGTTAAAGTTAAAGTTGAAAGATTACTTATAACTGTGGACATGATTCGTGGTCATTAGACCCTCAGTGAATGTTATAATTTTCAGAAAGTTAATAGAATATATTGTTCAGTTCTATTGAGCCTAATATTGGCAATTGATGTAAAAGTTTAAAGATTTATTTATTGTTATTTCAAGTGGGCCTTGTTAGCTCACTCTTGCCTGTAAAATTTCTCACTGACTAAAGTTGAAGCGGGTGACGTACCTCTTTGATGAGGAAAATGAAAGATGAATAAATCTTGAAGACTTGTAATAGTTTTGATAGTTTACTTTCAGACTTTGGTTTAAAGATTGTAATGAAGTTTATTTAATTTTCCGCATTTGAATGTTTGTAATTAAAGGTTAGATAACCTGGGAGATTGTTATTTAAGTTTGATCCTGTATGGGCAGGTTTTCATTATTCAAATTTATTATAATTGGGTAGTTAGAAATGAATATTTTGATTAAGTGAACACCGAATCATGTGGGAATAAAGTACCTGGATTTGGGGGTGTCACAATAAAGACCGAGAACTGTTGAATATTTATTTGAAGACGCTTGAAGGCAAGTTTTCTTAACGCTTGTCTAACCTTCGTGTTAGCCAAGTTTTCTGTGATTCATGATATGAGATGCATGAATTATTTTACGAAAGGGTTGATGCCAAATTTAACTCGGCTAGACTAATCTTAAGAGTTGATTGATTTATTTACAAGTCTTTCAATACAGAATTGATAACGCTATTCTACGCCAATTATTTGGTACGAATTCATGGTAAGCCTGAGTATGAATAAACAAATATATTTTACATCGATTATTTGATGGGCACGCGAGGTTGCCAAAACTTAAACGTAAATACGTTTAACGGATGAGTGTTGATCAACATAGAGTACTATAGACTGATCACCTAGAAGTGCTCGTAAGATATATCGGACTTACGAACCTAGTGTCGGGTAGTCCTTTTTCATGAATGAAAACTAAAGAGAATGTTCATGGTCTTTTAACCTACTCAGAATTCCTAAGTTACTATATGTATTGCGAAATTATTTTATGAGAATTAAAAGTGTTATTCAATGTTTTATAGTACTTCATAACTACTTGTTCAGTTAGTGAAGAATATGTTGGGCTTGACGCGAGAACGCATAATGAAATTAAAATTTTAAAGCAATTTTCAAACCCTAAAAACAGGATCCATGCGAAAATCAATTAATTCAGAGGTTTAGAGATTATACCGGATATAAACAAAAACGAGAATCAAACCGATTGCGCCTCGAATCTCCAATTTAATACAAACCGATCATGCCTCTACAGTATCCACACGAACGCCTCACGAACCAGTCGAACGATTCTCGCAATAAGAAGGACTTGCGGTACTAGCCACCAAAAGGAATGGATTTTGAAACTGTTTTTCTCTAGTCTCTCTCTAAGAGCAAGGCTAGGTTTTTCAATTATGATATCTTACCCTAAGTAGTCGCTATATATCATATATATAGTAGTTAAAAGGAATTAATCAAAATCAAAACCTAATTTTATAAAATTTGAATTTATATATATATATATATATATATATATATATATATATATATATATATATATATCTTAATTAAGTCTTACTTAATTAATATACATATATCTAATTATCCTTTTAATTTAAATTTGATTTAAATACTATTAATCATATTAATATATTTAAATCCTTAAAATTTAAATTAATTCCCTTTAAATAACGTTACTATGTGTGACCTATAGGTTATTATTACGTTGGCAATAATTTTAAAATCATATTATAAAATTATAAAGCAAAGTGAGCTGACATCTAGTAATGCATCATCGCTACCCAAGTAATAATAAGATCGATGATTCGATGCAACCTTTTGTGACCAATGTTTCAATGCAATTTAATCCTTTTAACCTTAATATCCTAGATTAAACTCGAGTCATGGAATGTGTCATACTCTTCATAATTTAATCTGAGTTTTCTTGATAAATGAGTAGACTATATGAAACAAATCACTATTTGAGCATGGCCATGAATTTCATAGTCCTACTCAATCAAGAGGCCTATGGATATCACCCATAATATATAGGATGGTTAAATTCCATCTAGATCACTCATATTTCTCACACGATTAATGATGAACCCAATAATCACCTTTATAGTCCACCCTATTAAAGGTGACATTTGATGATATCAAAGTACATAAATTCTCGTGTAGTAATATAGCGATTTCAGGTCGGAGGACCATTACATCAAAATCACTATGAGAATTGCTAATGACTCTTCGCATAATGCTCCATATAGAATTCTCATGGTGGGTCTGTCCAGTACATCGTTCTCTAACATGTACCTATGCATTGACTTAATATCTCATATATATTTATGACCAATGAGATTTGGTCATCAGTCAATCCACATACTAGTCTCAATGCATCATTGTTGTCCCATCAACAATGATACTCGACTAGGGACATTTAAGAACACTGATACTAATGGTAATATATAATCTCATGTTCAAGTCACATACTTGAAACTATATAATTTGTATCACTATTCTAAGGAATTTTATTATCTTAACAATTATATTACGCAGTAAATAAAACCATAATAAAATCATATATTTATTCAATCAAATATAATATCAAAACGTTAAACAATTATATCAAATAATTGGCCTCTAGGGCATAAACTCTAACAGAATAATCATATGATTCTTGATGTGGTATTTATATTATCTATTGCTAGAGTTGCTGAGCTATTTATGCTCACTTCTTGCTTGAATTATATGATTGCAGCTAAGGCCGAACGAACTGATGGTTCTAAGAAAGATAAAGGCAAGGCTATGATGGATAATTAGTTATCTTGTAATAGACTAGTATGTTTGTATGTATTATACTTATGAACAATAAAGAATGTATTCAGTTTACGAACCTAGGGGGAAAGGATTTATTATTATTGCAATAAGAATGTAGTGAATACACTCATTTTGATGTTGTTTCAATAGAATGAATGTATAATTATGAGTACCGTGTAACACCATATGTCGGGTTGGAAGATACCCGGATTTGGGGGCGTCACACCGAAACCCTAGTTTTTCCTATCTTTATAGAAAAAGGGGACGTACTCTCCAACTATTGGAATCACGTATATTTGATATCTGATATAAGACTTCTCTTATAAAGATATCAGGTGACCTTATTCAATATAATAATGTATTATTTATTTAATTAAACCTATTTAATTAAATAGGCTCCCTAATCTTATTAGGGATACTTAAATAAACTCCTTTAACTAATTTTGCCTCCTAATCCTATTAGGAATAAATGAGAGAACTTATATTAAATTAATTCCTAATTAAACTCTTTTAGAAATTAAAATAATAATACTTGTAGTAATATTAATAAGACTCCTTTTATTAATTTATATTTAATATTTCTAAAATATTAAATATTAAATATTAAGCTATTTAATTTATTCTATCATAGTAGATTAAATTAAATATACTTAATATATTATTACGATTATGCCATTAACTTCTTAAATAATTATTCTTCTTTTTATGGTGTGACCCTTTAGGTTATCCATATTAAACCGGTTGTGAATAAATCAATTAGAACAATTCTAATCTTATTTAAATAAATAAATTAAACTATTAATTTATTTAAATAAATAATATTTATTCTACAATAGGGATAAGCCTCCCTAGCGATCAACGATTTTCCAGATAATATAGATTTCAATATTAATCATAAAAGAACCTTTGAGTAAATAGTTACCGTACAATTCAATCCTTCCACCATATAATGTCCCAATTAAATATAAGACATGAAATTAATGTTAAGTTTTATTTTATTTAATTATATGTCTTTTGATTCCTAAATGCACAATTTCTAATGAATGTAAATTAGAAACAACTTTCTAATTTCATTCCACCTTGGCCAAGGATTCTTGGGTTGTCATTTATGGAATCACATAGAACATTTCTCTTCTTTTACTAGAAGTGGTAGATTCTTTATTGATCATTCATTATCTCCATAAATAACTTATTACACCCAAGTATACTCTTTGATATACCCAAAGATTCTTAAGGAATAAGTCAAAGTATAATTCATTATATATAAGATACTATGATGATCTCAAGTGTAAGGATCATTTGTACTACTATCACTACAAGAATTCCTATTGACACGCAAGTAAAACTCCATTAGGTATTCATTAGCGAGTCACGTTCAGTGAACTTTGTGATGCCCCCAAAATAGGTCCACACGACCCATTTCGAAGTCGCCGAGATATCTGAAGATGTGAATTCAAATACAAACTTCATTTATATTAATTGTTAAAGCTAAATGTAAAACGACAACACATAATTCGTGAGTTTCAATAGAAATAATGATTACTCACACTCTAAACCAATGATACTTTACATAAAGGTATAATCGATAACCGTTTTAGGAATTAAAATCTTTGGAAAATGCTCAAGGAATCCTTCATACATGGGAGGCCATGCATCTAAGTTATAATAGATATCATAGGACTTGAGCATTACCCTTGGTTGACTCAATAGACCCCAAAGAAGAACGAGAATATTAATATCATGTTCATTCCAATGGTGTGTATCATCTTGCGATATAATTACCTCCATTGTCTCAAACCAATGATTATACTTCAATCGTACTCCAAGATTATATAGATAATGCTCATAGATATAGTCAGCAAGTGGATGTGCACAACCATATCTTATGATAACACGGGTTTGTATGTGGTCAGACATTATGTATGATAGTGGAAACACACCCTTAAAGCTCTTAGTACAATTATGTCCTCCTCATTCTAATGGGGTACATTTTTGACGCTTTCACAGTCGGGTTCTCCTCACCCTATTATTGTTTGCCTAAATCAATTATTAAATGACGTATGAAATATGACACCCCCATCTTAAGTCCTCAATACAATTATATATTGTATGTCATGCTATTTTATAATGTATTGAGAAACTTTCACAGTTTCGGACCATCACACTATTCCCTTGTTATCCCCGCTCGACCCAGCTACACTCTTACTACCTGAAAGGAATTGTGAAGCAAAAGGGTGAGCTCAACTAGACCAGTAAAGAGTATTATAACTAAAATAATGTAGAATAAATTATCTTTAGTCCTCAACAGGGAAAAATCTGATAGAATACAATAGACAACAAGTTTTAGATCAACAACTGCAGTGGAACCAGCAATCCATTAGAAGAGTCAAGTATAACATAATGTCTAATATCTCTTCCAAATTAAAAGTCCATCATTAATATTTCATCCCTATAATATCCATCAATAGTTCTTTGTTGTACCCAAAACAAAGAGAACTTTCATCACATGTCTTCACCTGAACCACCAAAGATTATAGTTAAATTCACAATTCATATTTATAATCATGTAAATTAACAGTCCATCTTTGCACTACGAGCCAAAGACATACAACTGTAAAACCAATAATCAACAGTCCATCTTTGCATGTAAGCTAAAGATATACAACTGTAAAATAAATAATCAACATTCCATCTTGGCACGTAAGCTAAAGATGTACAACTGTAAGACCAATAATCAATAATCCATCTTTGCATGTACGCCAAAGATATACAACTGTAAAATAAATAATCAACAATCCACCTTTGCATGTAAGCCAAAGATATACAACTGTAAGATCAATATTCAATGGTCCATCTTTGCACGTAAGCCAAAGATATACAACTATAAAATAAATAATCAAAAGTCCATCTTTGCACGTAAGTCAAAGATCACTTTTACCACATCATTTGTCTGTAACAATACAGGTCATAATTATACCAATACACAATTCTTGGTCATAATCATATCAATCAATAGTTCATCTATGCACTACGGGCCAAAGATGACTTTCACCATAATATAAGGATTTAATCAAGTAAGATTAAGGATAAATATCAAAAATATATAATTCAATTTATCTAGAGTTCAAGAATATCCAAATTGTCAACATAATAATTAATTTGTTAGGTTTGTAATATTCATAAATGCAATCAAATTGCACAAAGTAAGCGAAAACGTGATAAATAGAGTTTTAAAATTTTACAAACCATATATCCGGATCATCCTTTATGCACAATTATTAATTGAACAAAAAGATACAGAATGAGAACCATACCCTTGAAGATTCGAGCTTCCTCAGGTACAAGTTCACCTTTAAATCTTTTTCGTGTTCAAACCTTTATGTAAGGTACCATTGTAAGGTCTTGTGGTCAAGGCACCATGAGAGTTATATATATTTGTATTAAAACTCACAAACTTATACATTGTCGTATTACTCTGCACGACGATTCAACATGATTAATATAAATGAAGTTTATATTTGATTTTTATAGTGCGATATCTGGAGACTCAGAATGGGTCGTGTGGACCTATTTTGGAGGCGTCACGAGACATGCAAAAGATTTTCCTAATAAGATTGGGAGCCTAATTAATTAAAGGAGTTTAATTAATTAAAATAAAACCAAATTTCTTAATTGTTAAGGAGGGTTGCCTACATCTATAAATAAGAGGAGTCTTATTATGGGTACACACTTTTTCTATGAGAGATAGAAAAACTAGGGTTTTACCAAACACCCATCTTCTTGAATCTTTTTTCTTCCTTAGTGGATCACCTCTACAGGCCAAACACTTGGGTGGCTAACATTGATCAAAGGAAGGAACCAAAACCGGAGGATTCAAGTTGAACGCGAACAAGATTGGAGGTGAACTTGTACCTGAGGAAGCTCGAATCTTCAAGGGTATGATTCTTGTTCTTCATATCTTTTTGTTTAATTAATAATTGTGCATAAAGGATGATCCGGGTATATGGTTTGTAAAATTTTAAAACTCTGATTTTTTCATGTTTTCGCTTATTTTGTACAATTTGATTGCGTTCATGAATATTACAAACCTAACAGTGGTATCAGAGCCAAACCTTTATGCGAATTATTAATTATTTTAATTTGATATATATATTGATATGTGTTTAGAACAAATTTAATTGGGCATAATTTATTGTATAAAATTATTTTTTTATGAAGTATCAAATACAAACCGTGAACTCCTTAATAGGATTAAGCGAATTTTTTTTCTTTCATTTTGATTATGTGACTAATATATATATAATTATAAACGTACGTAATCATGAAAGAATAATGATTCATACATAAAATATTCTTATTATTTATATTAATATTAAGAATATTAATATAAACAAGTGGGCAAGCTGAAGTTTTGAACATGGAGGTAAAGAGAATCTTAGAGAAGGTAGTAAACCAGAATAGAAAGGACTAGTCTCTCAGAATGGATGATGCATTATGGGCCTACCAGACTGCTTATAAAACACCGATTGGGATGTCACCATATCAGTTTGTCTACGGGAAAGCATGTCACCTACCTGTGGAGTTACAACATAAAGCTTACTGGGAAATTCAGAAACTTAACTTCGATCAAGCAGCTGTGGGTGAAAAGAGACTACTTCAGTTAAATGAGCTCGATGAATTCCGACTTTAAGCTTAAGAGAACTCTAAGTTATACAAAGAAAAGGTCAAGAAATGGCATGACCAGAAAATTATGCAAAGAACGTTCGAACCATCAAGGTTGAGGTTGTTCCCAGGGAAGCTAAAATCAAGGTGGTCAGGTCCATTTACCATCAAAAGAGTTTTCTCACATGGCGTCGTTGGACTCTACAGTAGGAGTCCATTGGAAACATTCAAGGTCAACGGTCAAAGGCTAAAGCATTATTAGGGTGGCGAATCTAACACGGATGTCATCACAATCACACTTGCAGACGCGCCATAGACATGGAGTAGTCAGGCTGAAAGGCTTAAAATCAAGCGCTAGTTGGGAGGCAACCCAATTTTGTTTTCGTTCTCAGTAATTTTATATATGCTAGTTCGATTATAGTTTAGAATAATTAGGATATAATAAGTTCATTACGTAGCTATTAAGTTGTATTGTTCTTGATAATCTAATCTTTCATGCTTAATTTGATTAAGACCTAATTATACTTATGTTTTAATGATGATCACGTACTTAAGGGGCTAATAGATGCATTAAAGAAGTAAGAAATAAGCAAAACAGGGTGCATTAGCATATCACTAGCCTACCAGGGTGGGCCCTACAAACTAATACCCAAAGCGGATGGGTCCCCGAGTTCAATTCTGACTACATGCCGGTAAGTGTATGGGCTTTCAAAGCAATACCCCTTGAGCGGGGTCCAGTTGGAGAGACTCAAAGCAGCAGTTTTGGCAGTTACACACCATATTCACCACAATTACACTTGTTCTACTTATTCCTCAAGTGAAACCCCACTCCCATACATCTTCAATCCACTCTCTACCCACATTTTGGCAACTACATCTCCATCACTCCACTACATTCACACATTTGCCCACTACTTCACCCCATGATTTTCTACCTTACCTCATCTCTATAAAATCTTCAACTCACAACCCAATCCAACCACATACATTCCAACCATTTCAGAAAGTCAAGGATTAGGGTTATTCTTTGGTGAATTTGCACAGCAATTGAGAATGAGTGGTTTGTCTTCCAATTCCTCAATATCTATCTCCATATTTGAAACAAAATCACTAAGTTTGGGAGAATTGCACGTCTTGCACACCAAGTGTTTGACGGTTTGCTTGAGTGAAGTTTGGGGGAATTTGTTAATCGAAGCTCACCAATTCCAATCCAATGGCATCTAAACCTGCATCAAAATGACAAAGGAGAGAAAGTTCAGGGTCCGCGTAACCAACACGGACCTTTGCCAGACGCAAATTCGCAAGTGCCGCCATCGCCGACCGTTACGACTACCTTGTCACAAAAGCACTCACTCCAGAGCGGGGGTTGGTACCGGACCATGTCGACGGTGAAATGATGCAACAAATATATCCGAAAGGCAGGAATAAGTTCACGGAAGAGCCCAATCCATCAATTGTGAGTGTGGTCAAGGAGTTCTACGCAAACGCTGAGGATAAGGCCTCATTCAATGCATTTGTGCGGGATAGGTTAGTTCAATTCAGTGCCGACGCCATCAACACGTACTACCAATTACAAGTTCTTAGACATTGCAAGTACACTCACCTACGTGACAATGATCCCGATTACGAGGCTATTTTAAATGAATGACAAAGCCGGGTACCACATGGATCAAGGGCCGAAAAGGGGGCACTGTCTTCCACAGTAAGGATCTCACCTGGTACGGAAAGATCTAGTTCGCGTTCGTGTGCGCCAAACTATTTCCATCCACTCACACGTCAGATGTGACCAAGGAGAAGGCATTACTTTTATATGCCATTGTCCAAGATTTTATTATAGATGTGGGGGCTATTATCAACTTTTCCATCCGAAGATGCCTGGGAGGACCATTCTTTGGCGGCTTGCCACACCCATCACTCATTTGTGGATTCTGTAGGAAGACCGGAGTTTGATGGTCCAATGATGAGACCACCCTGATGCCTCTTCAGACATTAGACACGAGAATGATTGCACGGTACTCGGTGTGGCTCGGTGGTGAGTCGCACCCTAGAGGAGTCGGTTTTATATTTCCATTAGCCTCGGAGGATAAGGTTGACGTTGAGGACACCTCGGAGGACGACGAGTTTCAGGGGGATGCGACGATGGGAGAGCAAGGAACGGAGGTGACACCACAGCCCAACGCTATATCTAGCCCTCAGTTCATGAACCTTCAACAACTAATGGATGTGTATAAAAAGGAGGCACGAAGAGAGATGCAGAGACTAGCAGCAAGGCAGGATCATATGTTTGAAGCCACGAATCTATCTTTCGCCTCATTGAAAGTGACACTCAAAAGCTTCAATCCCAATGCGCAATTCCCATATCAGCAACAAGCCCCTATGCCAAGGTTTCCACCCAGTGATTCTGATGAAGAACAACCACCAGCACCACCTCTCGCTTAAAAGATTACAAAGAAGTCCTCACACATTTTTTATTTTATCTATACAATGAAGACATTGTGGTTTTCAAGTTTGGGGGAGTTAGTTAGTTAATTTTTATGTTTGCATGTTTAATTTCATTAGTTAGGTTTGCATGTGTTATTTCATGTTTCGTTTTAGGATTATAAAATGTTTGCATTCATGTAGTTCTTTAGTTGCATAGTAGTATAGGATTGTAATAGTTTTTATTTAGTTTACAATCATGTTATGTTTACCATATATATTTTAAAAAAAATAGTTAAGCATTGTGTTATAGTGCATATGTCTAGCAGTTTGATGTAGTTCATTTTATTTTGGCCAATGATGAGGTTGGGATTAAGTAGACAAGTACATCACCCAATATTAGAACTATAATGTAATTTTGAGTTATGAATTGGATCTTTTGCATGTTTGACACTTGTTTAAAAAGGTTTGCACGTCAATAACACTTATGTGGACTGATTAATTCAAATTGATACATAAGGATTTTCTAAAGGAATATGCTAGTTTAAATGAAAGAATAACAGGGATAGGCAGTGAAGACGACAAATTAGGCAGGAACCTAAGTTTGGGGTAAAAATTGGGGTATATAAGCTTCAGAAAAAAAAGAATGCTCTATTTGAGTCTTGTGGTGGGTTGAGAAGAAGTGTGAAACATACTCCCCATAAACACAGGCGTGAGATGGAGCGTAAAATGCACTCACTAACCATCTATTTAAAAAAATGGGAAATAAGAGCAAAGAGGCCCCGTGAATGAAAAATAAAGCATGAGTACCCTATTCGGACCCCTAATTTTGGTGAATGTTTGATTTTAATTGGATTTCGCCTGTTTTTGAAATTTTTGAGTTTACACTGTATGATGCCTTCTAAGAGATTTGTTATGTATTAAATTTGCATTTGCATGAGTTAGCATGAATGTTGAGCACACATACACTATACCACTGATAACGGTTTAAGATTTGAGGATTGATACGAAATTATTGATTGGTTTTGATATGAAGTGTTGTAGTGTTTGCTTGATTTCTCTGAGGCCGGAGGAATAATTTTGATTCTATGATACTGCTGGATTCGTAGGCATATAGATTAGATGCATTACATATAATTGCATTGCAGTGCATTGTATATCATGTTTGTTTTGTTTTGTGCTCGAGGACTAGCACGGTTTAAGTTTGGGGGATTTTGATAAGTGGGTTTTATACCCACGAATCGGCTACTAATTCAAACTTAATCGGTGTTAATTATTTGATTTTATGTTTTTGTTTTTACCTTTTTAGTATTATTTTGTGTTTAGGTAAGGTGGAGTGGCAAATGGGCTAAATGGGTGGAAATATAGCATCATTTGACAAGAAAAGGAGCAAACATGGACCAGCTGACAGAAGACATGCCCGCCGGGGTGGGCCATTTTCAAAGCAACACTCCCGTCGGGGCGGGCGTACGGGGTAGAGCATTCTCCTAGTTGGTTTCTAATGATGCAAACATGGAGCTTAAATGTTTTGGATGGCTTGGGACTCATATTGGCATGGAATTGCAATCTGAATGCATGTCTTAGCAATATATCTGACATAGAATAACAATTTTTAGATATACAACACAAGGCAATTAACACTAAGAGATGACATATTTTGGAGCAAAAGCATTGGAGTGAAGATTTTGAAGAAGTTTCATAGCAATTGCAGATTGGGTTAAAGAGAAGGGTGGTTCTGGATTTATTCTTCTTCTTTAGTTTTATATTTGTAATTGGAAGGATGTTATCTTTGATTAATTCAGTTTTTATTTCATTGATGATGAACTAAATTACTTTTTAGGCTTATGATGGATCTTTAAGTGGAACGATGATTATATAACTTTGATTTTCAGTTTACTAAGTTATTTCTCAGTTTGTCTATGTTAATTTATGCTTGAATTTATGAATTGCCTGATCAACAATTCTTTATGGACTTGTATGGAACCGAGAGCAGAAGTACGAGTCTAGATTTAGTTAATATAGCATGTGTTCTTGAATTTTGTGAATGAATGGAATCTTGATGAATGTTATGGTAGAGATATGCTTAACATCGCAGGCAATCGAATAGAGAACTTGAACTTAAACCTTCTTTGATTGAAATTCACATAGAGATATTGTGAGTTAGTTAATTAAGGTGTTTAACTTAATTCTATCTGAATTATGGATTTAAGTTGATTTGGTGTTAGTGCATCGAGAGGTGGGTAATTCTACTTTCGTGTTCTTGATTAATAAACTGGGATAGTGAATTAAACTGGAATGAAGGGAAATACTCAGAGTGAAACTTAGGGTGAAGTTGTAAGCCTAATTCTCCAATACTTGTTCAAAATTTTAGTTTTTAAGAGTTGTGATTGTTTTGTGATCTTAGTATTTTTCATAATATTGGTTTTTAATAATTTTAATCATTAAATTGGATAGTTTAATAAAATTGGGATTAATAGGAAGCTGGTAATTGTGAGGGTTAAATTCATACTAATTTCTCTGTGGGAACGATACTCTACTTACTGTTATATTACTTATTGACCACATATACTTGCGTGTAGTGCGTAATTAGAAATTAACCAACAGTACCCCGAATCCCCGAGTGAATAATACCCGAGTAAATAGTAATCCGAGTGAACAGTAACCTGTGAATAGTACCCCAAGTGAAAATATTAAAATTTAATAAGAAAGTTCAGACCAATATTCCAATGAAACGATACTAGATGAAGCGCAAAACTCAAGGATATTCTACTAATATCAGGGATTATAGAAGCAATACTTACCATAGTAAGTTTAGACTTAAGAATATGAACAGAAATAATACCCTTACCATACAAAAAATAACATCCCTTACCATACAAAAAATAACATCCCTTACAATACGAAAGAAATAATACCCCTTACTATACGAAAATAACATCCCTTACCTTAGTAGAAGATTGGATACTGCAATAGTGAAATAGCATAATACTCTTCTTCTTTCTCTCTATAGTTTCTCTCGTGAGTTATAGTGAATTGGTGAGAATGAATGAAGAAATAAGCTTCTATTTATTGGGGAATGGACTAAATAGTAACTGATTCACGGACGGTCCAGATTGATTTACTATTAAAACGGACGGTCCATATTGATTACTATTAAAACCACAACCGACGGTCCATATTGATTTACTATTTAAAACACAATCGACGGTCCAGATTGATTTACTATTAAAAACACCACTGATGGTCCATATTGACTTACTATTAAAACCACCACCGACGGTCCATATTAATTTTCTATTAAAACCACCACCGACGGTCTAGATTGATTTACTATTAAAACCACCACCTACGGTCCAGATTGATTTACTATTAAAACCACCACCTACGGTCCAGATTAATTTACTATTAAAACCACCACCGATGGTCCAGATTGATTTATTATTATAACTTCAATCGACGGTCTGAAAAATTAGCACATGTGACGCCACCAAAATAGGTATACATCACCCATTTTGAGTCGCCAAATACATGGTATAGAAATCAAATACAAACTTCATTTATACAATATGACAAAATGTAGCTGAGAGTTTTAACACGAATATTATCTCGTAGACAATATCCAAACTCAAATGGAGTCCTCATTACAATTATTATCACACTATTTTATAAAATAGTGAGGACTACTATAGCCACCATCTCGGACCATCACTCCGTTCTCCGACTAGTCCCAGCTATATTCTCATTTCCTGAAGAGAACAATGAAAGCAAAGGGTGAGCTCAACTAGCCCAGTAAAGAATATTATGACTAAAATAATGCAGAATAAATTATCGTTAGCCTTCAACAGTGTTAAACTGATAGAATACAATAGACAACAAGTTTAACTGCAGCGGAACAAACAATCCATTAGAAGAGTCAAGTAGAGCATGACATCTATTATCTTCTATGATTTAAAAGTTTATCATCAATTTTATCGCTAAGACCCAGCTCAATAAATAATTCACATCACTGAATTATCCATGCACTACGGGCCAAGAATATTCGTTATTATCACCAATTGTCATGATCATGCCAACAATTGTCCATCAATGCACTACGGGCCAATGAGGACTTTTACCACATCATTTGTAACATTATAGGTCATGATTATACCGATGCATAGTCATAATCATACCAATCAACAATACATCTATGCACTACGGGCCAAATATAACTTTAATCACAATATAAACATGAGGATGATGACAATAATATAAGCACCGATCAAAGAAATCAAGGGTAAATATTAAAGATTTTTAATTTATCCAGAGTTTAAAAATGTCCAAATTGTCAACATGATAACTGCTTTGTGGAGTAAAATTCAAGAATAATATTCCGAAAATAATTTGGACAGAAAAGAAATCAATTGTTGTCATGAATAGTACCCTGGGTGAATAGTACCCCGTGAATATTACCCCGGCATAAAAAGATAAAAATTTACCAAGAATGTTCAGAAAAATACCCTTATGAAACGATAATAGATGAAGCAAAATTTCAAGGAGTATAGAAGCAATACTTTACAAAATAAGTGTAGAATTCGGAATCTAAAATGAAATAATATTACTCACATACTACAAAGTATGGAAGAAAATATTATTTCTTACAAATATTGAACAAAAATAACATCCCTTACATTAAAATGAGAGTATTTCTGACTGGTAGTGCGGGGATATTCTTGAAGAAAACATATAATATTTTTTACGCTCAAAGCTTCCTTAAACTCAAAAGAAATACGCTCAATATTATAGAACAAGAATTCTCTGATTCTGGTGTGATTTTTAATTCTTAACTAAGCATCCTATTTATAGGAGAATGGCATGATACTATTTAAATTAGAAAATCACGGGTGAACAGTAATGAATTCACGGGCGTTGCAATCGGCTGAAAATTTTAATTTTCTATGCAGCACTATGTAATAAAATATTCTAATAAAACGAAGACTTTAAATAAAATATAATATATTCAATTTATAATCAAATAAAACAAAACTTATATATATATATATATACATCACACTCTCAAATACACCCTAACACAAACTCCGTACACACACACACCACATACTCCGTACATATATATATACTTTATATATATATATATATATAAACAAAACTGAGATAACTTTCTATGGATGATTTTGAAAAATGTGTAAGTAAGGGTCCATATAATAAGTCAAATTTACAACAAATACTTCATAAAATACCCTTCTATTTATCTCAATTCACTTGGCTTCACAAAATATATTTTTAATAATATTCATCATTAATATTATAACTCACAATATTAACAACCAGATCATTCATAGGAAAGAGGGGGCTTTCCGATAAGGACTTCTCCTTATTGGCGCGCAATTAGGTGATCACACCTCTTTCCTCGACAGAACTTTCTAGACATCGTAAATAATGCAAATAATAATATGAACAACTTTGTCGTCTCAATTATTGATTTAATAATATAAAATATTGTGACAATAATTGAATTAATAACGTGAGATACTATGCAGCAATTATTGTGGCAATAATTGAATAAAACTGAGTAACTTCTCACGTAAGCATAAATAATCAAAGATATTGTACAATACCATATGCTACTATGCAACCACGCGTATTATTGTACTTTTATCACTGCGTATTTCAACAGTTAACGGTAAAATGTTTGCCGTTATTTTTATAAAAAATTATTTCTGTCGTTTTCTAACTCCGACAGTAATTTTGTTGTGGGGTCCACCAATGATTGTGCCGTCGTACGAAAATTCCATGATAAAACGAATATTTCCCGACCAATCGAATATTTTATAACAACTTGCTTACTTTGCAAAATTTGTAAATATTACCCACAACTATAACATTATATCAAAACCACACCTTATTATTCAAAATAATATTTAGAGAAAAGAAATCTTTATTCATAAAAGTTGGGGTCTTATAACACATCTCCTCATGGAATAATAAGTCAAACTTAAAGCAAACGCCTCATAACAAACCCCTATATTTATATCAAAAAATGAATAAATATTTACCATAAATCATTTATCTTTAATCAACACATTTTTAATCTTTTAACAATTATTCATTATTAATATTATAACTCACAATATTAACAACAAGATCATTCCCAGGAAAGCGGGGGCTTTCCGATAAGGATTTCTCCTTATTGGCGCGCAATTAAATAACCTAACCCCTTTCCTCGACAGAACTTTCTAGACATTGTCAATAATGCAAATAATAATATGAATAAATATGTTGTCTCAATTATTGATTTGATAATATAAAATATTATGCAGATGATACTGTGACAATAATTGAATCAATAATATGAGATACTATGCCGCAACTACTGTTGCAGTAATTGAACAAAACTGAGTAACTTCTTACGTAAGCATCAATAATCAGAGATACTGTGCAATACTGTGTGCTACTGTGCAACAACGCGTATTACTGTACTTTTATCACCGGATATTTCAACAGTTTAACGGTAAAAGTTTTGCCGTTACTTCTATAAAAAAAGTTATTTCTATCACTTTCTATATCCGACAGTTATTCCGTTGTGGGGTCCACCAATAATTGTGTCGTCGTACGGATATTCCCCGACAAAAGAATATTTCCTGACCAAACAAATATTCCCCGACACAACGAATATTTTTTATCAATTTGCTTACTTTGTAAAATTTTCACATATCACCCTTAACTTTAACCTTTTATCAATTTAACCATTTACTAAATAGAATAATAATTACAAGAAAATTGAATACTTTTATTTCATAAAATTCTGGGCCTTACAAACTTATTCTCCAATAAGCACCTACATACTTTCTTTAGTGTCTCCACACAAATGATCATGAGATCAACTATTCTCATCCAATTAGCAAGCAACGTATGTATCAATCTATCTGGATTCACTAATCCCCCTTTTTAGTAATCCATTGATTAAGAATATTTTAGTTTTAAGCTATCTAAGAATTTAGATCTCATTAGCATGTGATCTCATTAGCATGATCTCATCATGATTCTAAAAGCATTGCTTAAAACTATGGGTTTATCGCATATTATTAAAACAACACCATGTAGATAATAAATGCCTTTAATAAAAAAATCTTTTATTAATAAATAAATAAGATTGATTACAAAGTATATGCTTTATCATCATACATGATTGGCTTGTATGCATACTACTTTCAATCTCCCACTTGCACTAAAGTCAATCGCCATGGTATCTCATACCCATCTTCTCTAAGTGACGATCGAACTATTGTTGTGTTAACGCTTTAGTAAATGGATCTGCAATATTGTCTTGAAAGTCCACACGCTCCAAGGTGACAATTCCTCTTTCAATGATTTCTCTAATCAAATGAAACCGCCGCAACACGTGTTTGGATTTCTTATGAGACCTGGGTTCCTTAGCATGTGCAACAGCTTCGGTGTTGTCACAAAATAAAGGTACTGGTCCTGTAATGCCATATCAAGTTCGGTTATGAACTTCTTCATCCAAACAGCCTCCTTTCCAGCTTCACTTGTAGCTATGTACTCTGCCTCTGTCACTGAATCATCAACTGTTTGTTGTTTGGAACTCTTCCAACTCACTGCGCCACCATTTAAGGTAAACACATACCCGAAACAAATTTACTGTCATCTTGGTCCATTTGAAAACTTAAGTCTGTAAAGCCCTCTAGTTTCAATTCAGACCCACCGTAGACAAGAAACATATAATTAGTTCTTCTTAAGTACTTTAGGATATTTTTCACTGCCTTCTAGTGTTCTTCTCCTGGATTCGACTGATATCTTCTTGTTACACTAAGTGCGTGAGCGACATCCGGTCTAGTACATATTATACCGTACATGATAGATCCTATTGCTGAGGCATAAGGAATCTTATTTATACGGTTTCTCTCCTCAGGTTTCTTTGGGGTCTATTTCTTGAAGAAATGTTTTCCATGGCTCATCGGCATGAGACCTCTTTTGGAATCTTCCATGCTAAACTTCTTTAGCATCGAGTTAATGTACATTCCTTGGGATAAGTCAAGAATCCTTTTAGATCTATCTCTATAAATCTTTATCCCCAAAATATAAAATGCTTCACCCAAGTCCTTCATGGAAAAATGTTTAGATAACCAGTAATATATCATCAACATATAATACAAGGAATGAAACAGTGCTCCCACTAACCTTCTTGTACACACATGGTTCATCCTCATTTTTTATAAAAGTAAACTCTTTGATTGTCTCATCAAAATGGATGTTCCACCTACGATAAGTTTGCTTCAATCCATAAATGGATCGTTGTAGCTTACAGTCTTGATTTGTACCAACTGTTGAAACAAATCCCTCTGGTTGTGTCATATACACATCCTCCTCAAATTTCCCATTGAGGGAGGCCATTTTCACATCAATCTGTCAGATTTCATAAACGTGGTAAGCTGCAATCGCAAGCAAAATCTGAATGGACTTGAGCATCACTATTGGTGAGAAGGTTTCGTCATAGTCAACTCCTTGTCTTTGTTTGAAACCTTTTGCGACCAGTCGGGCCTTATAGGTCTCTACCTTGCTGTCTGCTCCAATCTTTGTTTTAAAGACCCATTTACACCCAATAAGATTAATGTCTTCAGGTGGTGAAACCAAAGTCCATACTTGGTTTTCATACATGAAGTCCATCTCAGATTCCATGGCTTCTTGCCATTTCTCTGAGTCTTTACTACTCATAGCTTGTTCGTAATTTAATGGATCATTATCATCTACAATGCGTACCTCACCATCATCCTCTATGACGAATCCATACCTATAAGGTATCTTCGGTACTCTTCTAGATTTATGAATAGGGTGTGTTACAATAGGTTCTTCTACTTGGTTAGGTACCTGACTTTGATCCGTAGTATTTTGTAGTTCTTGAACTTCTTCAAGATATATCTTACTCCCACTGACCCCTTCAAGGATAAACTCCTTTTCTAAGAAATTAGCATGTTTCACAATAAACACCTTTTGATCAGTTGGATGATAGAAATAATACCCTGATGTTTCTTTAGGGTATCCCACAAATCTACATTTGTCGGATCTAGTCTGTAGCTTATCGTTTTCAAACTTTTTGAGATAAGTTGGACAACCCCAAGTCTTAACATGCTTAAGATTTGGTTTCTTAGGGACGAATTTGGTAGGTACCTTGTCAAGTAGGTATGCAGTCGATTCTAGGGCATATCCCCAGAAGGAAATTAGAAGGTCGGTAAAGCTCATCATGGATCGAACCATGTCCAATAATGTTCAATTTCTCCTTTCAAATACATCATTCATCTGTGGCATCCCTGGTAGAGTCTATTGTCAAATTATACCATTTTCTTTAAGACAATTGAGAAACTCACCGCTTAAGTATTCACCACCTCGATCTGATCGAAGAATCTTAATACTTTTGCCAGTTTGTTTCTCTACTTCACTTCTGAACTCTTTGAACTTTTCAAATGATTCAAATTTGTGTTTCATTAAATACACATATCTAAATCTTGAATGATCGTCAGTGAATGTAATAAAATAAGAATACCCTCCTCGACCATTCATTGTCATAGGTCCAAATACATCTGTGTGTACCAACGCTAACAACTCTGTAACTCTTTCTCCTTTTCCACTAAAAGGAGATTTAGTCATTTTTCCCATGAGAAAAGATTCACAAGTTGGATATGTGTCATAATCTGATAGCTCTAGGAGCCCATCTTTATACAACTTGGATAATCTTGTTTCATTAATATGACCAAGTCTAAGTGCCACATATAGGTATAATTAACATCATCTCTTTTCCTTTTCTTAGTTTGTTCAATTTGAAGTATATTTTCTTGCAAGTCAAGTATATTTAGTCCATTTCGCAAATTACCAACACCATATAAAACATTATTATTATAAATAGAACAACTGTTGTTCTTTATTATAATGTCAAAACCATCCATATCCAATACATAAATTTAAATAATATTTCTAATGATATTCGGAATAAAATAACAATTATTTAAATTTATAAACTTTCCCATAGGCAATTCTAAACAATAAGTCCCTACAGCTAATGCAACAACCTTTGCTCCATTTCCCACTCGTAGGACGACCTCATCCTTGCTCAGCTTTCTACTTCTGACCAGTCCCTGCATATTATTACATATGTGAGAACCACAGCCGATATCTAATACCCAGGTAGAAGATTGACTTTCAGAAAAATTAATTTCAATTATAAACAAACCTTGATTAGGATTCAAAACTTCTCCCAGCTTCTTCTACTTTTGTTCCGCAAGATAATCCTTGCAGTTCCTCTTTCAGTGACCCAGCTTGTTGCAATGGAAGTAAATTCCTTTGCTAGCTGGATCAGGTTTCTTTTGATCCTTCAGTTTCACCTTTCCTTTAGCCTTCTTGGATTTCTTCTTTTTAGAAGATATCTTTGGCCTCTTCTTTTTCTTGGAAGAATCATCCACCAGTAAAACATAGTTCTTCTTGGATGGGAAGTGAACTTCAGTAGTTTTCAACATGTTAAGTAACTCAGGCAAGCTGACGTCCAACTTATTCATGTGAAAATTCACAACAATTTATGAGAAGGTGTCCGAGAGTGACTACAAGACTAAATCTTGACTCAACTCCCCATCCATGACGAACCCAAGCTATCCAAGACGTTCAATCAGATTGATCATCTTTAAGTCACGAGTCTCAACAGTAGTACCCTCGGTCATCCGAGATCGGAAGAGCTCCGTAGATATTTCATATCTAGCAGTCCTACTTTGCTCACCATACAGCTCTTGCAGGTGCAATATCATAGTAGGAGCATCCATGGTTTCATGCTGACGTTGAAGCCCGTTACTCATGGATGCGAGCATGATGCATTTAGCCATAAATGCATCATCTTGCCACTTTTTAAAAGTAGCAATCTCTTCCTCAGAGGCTGTCTCTGCAACATTTGCAGGTACGGACGAATTTAGGACATAAAAATCTTTTCAACAGTGAGAACAATTCTCAGATTCCTTAACTAGTCCGTGTAATTCGGTCCGGTCAGTTTGTTAGCATCAAGTATGCGACGCAGTGAAATTAGTGAATGTGACATTTTCAAATTCTGCATGTAAAAAGACAACATTTTAGCAAACATTCATTTAATTAATTTATTTTACCAAAATAAATGAGGTCTTATTTTATATTGGTATCTCCCACTATTTTCTTCAAACTATATTACCCTCATTATATAGTTCGGCAATATCTAATTAAAGATTTGCTAGTAAGAATAAGGATCTCATTTCAAATGTATATAGCCTTGTGTGTGCACAACAAACTATATATAAATAAATAGGTAGACAACTCTTGTCAATTACATCATCATGTAACTCCTTATATTTACCTCTTAAATCATAATGGTCAAGTGTATGCACATCCGAACTAAAATGATTTAAGTTAATTCATACCCAGCATTTCTATATAAGTGAAGAGAAAACTACAGCCCTTGTGCGTGAACAACAAAGCGGTAATGTTCAATTCCTTATAAACATCAAATATAATAAAAACATCTCAAATATTTAATACTTACCTTGTGTGTGCACAACAAACTCATATTAAATATTTAATGCTCTATTATTTTTATCATGCTAGAAGGCGACGTTCGATATTCTAAATATCTTTGAACGTTACAACTTAATAAAATATCTTTGAAGGGGTTTGTTATTTTTAGTCTCATCTTGTTTAGCGTGCATGCATATATATATATATATATATATATATATATATATATATAAAATATGCGTCAAATTATTAAACATGCAAAGCATGTTTGCATAATAATATATATATATATATATATATAATTAGCATGCATATATAGAATACTATATTCTACCCGGATTGATTATGGTCTTTTATTCTAGTTTGGTTTACTAGAGCCAGCAAGTGAACCAAAAGGTCAAACCCTAGGGTGCAAGAATAAACACTTAAATATAACCATTACATTTAAACACGGGCTCCATTACAAACGGGTCTTCGAGCGCTCCTTTCTCCTTGATCTCCAGTTCTTCAAAAAGTTCTAACTAATCCTATAACATAAACAATTTAATTTAAATAGAAACCTTAATCGACAGTCAAGGGGAAGTACATAGGAGAGAGATAGAATTTACATCAAGAATAAAACCAGAAAAGATGAGGTACGCAAACCCCATTTAATAAAACTCACGCATTCAAGCATCCAACCAAAATAAATTCAATCACATTGGTCAATAGTCCATAGTTAACCCCATTTATTATCATACATATCACCATATGCATCAATAAATAAAACATTCATCTTATGAATAAAATCATTCCATATATATATATTTGAATATCATTTAATGGGCAATTTTAAGTTGCATGAAATCTAATTTCAAGATTAAAATAAATTCTTTATTTTAATTATAAAATTATTAAGATCATATATATATATATATATATATATATATATTACGTTAATATCCGTACAGTATATGTAGACAATCGAAATTTTGCATCCATGTTACTAACCTTGCAGGAGGGCAAAATAATCTCCCAAAGATAACCTTGGAAGTCAAATCAGCTCAATCCCGAAGACAACCCCGGGATATTTAGTTTTCAATCTCGGAGACAACCCCGAGATACTAAGTTTCAATCCCAAAGACAACCCCGGGATGCTCAGTTCCAACCTCGGAGATAACCCCGACGAAAGTAGTTCCAATTCCAAAGATAACTCCGGAAAAGTCAGTTACAACACCGGAGACAACCCCGGGATACTCAATTCCAACCCCGGAGACAACCCTGGGAGGTCAAGCACACCTCAGAGATAACCCTGAGGACATTCAGCACTCACAGCAGCCCAATCTCAGAGATTACCCTGAGCAACAATTGCTACATCTGCACAAAGCCGGAGATAACCCCAGTGAAGGACAAAATCATCATTTTGCCACCTCGATACTGCATTCATGTCGTTTCAACATCATTTCAACCCACATTTCATACAGAAGTGTCCCACAAGAACTATAGCTCAAATCCCGAGTGACTACTACATAAAAAAGCACACCGGATAAAATTTGAAGACTTGAAGATCTGGTAATGGACCCATCTTCCTGGCTTCGTACAATCTCTTATCCGGAAAGGTACAACACGCCTCTATCGGATGCCCGGATTGAAAGTTATGAAGGTTCGAGCGGATAGCGTATTGCACGAGTGCACGTACTTCGAGATAATGGGACCCACATGGCCCGGAGTAGCCCAGACAGCCGCAGGTAGACCCGCGGCTATCGCGGGTGGACCCGCGGCCATCTGGTCTTTAAATATGAGCCTTCGGTTGCTCATTAGAAAAAAAAAGAGAAAACTATGTCCATTTTAGTCTGTAAACACTTTTTAGAGTGGTCTAAACTGAGTGATTCTTCTTTCTAAACACTTGTAAGCTCGTGTTTTGCTACATACTAAAATTTAACCAATGGAAACCGAGTTTTCAGGAGTCAAAAGCTATCTGAAGTCTTCTTCGCAGCCTACTATAAGATATTTCAGATTTTGAAGCTTTTTATCACTTTTGCATATATATCTACTCACGTTGAGAGTCGCGTCATGTGGGTATGCACGGATCGTCGATTGGCTTTTTACTGTTTATATATATATATATATATATATATATATATATATATATATGTACACTCAAAATTTTGCATTCCTGTTACTAACCTTGCAGGAGGGCAAAATCATCTTCCAGAGATAACCCTGGAAGTCAAATCAGCACAGTCCCGGAGACAACCCCAGGATACTCAGTTTTCCATCTCGGAGACAACCCCGAGATATCACGATTTCGATCACAGAGATAACCACAGGATCTTGATTTCAACCTCGGAGACAACCCCGAGGAGTACAGTTCTAGTTCCGGAGATAACACCGGAGAAGTTTTCCATCTCCGAGACAACCCCGAGATATTCAGTTCCAATCCTAAAGACAACCCCGGGAGTTTCAGACCCAACCTTGGAGATAACCCTGAGGATTGCAATTGCGCTCTAAAATTAGGTATACGCCACCCATCTTGGGTCGCCACTTACATGGTACATAAATTCAAATACAACTTAATAATACAACTTGGGTCGTGGTACAATAATACTTAATAAAACATACGACAAAACCGTGAGTTTGAATACAAATATTGTCTACTAGAGATTATACAAACTCAAAAGGAGTCCTTATTATAATTATTATTACACTATTTCACGTAATAGTGAGGACTACTAATGCTATCATCTCGTCCGCTCACCCGCTCCCCGACTAGTCCCCTCGCCACGCTCTCATTTCCTCAAGAGAACAATAAAAGTAAAAAAGGGTGAGCTCAACTAGCCCAAAGAGGAAATATTATGACTAAGATAATGCGTAATATATTATCGTTAGCCTTCAACAAAGTTGTTAAACCGATACAATATAACAACCATCAAGTTTAACAGCAGTAACAAGCAATCCATTAAAAGAGTCAAGTAGAGAATAAAATCTACTATCTTTTATGATTTAGAAGGTTTTTCATCACTTTTATCACCTGGACTCAAATTTTAATAAATAATCCACATCATCGAATCACCCCCTCACACTACGGCCAAGGATATTCTTTTAGTATCACGCACCACAATTATCCATGCACTACGCGCCAAGAATATTTGTGTATTCAATAATGGTCATGATCATGCCAACAATCGCCCATCAATGCACTACGGCCAATGAGGACTTTTTTACCACATCATTTGTAACATTACTGGCCATGATTACAATCAATAATCCCTCGGTCATAATCATACCAAGTCCATCTATGCACTATAGGCCATGTATGACTTTCAACAAAATATAAACATGAGGATGATGACAATGATATAAGAATTCAATAAAACAAGTTCAAGAATTATTTTATCCAGAACTAATAACGCCCAAATTGTCAACATGATATCGCTTTTAGAGTAAAATTCAAGAATGCTCGTAAGAATATTTCCATGAAAAGATATCGGATGAAGCGCAAATATCAAGGATATTCCACTAATTTCATGGAGTATGTAAGTCAAAACTTTAACCAACCGAGTATAATAAGGAATGGAATAACAAAAGAAATCACCAGCATGCGATGTAATCAAGACAGCAAAAGTTATTCCAATGTAATAATAAATAACTAATCAGTCCCACAGAAAACGCATGCATGTGATATTCCAATGTAATAATAAAGATTTTAATCAGTCCCACAGAAAACGCATGCATGTGATATTCCAAATATTGTAATAATAAAGATTTTAATCAGTCCCACAGAAACGCATGCATGTGATATTCCAAATGTAATAATAAAGATTAATCAGTCCCAAAAACGCATGCATGATGTGATCCAATGTAATAATAAAAAGAATAAAGAATAGAACGCAATGATGTTCCAACAGTAATGATAAAGAATGGAAACAATAAGAATTTCACCAAGTATAGGTAGCACAGATACAAAAGTTATTCCAATGTAATAATAAAGAATGGAATAATGTAAGTTCTTCATAGATAAGAAAGAAAGAAATAATACTCCCTACCTGGAAAAAATCGGATAATCGAATAAGGAGGTAGCAGATTTCTTCTTCTTCTCTCTATAATTTCTCTCTATAATAATCGCCTAAAGCTTTTGTGAATTGGTGAGAAATGAAGGAAGAATGAGCTTCTATTTATAGAAAATATAGTTTCGATAATCAGACGCTTTTGGGGCTCAAAAATTACAAAGACAATACCTCCAACTTTTCTTTCATTTATAATTTAGTCCCGCAAGTATTATCAATCTTGCACCAACTCCCCTAATAGTAAATAATGTGAATCAATAGTTCAATCATGTGAATCAATAGTATAATCATGAAAAAAATATTAATTTCAAAGATAAGATCTCCATCTATACCTCCATTTTTAATTTAGTCATGCAAGTATTATCAATCTTGCACCAACTCCCCTAATAGTAAATAATGTGATTCAATAGTACACATATGTGAACAAATAGTTATATAAGCATGTGAATTAGTAGCAATTAATTGCTCATTTATCCGATAAATTACCCGATTTATCAATATAACCCTAGACATCAATTATCATCTAATAAATGTCGATTTTCACTAACACAAACAATTCCAACATAATGAAACTATTTTTATCAAAAATATAAATTTTGAAATTTTGAAGTTTGACTTTTCCCGAAAAAGTCAACTGTTGACTTTTTGACCAAATAGTGAATCCAAAAAATTTTGTGTTTATAGACTATTTTTACTAATTTCGTCGTTCCCGACTCAAATATCACGTCTGCTGCCTCCAAATTCAACTCCAACAACATTCATTATTAATATTATAACTCACAATATTTATCAACCGTGTCGCTCCTGTGAAAGAGGGCTTTTCCAATAAGGATTTCTCCCTATCAGCGCGCAATTAGGTGACCAAACCTCTCCTCGATGTAACTTCTAGACATTGTAAATATTGCAATTTATAATATGAATAACTTTTTGTCGCCTCAAGTATTGATTTAATAAAAAACATTTTATGCAGATGATATCGTGACAATAATTGAATCAATAATACGATAGATATGATGCAAAGAATTATCGTAAGTAATAATCGAGTATAACCGAAGTGACTTCTCACGTAAAGATCAATAATCAATACCGCAGGTGCTACTATGCAACCACGCCAGACATCGCATTTTTTAACACCGGTGTTTCAACAGCTTAACTGTAAAACTTTTCGCCGTTATTTTCATAAAGTATTTTTGTCATTTTTTCAATCCGACAATAATTCCGCTGTGGGGTCCACCAATGATTGTGTCATTGTATTTAATATTCCCCGTTAAAATGAATATTCCCCACCAATCAAATATTATATAACAACTTCATGATTTTGCAAAATTTGTAAATATTACCCACAACTATAACATTATATCAAATCCACACCATAATATTCAAAAATATATTTCGAGAAAATTTAATCTTTATTCAAAAGTTGGGGTCTTACAACCTCCCCTTCTTATGAAATTTCCATCCTCTAAATTAGGGTGGTGCGACTGTATGTCAAGAGGTAAGGATATCTTGATTTCATCTCGATTCTAACTCCCTGTGTCATTTCTTCCACATCGTGGTTTCTCCACAAAACTTCGACTTGAGGTATAACCTCGAGCGTAGAATATGATCCTTTTTATCCAAGATTTTAACAGTAACTCTTCATACGTTAAATCTTCCTCTATCTCGTCGGTTCTAATTCAATAATGTGGTTCTGTCTTTCACATATTTACGTAATATAGATATGTGAAAAAAACGTTATGAACACGAGACATACGGCGGTAAAGCAAGTCTATACGCCACGCTCCTACCGATCGAGGATTAAAATGGGCCAATGAATCGAGGGTCGAGCTTTTCTCTCTTTCCAAATCTCAGAACTCCCTTCCATGGAGCAACACGTAATAACACATGATCTCCAATATCGAATTCCACGCCCTTTCGATGAAGATCAAGATAACTCTTTTGTCGATCTTGTGAGGTTTTTATATACGTTGTTCGGATCATTTGAATCTTTTTCCGTAGTCATACGCATCAACTCCGGTCCCAACAACGTTGTTTCACCCACCTCATCCCAAAGATAATCGAGAAACGACACTTTCTTCCATACAACGCCTCAAATGGAGCCATGCCAATACTTGTTTGATAATCGTTGTTGTAGGAAAACTCCACCAATGGTAGAACTTATCCCAACTTCCTGAAGTCAAGGACACGTAGTCTTAATAGATCTTCAAGAGTTTGAATGGTCCTCTCCGATCGCCTCGTCCGTCTTCGAGGATGATATGCCGAGCTAAATCAGAACTGCGCCCATAGCTTTTTGCAAACTAACCCAAAATCTTGAAGTGAATCTTGGGTCTCGATCGTAAACTATGGATACCGCATACCATGCGCCTTACAATCTCGCTTATGTACATACGAAAGCAAGACGCTCAAGTGTATAAGTTTCTCAGATAGGTAAGAAATGAGCAGATTTGGTCAATCTATCAACAACAATGACCCAAATTGCATCTATGCCTTGAGAAACCTTGGGAAGACCAAGAACTAAATCCATAGTAATGTGTTCCCACTTCCATTTCGGAATTTCAAGTGGTTGCAATGGACCTTTTGGTACTTGATGTCTCCGCTTGACTCGCTGACAAGTTAAACACCTCGAGATAAACTCGCTATCTCTCTCTCTTCATATTGCTTCCACCAAAATGTATGTCAAGATCATTTATACATTTTGGTACTCCTGTGATGGATTGTAAAAATGGTGTGTTGTGCGCCCATCATGATTTTATACTTTAAATCGTGGTTGTTAGAACACAAAGTCCGGAGTCGACTCAAGTATTCCTTCCTCATCGATTCTTGCTTCCTAAGATAAGACCTTCTTGACTTTCTTCTTCATACGCATTAGCTCTGTGTCTCAGATTTCGAGCAACTTTAACTTTATCGATTAAAGTCTGGTTCTACTCAGATGTTTGCCATCATCATGTGGGTCCCTCGAGTCTTTATCTCTAACTCCATCCTTTGCAAGTCATACAAAATGGCCTTCATGTTGACAATATTGCACTCAGCATCCAAGATATGATCTTTCTACTCAAAAGGCCGCCTACCACGCTCGCTTTTTCCCAGATGGTATTCGATGGTATGATCATAATCTTTCAATAGTTCAAGCCAACGCAACGTTGTCGCATGTCGAGTTCCTTTTGAGTGAAGAAATATTTGAGGCTTTTATGATCCGTAAAGATCTCCACTTTTCTCCATACAAGTAATGCCTCCAAATTTTAAGTGCGAAAACAACAACCGCTAACTCTAGATCATGAGTAGGATAATTCCTCTCATATTCTTTGAGTTGTCTTCGAGGCATAGGCTATGACTTTCCCATGTTGCATGAGAACACATCCTAACCCTTTGCTCAAGCATCATCAGAGATGACAAATCCTCCCAACCAGATGGTATTGTCGTAACAAAATAAATGAGTCTCCTCGAAGTTCTTGAAAACTCTCTCTCACATTCTCGCCCAACCGAACTTTTGTATCTTCCGAGTCACCGAAGTTAATGGAGTAGCGATTCGAGAAAATCCTTCCACTAATCTCCGATAATAACCAACTAAACCGAGAAAGCTACGATTTTGGCCATCGATTTGGGTTGCTCCCAACTTTGAATAGCTTCAATCTTTGCCGTCAATCTGATATTCCATGACTTGATACTACGTGCCCAAGGAATGCTACTTCTCAAGCCGTAACTCGATTTCTTTAACTGGCATAAAGCTTATATTCATTAAGCTTTTGGAGTATCAAATTTCAAGTGTTGCTTTCATGATCTTCACGCTTTTTGAATAAATAAGGATGTCATCAATAAAGACGACCACAAAGTGATCCAAATATTCCTTGAATACTTGGCTCATCATATCCATGAAGGCAAAGCAGGAGCATTAGTCAATCCAAAAGACATGACTAAGAATTCATAATGCCCGCATCGAAGTTTCAAGGCGCCTTTGAATATCCTCGCTTTTAACCTTCAAATTGATGATATCCGTAACTAAGATCGATCTTTGAAAAAAAATTGTGCTCCTTGTAATCGATCAAACAGTCATCAATACGCGGGCAATGG
Source organism: Panax ginseng (assembly GCA_020205605.1). Classification (NCBI taxonomy): domain Eukaryota; kingdom Viridiplantae; phylum Streptophyta; class Magnoliopsida; order Apiales; family Araliaceae; genus Panax; species Panax ginseng. Next base: position 44,046,389 of record CM035127.1, on the reverse strand, counting down.
GTACCTATTTTGATGGTGACATGATTCAACTCCCGATAATCAATACAAAGTCGCATACTCCCATCTTTTTCTTCTTCATTTAATGTAAACAGAGCACCCCAAGGAGACGATTTCAGACGACTAATGAAACCAATGTCTAACAATTCCTCGCAGAATTGGGTCTTTAACTCCTCAAGTTCAATAGAGCCATTCGACATGGGCTTTGGAAATGGGTTTTGTACCGTTCAAGGTCGATACAAAATTCAACTTCACGCCCGGGGTAGGCCAGAAGTTCTTCAGGAATACGCCAGAAATTTATTAACAATAGAAATATCCTTCAAATCGATTTATTTTTGTTTAAACTGCGATATGAGCTAAGAAAGCTTGACATCCGCTTTTCAATAAACGAATAGTTTTTATGGCTTGAGATGACCGTGATTGATTTTAATGGTTTGGTCGCTTGAATTCGCATAATAGGTTTATTAGGAATATGAAAGCTAACAACCTTATTTAAAACAATCAATTTTAGCATGATGAGTAGTTAACCAATCAATCCCTAGAATCACGCCAAATGCAAGTATTTTTAAGGAGATAAGATCGACAGTAACGTGTGTTACCGATTTGAATCAAACAAGACTTATAAACAAATGGATGTAATGAAGGTTTCTCCTAATGGAGTTTCAACAGATAAGTCAAAGTCTAATTTCTCCTGAGTCAAATTTAAACATGAGAGCGCAAGTAGAGAAATAAAAGAATGGGTAGAACCCAGATCAAATAAGGTATAGACTTCACTAGAGTTTATGATAAGCTTACCCGTGATGACCTCTCGTCGTTCCTTGCTTTCGGGAGGTCACAACAAATGCTCTCCTTGCACCACCGGCTTTGACTTTTTCTCGGGACTACTTTTGGTGCCTCCATCCTACCGAACTTTGTCTTGGTGAACGACAAAAATCTGCCAGTGACCTTTCTTCCACAATTATAACACGCTTTGATGGCATCGCGCAGCTTTGACCGATATGTCCCTCCCTCCGCATTTGAAGCATATGATAGTGGTCGTTTCCTTCCTTAACCACCGCCTGTCGGTGCCGACGCCTTTCCATCATTGTTGAATCTCCTTTCTTGAAATGTCCATTTTTACCGCTTCGCCATGATTACCACCAAGTGGTTACCATTTCGCATGTTGATTCCTCCACGCTTGTTGTCACCGCTTCGATGATCGATACCACCGGTATTTTTCATGCCGTTACCGCTTTCTTGGTTTGCGTTGACTGCTATCGCGCTCCAATAATCGAGCCCTATTTACAACATCCGAGTACAAACACGCTTTATGAGAAATAAGATATCGACGATCTCCTGCTTTCAAACCTCTTAAAACATTCGTGTCATTCGCTTCCTCATTATCAACCAAATGGGATGCAAACCGGATAACTCCGCAAATTTAGCCTCAGACATGATTACACTGGCCATATTGTTTTGTTCCAACTTGATAAACTCCACCTCCTTCATGTGATTTAATACTTTCTTTGAAAGTACTTGTCGTTGAATAGCTCTTCGAACTTCTCCCAAGACATCTTGAAAAGGCCAGTCAGTACGCTTTTTTACGATTCCCACCAAGAATCGCTTCTTCACGCAACATAAAGGTATGAAGGGAACTTTTGCTCTTCTGAGCATCCCAAGACATCAAATATCTTGGTGATTTGCTTTATCCATGCTTCCGCCTTTAAGTGGTTTTTGCTCTCCAATAAACTCCCCGTGGTCCCAGCCTCGAACTGCTTTAGCGGTGACGTCCGAGAGTTTTCGTGTTTACACCGCATTTTGAACAGAGCCGCCTCACCGATGTGCATGAATTGCATGAAGCCTCTAACATTCCATCGCTCATCATTTGGTTTAGTGTTGTTGTTTGCATGAGGATTGTCGCCTTCCTCGATGCACGTTGTCCTCGGTTATCGATCCGTGGAGACTCAACGGCCTCCTCGTGGCTCCATTGATGTTCTCAACATTCTCTTGATGCCATTTTCAAACACCGCCACAAAACAAGGGTTAATCGACATGCAACATATTATCACTATACTCGACCGACCAATCAAATACCAAATAAACTTAGGTAGGTCATACTAATAAGGAATTTCCGCCTCCCTCCTAGTTCTAGTCTCACATCTTAGCTGTGGATCATATCCCTAAGCTTTGATACCAACCGTGACGCCCCCAAAATTAGGTATACGCCACCCATCTTGGGTCGCCACTTACATGGTACATAAATTCAAATACAACTTAATAATACAAACTGTCGTGGTACAATACTTACAAAACATAAATCGTGAGTTTGAATACAAATATTGTCTACTAGAGATTATACAAACTCAAAAGGAGTCCTTATTACAATTATTATTACACTATTTCATGTAAATAGTGAGGACTACTAATGCTATCATCCGTCCATCACCCGCTCCCCGACTAGTCCCTCGCCACGCTCTCATTTCCTCAAGAGAACAATAAAAGTAAAAAAGGGTGAGCTCAACTAGCCCAAAGAGGAAATATTATGACTAAGATAATGCGTAATATATTATCGTTAAATTTTCTTCAATGTTGTTAAACCGATACAATATAACAACCATCAAGTTTAATCGCAATGAACAAGCAATCCATTAAAAGAGTCAAGTAGAGAATAAAATCTACTATCTTTTATGATTTAGAAGGTTTTTCATCACTTTTATCACTGGGACTCAAATTTTAATAAATAATCCACATCATCGAATCACCCCGCACTACTACGGCCAAGGATATTCTTTAGATATCACGCACCACAATTATCCATGCACTACACGGGCCAAGAATATTTGTGTATTCAATAATGGTCATGATCATGCCAACAATCGGCCCATCAATGCACTACGGGCCAACGAGGACTTTTACCACATCATTTGTAACATTACTACCATGATTACAATCAATAATCCCTCGGTCATAATCATACCAAGTCCATCTATGCACTATAGGCCATGTATGACTTTCAACAAAATATAAACATGAGGATGATGACAATGATATAAGAATTCAATAAAACAAGTTCAAGAATTATTTTATCCAGAACTAATAACGCCCAAATTGTCAACATGATATCGCTTTTGTAGAGTAAAATTCAAGAATGCTCGTAAGAATATTTCCATGAAAAGATATCGATGAAGCGCAAATATCAAGGATATTCCACTAATTTCATGGAGTATGTAAGTCAAAACTTTAACCAACCGAGTATAATAAGGAATGGAATAACAAAAGAAATCACCTGTGCATGCGATAGATCGCAGACACAAAAGTTATTCCAATGTAATAATAAATAACTAATCAGTCCGTCCAGAAAGAAACGCATGCATGTGATATGATATTCAAATGTAATAATAAAGATTAATCAGTCCCGCCAGAAAACATGCATGTGATATTCCAATGTAATAATAAAGATTTAATCAGTCCCACAGAAACGCATGCATATGATGATATTCCAATGTAATAATAAAGATTTTAATCAGTCCCACAGAAACGCATGCATGTGATATTCCAATGTATAAATAAAGATTAACCAGTGTCCCACAGTAACGCATGCATGTGATGTTCCAAATGTAATGATAAAGAATGGAACAATGTAAGAATTTCACCAAGTATAGGTAGCTCACAGATACAAAGTTATTCCAATGTAATAATAAAGAATGGAATAATGTAAGTTCTCTTCATAAGATAAGAAAGAAATAATACTCCCTACCTTGGAAAAAACTGGATATCGAATAAGGAGGTAAAAGCAGATTTCTTCTTTCTTTCTCTATAATTTCTCTCTATAATAATCGCCTAAAGCTTTTGTGAATTGGTGAGAAATGAAGGAAGAATGAGCTTCTATTTATAGAAAATATAGTTTCGATAATCGCACGCTTGGGGGGGCTCAAAAATTACAAAACAATACCTCCAACTTTTCTTTCATTTATAATTTAGTCCCGCAAGTATTATCAATCTTGCACCAACTCCCCTAATAGTAAATAATGTGAATCAATAGTTCAATCATGTGAATCAATAGTATAATCATGTGAAAAATACTTAATTTCAAAGATAAGACTCTCCATCTATACCTCCATTTTTAACTTAGTCATGCAAGTATTATCAATCTTGCACCAACTCCCCTAATAGTAAATAATGTGATTCAATAGTACACATATGTGAACAAATAGTTATATAAGCATGTGAATTAGTAGCAATTAATTGCTCATTTATCCGATAAATTACCCGATTTATCAATATAACCCCTGACATCAATTATCATCTAATAAATGTCGATTTTCACTAACACAAACAATTCCAACATAATGAAACTATTTTTATCAAAAATATAAATTTTGAAATTTTCAAAGTTTGATTTTTCCCAAAAAAGTCAACTGTTGATTTTTTGACCAAATAGTGAATCCCAAAAAAATTTTGTGTTTATAGACTATTTTTACTAATTTCGTCGTTTTGACTCAAATATCACGTCCGCTGCCTCCAAATTCAACTCCTAACAACATTCATTATTAATATTATAACTCACAATATTTATCAACCGTGTCGCTCCTCCTGTGAAAGAGGGGCTTTCCAATAAGGATTTCTCCCTATCATGCGCAATTAGTGACCAAACCTCTCCTCGATGTAACTTCTAGACATTGTAAATATTGCAATTTATAATATGAATAACTTTGTCGCCTCAAGTATTGATTTAATAAAAAAACATTTTATGCAGATGATATCGTGACAATAATTGAATCAATAATATGATAGATATGATGCAAAGAATTATCGTAGCAATAATCGAGTATAATCGAAAGTGACTTCTCACGAAGCATCAATAATCAATACCCGTGCTACTATGCAACCACGCCAGACATCGCATTTTTTAACACCGTGTGTTTCAAAAGCTAATCAGAAACTTCCGCCGTTATTTTCATAAAGTATTTTTGTCGCTTTTTCAATCCGACAATAATTCCGCTGCTGGGGTCCACCAATGATTGTGCATTGCATTTAATATTCCCTCGTTAAAACGAATATTCCCCACCAATCGAATATTATATAACAACTTCATGCAGATTTTGCAAAATTTGTAAATATTACCCACAACTATAACATTATATCAAATCCACACCATAATATTCAAAAAATATATTTCGAGAAAATTTAATCTTTATTCAAAAGTTTATCAAGTTATGCCTCGATTGAGCACGGATTTACATCTAGATCATTTATTACTTTTTTTATATATATATATATAAAGCGTTGTCGAACTCGTTCGATGAGCACGATTTATATAAGCGAAGAACGCTGGGATATAAATCCAGGCTCATCAATAGAGTTCGACAACGCTTATATATATATATATATATATATGTTATTGCCATCAAACTCGTTTGATTGAGCCTAGATTTCACATCCGAATGCGTTACTGCTTTGATAAAAGAATGCTATTTAAAGCGAAATACTATTTAAGGAGAATGCTCTTGATCTCTTACAGTATATATATATATATATATATATATATATATATATATATATATATATATATATATATATATCCTCAAACGCTTAATTAACGTAAAGCGAGCACGGATCGATATATATCCAAAGTCGTTTACCACTTTATATATATATATTTACATTTTGTCCAGGGCTCGGAGTTTACTTCGTGGCCTTTTATCGCTTTTATTTACATTTCGTCCCCACAGAGTTTACTTCGTGGCGGTTTATCGCTTCTGACTTTATTTACATTTTCAATCCCCATGGAGGTGCTTCGTTGTGGTTGATTATTTGTATATATATATATATATATATATATATATATATATATATATATATATATTTACATCTTTTATATATATAATCATTTCTGACTTTCATATGTAATTGCTACATCATGTGAGCCTAGGAATCATGTGATCACATATTCAGTCTTCTGAATCTAGATTCGGTTCCCGTGATGGACATTTTCAACTGTACACGGTTTATAAATTATTCACGGTGTTTGAATTTCCTTAGACAGCTCTCATGCCCACAAGGAGTTCGGCACTGCTTTTTATCTTATTTTCTCAAAGATGCTTCGCATCTCGAAAATAAAAGCAATCAAGCCAAACACATAATAAAATGGAAGTATCAAAGGCCTCAATTACTATTGAGCACAATGGTTTGAAAAACCTCTTTTACAAAACATCACTGCTATATCTTGTTAAAACTGAACTTTTATACAAATTCAAACCCTTTGTATATAGGTGCAAACGAGGCATAACACTACTTCTAGATAATTACACATTGACCCACACACACACGCATTCATATAATAGTTTAAATTGAAAAGTGGTGGTCACCGTGGTAACACGGATGTTGGGGGGTGCCTAACACCTTCCCTCCGCATAATCAAGCCCCCGGACCCAAACGAATCTCGGTTTCATAGACCAGTCAGATAGTGTCACATAACTAGGTCAATGTGCAAACCTTTTCTTGGTTGAGTTAGTGCAACCATTTAAAAATACCAACTGGCAAGTCTTACAGTCCAATCGTCGACATATACATGTTGGACCTTTTCACAACTTGTTTTTTCAAACAAATCTCACCTAACATGAGAACACCAAAAGACAAGAACAGAAAAGGGACAAATAAAAATCCCTACGTCGACAGGTGGCGACTCTGCTGGGGACTTCCAGTAAGAGGGCTTAAGTCGCTACTACAAACTTTTCAAAACGGTTATATGCTTGCGTGTGAATGTTGCATTTACATTTGAATGAATGTGTACGAATGCATTTACTTATTGCACTTAGTGCTTCGCACTATATCTGCTTGTGATATTAGTGCTTCGCACATGTCATCATTTTTCATAAACAGTGAGACACGTTGTATGTGAATATATGTTGTGTGGTTCCTCCACCAGAAGGCTATCATGTCGGTGTTTGATTACTGGCCTCGTATGGAGACTAATTCCAATGAGGCTCAAGAAAGGCACCACCCAGATTCGCTCCAGTTGAAAGACCGAATTAACTTCCTGTCAAGTAGATTGCGATGATCTGGGTACCTTCATGCCAAAAAACCGCGAGAGTAGCCTAAGATAGGTCAGCCTCTGATAAACCAAATGCGGAGGAAAGTCTCTTCATACTTTTCATTTCAATTACTTGTAATTTCATTTCCATGTCAAACTCAATGTAATGGAATATATAAAGGAACATGTGCACATACATTCATTTTTATATCAAAACCTACATGTTATCATGTCATACAAACAGCTAACATCCGTTTTGCAGGAAAATACTCCTAAAATGGATACATCACATAGCATGTAAACATTTCCACATTCCCTAAGACAAAACTACATAAGTCTTTTTATAAGGAAACAATTGGACCTATTACCCGATCAAAGTTCAAAAAAGGCAACAAGTCTACAACCAAGCATGCCTTCATCTAGCTAGTCTAATCCTGCTCCTATCTCCCGTGAGGAGTTCGAAGGATTAAACCACCAAATTACAAAGTTGGCTGTTCTGCTGAAAGAACTACATCAGTCCACTTAGGGTCCATGAATGCCCGTACATACAAAATCCTCTACACACGGAGGAAATCATGGTCCGGATAAAGAAATTCATGCACCTGAGTTGGACACAACCAACAAAATTCCTGAAACCACCCATCTCAAAGAAGATCTAGACACCGGTGATATTAGGAAAAAAGTCTTACAAATGGAAGAAACCATTCGGTCTATCAAAGGGATTGGAGCACATGGGAGTGTTTTATATACAGACCTTTGTATATTCGCTGGTGTGCATTATCCAGAGAAATTCAAGACTCCTGACTTTGAAAAGTACGACAGGTTGGGAGATCCTTACACATATTTGAAAGTCTTCATTAGAGAACTCGTATCTTATGCCAAGGATGAAAAGCTTAGAATACATCTCTTTCAGAAGAGTCTAACTAGTGAAGCTAGATCATGGTATACCAGATTTGACAACTCAAAAATTCATAGATGAGAAGAGCTAGCTCATGCATTCCTCAGTCAGTATAGTTTCCAAACTCAAATGGCTCCTCACCGGTACCAAATTACTAAAGTCGGGAAACAAACCAATGAATTTTTTAGAGAGTATTCTCAAAGATGGAGGCGCCTTGCTGCTCAAGTTGTTCCCTCTATGACTGAGTCTGAGATGGTGATGACCTTCATAGACATACAAGAAGCTCCTTTCTATGAGAGAGTTTTAGCTGGCATAGGCAAGCCATTCTCCGAAATGAACAAACATGGAGAAATGGCTTAGATGGGATTGAAGTCCGGAAAGATTCAAGACCTTGCCTCGCCGAAAGTTGTTGCTGAGCACATCCAGTCCGAAAATTATTGAAACAACCTCCAGAGGGTCCATAAGAAGAAAGAGGAGGATGTTTCCTTGATACTACAAGGTCAAAAAGGCAGTCAAAACATGCCTATTCAGAGGAGAAACTACTCCCCTTTTATAGCTCAGTCTTCAAACCCCCCATTGCCAAAGAGTGGAGAAGTCCGACGCACTCGAGTGTTCACACCCTTAGGGGACTCACTCGAGAACATTCTCAATCTTCTGACAACTCAGTAGAAAATTACTCATCTTCTTCAACCAACCAACCCGAATGTGAAGGGTTTCAATGATGGCCAAAAGTGTGCTTATCATGTTGGTGCTCCAGGCCATGATACTCAGGATTGCTGGGCCTTAAAACATAAGATCCAAGACTTGATTGATAATAGTGAGATCGTGGTAGCTACACCCGACGAACCCCATGTGCAAGACAACCCTCTTCCTCAACACAAGGAAGATGAGGTTAACATGATTAATTGGAGTAGTGGTCAGACTTCCCATTACATTGGTGGATCCTCCCAGACCAGTAAGGATGGTGCTGACAAGTGGAATTATGCATAATTCCAATTTATGGTGGAACGAAAATTGAAGGCTCTGAGTGAGCAAGTTAATCAATTGGCAGAACTGGTGGTCTATCAGCACCAAGTCACACGTCAATTATTCAGCCAGGAGCATGTTATCCTCCTTCCTCTTGTTACAAACACTCCACCGCGTACTCCAGAAAATGAAACATTGAAGGATAAAATTGCAAAAAGAGCAACCGCCAAAGCCCGTCGGGACTTAGCCAACAAAAGGGAGTTTATATACCTGGGCCAACCGATGGAAGAGATATTGTAGATGATGATCAATGAAGGAAGAATCATAACTCTACTACCTCCAATCAGCCCGCGTTTAAGACAGTTTGATTTCAATGGAGTATGCCAATATCACTCCCACTCTCGCGGTTACAGCACAGAAGAATGCTAGGCACTGCCACCTTATTCAGAATTTAATTGACAGCGGTGTCCTGCAAATGGCAGACGATGATGTTGTAGTACTAGAGAGTGGGGACGTATTTCCTACAAAGTGGAAGGAAGTCGTAGCAGTCATATCTTCTTAGACAGATTCAGCTACCCCCTCACATACAATTCAACCCGTTCAGCTCAAGGGTATTGAGAATCCTTTGAAAGTGGTTGCGCCAAAGCTAATTATCTTACCATTCAGACCACAATATCATGTTATCAGCCTACAGAAAGTTCCATGGAATTATAGAGAGGCTGAAGGATCCACATCTAATATAACTGCTGCAGTGTCGAAAGAGAATCCACTGTATCTTCCCAAACGGGTGATGAAGCCTACCATCAAGTCAAAGGGGAAAATTCCTATGGAGAAAATCAAAAAGTTCCACCGTACTATGGGTCATAATGAAACCAAGGTGGTTCTAAGCTTAAGAGAAGCTCCACAACAAATTTCCATACTGGACTTGGTTTTCTTTTCTGAAGATCACCGGAAGGTATTGCTCAGGGTTTTGGAAGAAGCCCAATTACCTAAGTCAGTAGATGTTGAAACATTTCAGCATCTGGTGGATCATATTTTTAACAACAATGTGATATCTTTCATTGACGATGATATACCTCCTAAAGGGACGGGTCATTGCAAGTCGTTGTACATAGCGGTAATGTCCTCTGGATACGTGGTCGCAGGAGTATTGATATATGAAGGATCATCTTTGAATATCTGCCCTTATGCCACTTTGGAGAAAATGAATATCAATCTCAAGAGAATTCGAAGAAGCCATACGGTTATCAAAGCTTTTGATAGATCCCGGCGAAACTCTATCGGAGAGATTGAACTATCTGTGGAGATTGGTCCACATATATTCAGCCTAACCTTCCATGTACTCAAAATAGATACAAGATACAACCTGATCTTGGGAAGACCATGGATTCATATGGCTGGAGTCGTCCCATCCACCTTGCATCAGTAGCTTAAATACATCACAGCCTTGTCACTGTTAATGCAGAGCCAGAATGTCCAGAAAAAGGTGACATCCCGCTCATCAGTTTCAATTCAGAAGTTGAGCATGTCATCTTCCATGCCTTGGAGGTGAGAAACACTCACTACCATCCCATTGGGGCACCACCTCTGACACCCAGAGTTTCTGCCGAAGTAATGTCGGCCAGCCAAGAAATGTTATCTTTGGGTTATCAACCTGGACAAGGGTTGGGTAAAGACCATCAGGGCATCAAGCGCCCAATTCAAGTTCCCAGTCAAACAGGAACAGCTGGACTAGGCTATTCTGCTAGCTCCAGTCACAGGAATCCTCACAAATACAAATAGGTTCCTTTATCTTCAGCCATATGGCGATTGCTTGCACCTACAGGAGTTGATCTATACAGACTTCAGTAAAGGTTCCTGCACAAGTAATGACTATGTTATTTCCTAAACCGATACCGGTCAAAGGAAAAGAGGTCTTGATATCAAATCCGGAGGCAGAGGAAAAATATTGGAGGTCTAAGTAGGACATTGTTAGGCAATTATAAAACATACACATCATCGTCCATACGGACAGTACAAACAGAATCACCCCAGACGATGATTGCCTAGATATCATGGTCATCATTCGGGAGAAGGAGGACGATAGCAGCCCCTTCATCACAGCCGTCCACCAGGACTTCACCATTGGCAATTGGAACAACACACCTTGCATTTGCCGACAAGGGTAAAAAGGGCAGAAACTCCCTCTGCCCTGTAGATAACAATAACTGCTTATTTTTAGTACAGTATTAGCTGTTCTTTTGTCATTACATGCTAACACTTTGTATGATTGAACATTTTCATATATATTAAGTGAAAGCATTTTGTTTCAGGACTCTAAAGTTAGATGTGTCTGTGCTTGCTAATAAGGTGCCTTTTCTCCACAAGGACTGTAACTTTGATGAAAAGTTGGACTCAGACTTGATGGAAATATAAGAGGACATTGAGAAACCTCAGGAGATCAAAGAATAGGTCGAAGAGAAACCCAAACCAAACCTTGATCAAACCACCTCATTCAATCTCGGAACCTTAGAAAGCCCTAAACTAATCTGAATTGGTACGAACCTTACTTCAAACCAAATGAATGACATGGTTACACTATTAACCCAATTCCAGGATATGTTTGCATGGTCTCATGAAGACATAGTGGGTTTGTCCACTGACATAGTCATTCATCACCTTCCCATTAAAGAGAGATTCAAGCCAGTCAGGCAGAAGCTCAGGCGATTAAAACCTGAGTGGAGTTTAAAAGTTAAAGAAGAAATTGTGAAACAATTTCAAGCAGGCATCATCATGATGTCCACATACCCTGAATGGTTATCCAACATAGTCCCCGTGCCTAAAACAGAAGGAAAGGTGCGAGTTTGCGTGGATTATCAGGATCTGAATAAAGCTTGCCTTAAAGATAGCTTTCTCATGCCAATTATCCACATTCTCATTGACAATACTGCTTGATATGACATCTACTCCTTTATCGATTGCTTCGCGGGGTACCATCAGATCATGGTTGCTGAAGAGGATCGTGAGAAAATTGCATTCATCACTCCTTGGGGAACCTTTTGCTACAAATGGTTGTCATTCGGCCTCATCAATGCCGGAGCTAACTACTAGCGAGCTATGATGGCTCTTTTCCATGATTTAATGCACAAGGAGATAGAGATCTATGTGGATGACATCATTGTCAAGTCCCAAAAGGAGGAAGACCACTTAGACCATCTTAGAAAGCTTTTCAACAGGTTGCGTAAGTACAACTTGAAGTTGAATCCAGCCAAGTGCGCCTTTGGCATCAAATCAGGTAAGTTGCTAGGATTCCTAGTCAACCACAAGGGGATTGAGCTGGATCCCACCAAAATCCAGGCCATCACGGAAATGCCCATTCCTCAGACAGAGAAGGAAATAAGGGGATTTTTGGGAAGAATCAACTTCATTAGCATATTCATCTCCCAAATCACAGCAACCTATGAGCCTATTTTCAAGTTGATAAGGAAGAATTCCTCCATGAAATGGAATGATGAGTGTCAGAAGGCCTTCCTTACAATCAAAGGGCAGCTAGTCAAAGCTCCTATTTTGGTACCGCCCAGGGATGATGTTCTCCTGTTCATGTACTTGTCCCTTAATGACAATGCCATGGGCTGCATGCTGGGGCAAAAAGATGAAAGAGGCCAAGAGCAAGCTATCTACTACCTCAGCAAAAGATTTAGTAGTAGTGAACACAAGTACACTCTGATTGAGAAAACTTGTTGTGCTTTAGCATGGGCCTCCATGAGGTTACAGAATTACCTCTATGGTCACACAACCCATCTCATATCTCGCGTGGATCCTCTCAAGTACGTGTTCAGTAAACCCATGATGAATTGCCGACTGTCCAGATGGCAGTTGATCCTACAACAATTTGACATCGTCTACGTGACGCAAAAGTCTATCAAAGGTCAAGGAATTGCGGATCAACTGGCCGCCGCACCTTCAGGGGATTTCAAACCCTTGGAAACATACTTCCCCGATGAAGGGGTAATGACAGTTCAGCAACACCATCAATACAATGCACACCAAACATGGAAGATGTATATTGATGGAGCTGTAAACATGGAAGGTTCTGGGGCTAAAGCAGTTCTAGTATCCGTTACGGGGGTGTGACACCCCCAAATCTGGGTTACCTGACCCCTCGAGTTTGGTGCTCACGATTCACAATATAATTGACCTCTAACTACCCATTCATTGATGAATAGAATATTACACCACATTAACTGATATAGTTAATACATTCGTCCCAGGTTATCTAACCTTAATATTACAATCATACCCTTTAGATATACAAAAAGGGTTTACAAAATAACATAATAATATTAATGTTCATTAAACTATTCCAGCAACATGCCTTTGCCTTTGTTCTTCTCAGCACCTCCAACCACTTCGTTCCTAGCTGAAATGTTTTATTTAGCAAGGGTAAGCAACAAATTTGCCCGGCAAGTTAAGACATACAATAAATGTATAAGAATCAAGAATAACATACTATCTATTTCGATAGAATGACACCAAAGTTCGGGGAACTTTGAAATACCTGAACAATTCATTAATCACTAATAAGTCTTCTTGCAACCTATACAACACAATAATTAGATAATGAAATAATACAACGCTTTCAAGGTCTCTACAATATTCAATTGAATAACAAGATGGAAATATTTTCCAGAGTTTATGCTGAGTGATCACAAAGGATCTAGAACTTTTCTTCTCGGGTATCTATCAAAGATTTACTTTGATATATACGCAGGTGTATCAGATAACCATAAAGATTAAATCATACCCCTCTGCAAGTATAACAAGTGATCAGCATTATTATATCCTATATTATGCATAATACTTAAAACACGCGCAATAGCCGAATATACGACCAAATATGTTCCCTTTATATAAAAGGTTGTTCTTCTCAATCTTTGAATCAGAATTTGATTTAACAACGAAATACAATGATTTCAATATCTAATCATTTCTTTTCTCTTCTCTTCTCAAACCTATCAAGTTTTCTTTTTTGATCTAGCCGAAACAACTGGCATTGATCTATCAATAATAATTGAATTATCTTATCTTCTCTTCTCGAACATATCAAGTTCTAACAAATATTCGTCTAGCCAAAACAATTAGCTAAGACATGTTTCAATACGATTAAATAATAGACATAATTTAAATGTACTATTTGAAATCAATAATAGCTTTTACGGATGTGAATATCCAACAACAGTTATTCTACAAGTATATTCTTAGAATCACTAATTCAATTTGAATTAATAAACATGCACTAACTATGAATAATCAACAATAAATTATTAGATGTGGTCTAATCAACAATAATTAACCACCATAGTATTTAAACAGATATAACTAAAGGTTGAGTTAGGAAACTTGCCTTCTCCATGGATTACTGCTACGCAATATACTTATCTGCGTTTGAAAGACCTATAATCATAATATCGGTCTCACAATTAGCATAATAATTCACAACACACATTACTGTAATTTATAATCAATACTTCTCCTATTCACATTACCACATAGTCACATCAGTATTTATAACCTTTATAAACACTTATCAAGTCTAACTAGTTCGGTCTGGTTGGACTTCGGTCTATTCTCGGTGTTCTGGTCACCTTGTCCGACAATTAACACCTTTATTGCCAATTAAACTCAGTCTCAAAACTCCAATATTGTTTTAGATAAGTCAAATATCATTTATAATATTTTTCGAAAGCTTTTAATAATTTTCTAACAATTATTATAATTTATAATAATTTTCAAACATTGAATCATTTTAAATGATTTAATTATCAAATAATCTTATCATCATTAATATTTAATAATATAAAATATTAATGACATACTTTATCAAAATATTAAAGTTATTATTAATAACTTAAAATATTTTTAAATTATCAATTTTCTACTTAAATCATTTTTAAACCATCACCATTAATATTTAAATATTAATGAATTTATCATAAAAATATTAAAAGTCATTAATTATGGCTTAAAATATTTTTAAATAATTTTCTCATTTTTAAATGATTTTAAATTAATAAAATCATTTTAATTAATTTATTTAAAATAATAATTAAATAAATCCAATATCATTAATATTAATTATTAATGAAAATTACTCAAAAATATTAAAAGTTACATTTTATAACTCCAAATATTTTTAAACACTTTATTCTTATTTAAAATGATTTTATAATATTAAAATCATTTTTCTCTAATTTATTTAATACACTAATTAAATTAATTAAATGTCATTAATATTCAAATAATTATAAATATTAATGAAATTTAACTAAAATTACTAAAAGTTATTTTTCATAATTTAAAATAATTTTTAAAACCATTTTTGTAATTTTTAGAATTTATTTCTATTTTTTATTAATTTTCAGAAAATTAAAAAATAGAAATTAATAAAACCGTCGCTATAGCCTATAGCAACGCTTTCTGTCATCTTAGGTGTTCTTGGCCTCAAAAACACTGACAAGTCAGTGTTCAGGTTGATTGTTTTACCGCTTGTAATTCCATGTTCTTACATGTTCTGGGCTTGTTTAAACATTGATTATGTAGTGTATATGTAACACTACACGAATCAATCATCAACTTGGTCATACAACATCATATCATGAAGTTCTGGCCATTCAAAATCACTGTCAGACGTTACCTGGGTTTTCCACAAACTCAGGCAGTTCGAGTGGTAAGTTTCATGCTCGATTAATCTTATGTCCCGGTCATTAGTTAAGTGTGTTCATGGTCCAAATATGTAATCCTTATGTCAAGGAACAAATATATAACATAATCTCAGTCCAACAATAACAGAATCACAATTTATGACTCGGTCAAAACTTGTCAGACGGCCTGTTCTTATGGTTTCTGGAAATCCCAGAAACGTGATCCGTGTTCGACTTGCCTATTTTGACCACTTATTACACTCGATCTATTGATGTTTTAAAGGATCTTAAGGCATGGGTCTACAGTCCAGACAACAGGCTACAAATATGTTACAATAACATCAACAAACAACATCATACCTGACAGATCTGGACGTTACAAAAACTTGTCAGACCCGGTTACATGATTTCTGGGTTACCCAGAAATCAGCCGATCAAGCTCGGTCAACGTGGTTTGACCATGAATATCTTACAATCTGGACATGGAATGACTGTGATTCCACTTCCAGATCAAAGACCACATGACAAGCTACAGATTCAAAACATAAAACAATAAAAATCAAGAATAGGGAAGAATCTATGGGCTCTGACTTTAGCTTGTCAGGCGACATTTTGTGTTCTTGGACAGTTTTTGAAAAATCCATTTTAAAGCCTTTTGATGCTATAGATCTATGATGTATCATCATAGATCATCATATAACATCCTCTAGCATAAATCTAAACACATAAACACAAATATTTTCTTAGCATACAAAATCTAGGTTGAGTTTAGGGTTATACCTTCTCTTGCTAAATCTTTGATCCTTTCTCTCCAAATCTGATCTAGGTGTTCTAAGAGATTAAAGAGTGACTGAAACACTTGTATAATTCGAAGGTTTGGAGAAAGAGAAAGAGTTGTTGAGAGCAAGATAGCAAAATGAGCAAATTTTGTGACTTACTCTCTCTTTAATCACCTAAATAATTGATTCAATGAATCCTCATATGCTAGGTGGCGATTTGGATCAATGAATGGCTGAGATATAAGTCAAGTGATTGGTCAAGAGTTGGTGAACAACTATCATTATAGCAAGATTTGCAAGTTACCTAATAAAAAATCTAAAAAGGGCATTTTGGTCATTTGTATTCTAAATTTAATGGCATTCTTAACTTTTGTCCAAACCCTTAGGGTTTAACCCTAAGGTTCTAACCCTTAGGTTTTACAACCTCTAATTCTAGAATTTTCTAATTAGGGTTTTTGAATAGAAAATTAAGATTTCTAAAATATAATTAGGGTTTTAAATTGAAATTAATATTTCTAAAGTATAATTAGGGTTTCCTAATTATATTAACATTTACTAATCACTTTAGGCTTGCTAATTAGGATTAGGGTTTCCTAATTAGGGTTTAGGATTCTCAAATTTAAAATTAGGGTTTTCCGGCTTTCGATTAGGGTTCCTAACTACGCGTTAGGGTTTCTAATCTTGAGATTACGGTTTCTAATACCTTATTAGGGTTTACAAATTTTGTACCATACCCGATCAATCATTGATCAATAATTCTAAACAGTACAAATACGTACTCATTAATATAATTATTTTAATTATATTTTCTATCGAATCCCTATCCGTAACTAGGGCTAGGGTTTCTAAATCTGTTAAGCACAACTCTACTCTTATTTTCTCAGTCAATACACAAATTGACCACATCTCGAGACTCGTATCACAGATACTCGACACAAAATTAATAGTCAATATCAATATTAAATTAAAAAAAAATTATTCTTAAATTCGGATTATTCGAAATCCCGGATTATCACATTCACCCCTCCTTAAAAGGATTATGTCCTCGAAATCACCGATTTCTTATTCTCTACAATCTTTTAAAGTTGTATCATCAATTCATTATTATCAACACAATATTAATTTGTGTCTCAAATTCTAACATGTGACTTGAATCTATAAAAGAAAATAATTCACAACGATATCTATCCCATATTACTCGCGTAATTTAATTTCTCAACGAAATTGTTACCTGTCGCCACTAACTCCTGTGTAGCCTCTGGGTCTAGAACTGTCATGCTAAAAATAAATGATGTTGGTCTTCCCTACTGAGCTGATTCTTTAATCCATATTGTTCCGATACTGGTTCCCTTGTCGACACTTTTCTTCTCCACGTTTCTCTTCGGACAATTTCGAACCAGATGATCGGTCGATCCACACGCAAAACAACCTTGGGTCTTTTTTGGAATGGGACACTCGGGAGACATGTGTCCCTTTTGGCCATAGTTATAACAGACTCTTTGTTTCTTCAAACAAACTCATTGATGATGCTTCACGCAAACTGCACACGGCGCACCTTTCTTCCTAATCTCTTCTGGATTATTTCCTAAATTAACATCACCATCCTTCTTATGTTTATTAAGATCACTACCTCCACTACCACCTATCATATTATTTCCTTGAAATTTCTTTCTTTCTTTTCTTGACTATTCTTTATCTGACTTCAATTTCTCCCTCAGCGATAATGGCTTTTTCTAATAAAGTTGAAAATGAATTAATTTGCAGCACATCTAACTTCTCGAGTACCAACGATTTTAATATGTTCCTAAAATATCATGCTTTAAGCTCCTCAGTGCCCACTCGATGTGGAGCAAATTTAGCTAACTCATTGAACTTGACAAAATATTATGTCACTGTTATATTCTTCTGCTTCAGATTCAAAAATTGTTCTTCCATTTTTCCCTTTAGACCTCCCTTCCTTGGCGACATTATCTGATAAAAATCTTACATTTATTCTCTTTTTCTACACAGATTCTTATTAATAACACAATAAGAATTAAAACAATTCTCATATAATCGCATATTTATTCAAATAGCACCAGTACATTTAGCACTTAACACATAGCACTATCTCTTTTTAAATAATATCGGGATTAATAACATAACTTTAAACAAAAGTTGTAATTCTCCGACTTTAAACAAAAAGTCATAATTCTCCATTCACACATAACTATTCCCAGTTCATCAAACTTACCACACCTAGGGGTTCAGGAACTTGCCACCTTTATATGAGTTTATGAACTTATCCTAGTCAGACCTTTGGCGTCCATTCGCTGAGGGGTTCAAAACATTTCATATAATTATGAGTTATGAACTTACCATAGGTATGAGTTTTAAGAACTCAAAAATTAATCTTAATCTTATATTTATATAGAAAATAAAGATTTCAATCATACAAACATATATATGTTTACATATGTTCACACACTATCAAAAGATAATATCGCTTAAACTTAAGCTATCTACCGTCCACTCCCTTGACCAGTCTTCTTTTTGTACTTGTTGAATCCGTGACCCGTTCTCCCACATGAAAAACATTTCCTCATATTCGGCGTAGGACAATGTAAAGAAATATGTCCTTCATATTTACAGTCGATATCTCTTGATTAATCCTCATCTCCTCACTTGAAGCTATGAACTTGGACAAAATTTCCTCCAAATTTGAATGTTCCTCTTGTTGTAGTGGAGGTGGACACGAGAAACCCGGTGGGTATATTGGACTTAGAGCATAAAATTGATCTTGATGAGTATGGTTCCATGAAAAATTTGGGTGATACCCCCAATCCTGATGATAGTTGTTGGGATAGACATAATTGTTGGGGTAATCACCACCATACTGTACCGGCTCAAAACTGATGACGCATTGATGACTCATATGATTTCCAGCACAATACTCACAAGTCACCTCCACACTTTGACGACATTGTGCTGCAAAAGCATCTAACCTCCTCGAAAGTGTCTCAATTTGTTCTGATAATGCAGAAAGTACTGTCGCGAGTCCATCAATCTTTGTTCCCCTTGGCTGAGTCATTCTCGTATACGACCATTGATAATTAAATTCCGCCATGCTACCTGAAAAGAAAGAAAAAAATAGAAAAAGAATTAAAAAAAATAATAAAAAAATGTTTAAATTAAAACTAATTTGATAAAAATTAATATTAGCAAAATTATTAAACTAAGTCCCCGGCAGCGGCGCCAAAAACTTGTTGATCGATTACGCAATCAAAACATTCGTGCAAGTATACACGGTCAACAAGTAATAAAGTGAAAGTAGAGTATCGTTCCCACGAGGAATTGATGACCATACTGTACCGGCTCAAAACTGATGACGCATTGATGACTCATATGATTTCCAGCACAATACTCACAAGTCACCTCCACACTTTGACGACATTGTGCTGCAAAAGCATCTAACCTCCTCGAAAGTGTCTCAATTTGTTCTGATAATGCAGAAAGTACTGTCGCGAGTCCATCAATCTTTGTTCCCCTTGGCTGAGTCATTCTCGTATACGACCATTGATAATTAAATTCCGCCATGCTACCTGAAAAGAAAGAAAAAAATAGAAAAAGAATTAAAAAAAATAATAAAAAAATGTTTAAATTAAAACTAATTTGATAAAAATTAATATTAGCAAAATTATTAAACTAAGTCCCCGGCAGCGGCGCCAAAAACTTGTTGATCGATTACGCAATCAAAACATTCGTGCAAGTATACACGGTCAACAAGTAATAAAGTGAAAGTAGAGTATCGTTCCCACGAGGAATTATTTAATAAAAATCACCAAGTACTAGTTCTTAACCAAACTAATTTTATTTAAACAATCACAAATTGTGATTTTTCTAATTAAGAAAACTAAATTAATCAATTAAAACTAAATTACTCTTAAAATTAATTCAAATAAATAAAGGTTAAGACTCTATGAATGAATTCAGATAAATAAAGGTTAAGACTACAATATCCCCAATTTATGTACTACAAACCAAATCCAACTAACCCAATTATTATGCCTACTGAATTGTTAACAGGAACTCTAAGTGTTAAAAGCCATTTCCCAAGTGATCAGTTAACTTTTATTCAATTCAATTAATCCTGCAATATTCCTATATAAAATAATTAAATTAAACTCATTAAGTTTCGATTCCCAATTTGTTATATGCAGTGAACATATATTCATATTCAATTCACAACCCTAATTATTCATCTCATGCAAATAATTAAGCATACATGTTATCATGTCCAGTTCTAACCCTAAAATTTCATCTTCTGAATCCTTCTAAAGTAACAAGGTAATTACTGGCCAAATAATTAATCAATACGCACAAGACATGATAAACAATTCACCTTGGCATAAATAATTGGACTAAATTAAATAATTAATTTATAGACATAAAAGGTTCAATTTCTAATCTTAATAAAAGAAATTTAGTTCATTGTCGTTGAATTAAAATCAAGAATCCACAACTGAATAAACATTAAAAGATAAAAGTAAGAGAAGAGAAGAGAATAGAATGCTTTCGTGAGTCTTGAGACTCTCTTCCGCCTCCCGCGCTTTGAATCTTCACTGATCCTCAAGTTGCTTCAATCTCAAACAATCCAATATAAACTAGGGTTTATGTTCTAATCTAATAGAGTATTTTAATCTAATCTAATCTATGTAATCTCACTTTATTTTATACCTTACATCATGTATTTATAGGTTACAAGTCTAATTTTCAGCTTAGGAACAAACCTAATCCAATTTGGAGTCAAAAAAGTGTCCAAATTCACCCCAAAATGCGTCCAAGCTTGATCATGCCCTTCCCCAGCGCCCCAGTGCTGTTCACGGCGCTGCACCACTACCTCGTAGCGCCCCGGCGCTGGGAATAGGCTTGAAATGGGAGCCCTCGCGCTGGAACATTTTCTTAAATTTTCTGCTTCGACGTCCTTTGAAAAAATGGTCATAATTTCTTCGTCCAAACTCCGATTTTGATGATTCAAGATGTTTCAGAAAGAGGAGACGTAGGTCTACAACTTTTGTTCTTTGAGGTTTCCGAAATATGGGCTGGATCAATGCTAGAATTGGCCCTAAAGTGAGTGTTATGTAAATGGCAAGCCGAAAACGCGAATCTTGCAACTCCAAACGTCGATCCAAGTAACTTTTGTCCCAATTCCTACAAAACAACATAAAACATGTTTGAATAGACACAAACACTTAAAAACATCCAAAAGATTAAGCTCAAATGCACTCAATTATGGGTATAAACTCACTCATCAAATACCCCCAAACTTAAACATTTGCTTGTCCTCAAGCAAAAATATAAAGAAACTAAAAATAAACAACCGAACTCAACTACATGAATGCATATGTATGATCTACTTCCTAATATACCTACGAACCCAATATTAAATCAGTATGATATATAGCAATAAGCCTCAAAGATACCAATGATACTCAAATAATATATGCAATCAAGTCAAAATCCATAACTTTAACCAATTAGCCAATCCAAACATGTCATCACCCATGTTGTGCGTGTGTGCTTGTTAACCATTCTAACCAACCACAATTCAAGATAATCACATAACAAACTTCTTAGAAGAAAATTTTCAGTTCTAATTCAATTACTTTTGTAAACATGACAACTCCAGTTAAAATTAAGCAATTACCAAGTCTAAGGGTAAATACAGGATTTATTTCTATTTTTATACAATCACGAGGGCATTTTTGCTCTTTCTCGTATTTTATTCATTTTTTTATTCTCATGGTTGTGCAATGTCTTATTCCCTTAGGCTTTTCAATGCTACCTTAACGAGCTTTCAACCAACGACTCCCGAGCCATTAAGACCTTAGGGCGCTAGGTGTAAAGACAATCCTCTCGAACTTACTTACTCAAGTAACAAAGGCCACAAAACTAGACAAGCATGCCACGGTGTTTATTCATTTTTTTTCTTTTGGATTTTCTATAATTTTTTTTCTTTTCATCATTTCTTTTTTTCTTTTTTTTTCATTTTCATTTTGTATATATACCCCATAGATTCCCCCAAACTCAAGCTTTTACGTCATTCCAACATTTACCGCCAGTTCACTAATTTCTTTAAATTTTAACCAAGATTTTCTCTCAGAAACAAATTATGAAACCCTTTAACCAAGTGGATTAAAACAGTTAAACTTGAAGTGCTAACCGGTTACATAAGTTTCAGACAGGCTCAGATTATCATCATGATTAAAATTAGAACTCATCATCAATTATCAACACTGTTCAAGTTAACATGCAAAACCAATCTTATCATAGGCCGAGCTAAGACCACACCAACAGATCGCACAGATTCATGCAAAAACAAATGCAATTATACTACATGAACACATACTAATGCAACACATATATGAATATGCAAATAACTACCGTGTATTATATGCAACCTAAAAAAACACAATGCTAACACATAAAAAAAATGAACTACCATGCAGATAACTAACTATATGCAGTACGACACTAAAATGCCCCCAAACTTAAACTAGACATTATCCTCAATGGCTGAAATAGAAAAAAAAAATAGAGCATAGGACTTCTCTTAAAATATAACAATCTTCCTCCTGGTCCACTAAGTTTGGAGAATAGGCTAAGCCCATGGAACAAATTGGGCACCACACTTGAATTTGACTTGAATAACCTGTAAACCATGATAGAAACAATTTTATTAAATCCTAAATAATAGTAAATTCAAAACTACTAATATAAAACCTAATAAAAAATAAAAATAAAAATTACACTTGGGTTGCCTCCCAATAAGCGCTTATTTTATAGTCTTAGCTTGACTTCTTCAATTCTCTATCTAATTCCCCTACGAAAATTGAGGAACCCTCCATCCATCAGTAATAATGTCTCTTTTGGGAGGTTCCCATTAGTAATGACCCTTGAATGAAAGTCACCTAGCATGCTCTTTGTAGATATGTTCCCCATTAAGAACGTCCAAAAACTAGGTGTTTTCTCCATTATGTCGATGATCAGATTAGGACATTGAAGCTTAATAAACACAATGGGATATTCCTCTATCTTCTCCTTTTTATCCCACCATAACTCCATAACTGTACTAGCTCTTATGTCACAAAGAGATTTGCCGATGACATGACTGCCAATTGGGCATGGTTTTGCAAAACTGCCCGGATTCTTGAACTTTGGTGGAGGAGGCACATGGGATACTAGTGAAATCGGCTCATCTTCGTTGAATCTTACAGTTAACTCTTCGTCGATCTCCTTTTCTTGGTTCCCAATTGTTTCCTCTCTTTCAACATCTTGAGGCTCATCTAGTTGCAGATTTTGTTCGGGCTCTCCATCAGTCTCGGAATCCATGTCATATGGCCAAGTGTATTGAGGACAAATGTTTGAGGCATTGATTAGTTGTTCCATTTGGTTCGCAAAATTTTGACTCGATATCTCTTGATTAATCCTCATCTCCTCACTTGAAGCTATGAACTTGGACAAAATTTCCTCCAAATTTGAATGTTCCTCTTGTTGTAGTGGAGGTGGACACGAGAAACCCGGTGGGTATATTGGACTTAGAGCATAAAATTGATCTTGATGAGTATGGTTCCATGAAAAATTTGGGTGATACCCCCAATCCTGATGATAGTTGTTGGGATAGACATAATTGTTGGGGTAATCACCACCATACTGTACCGGCTCAAAACTGATGACGCATTGATGACTCATATGATTTCCAGCACAATACTCACAAGTCACCTCCACACTTTGACGACATTGTGCTGCAAAAGCATCTAACCTCCTCGAAAGTGTCTCAATTTGTTCTGATAATGCAGAAAGTACTGTCGCGAGTCCATCAATCTTTGTTCTCCTCGGGTCGAAGTCATTCTCGTATCTGACCATTGATAATTAAATTCGCCATGCTACCGAAAAGAAAGAAAAAATAGAAAAGAATTAAAAAAATAATAAAAAATGTTTAGATTAAAATTAATTTGATAAAATTAATATTAGCAAAATTACTAAGTCCCCGCAAGAATACGCTAAAAACTTGTTGATCGATTACTTAATCAAAACATTCGTGCAAGTATACACTATCAACAAGTAATAAAGTGAAAGTAGAGTA
This sequence comes from Panax ginseng, assembly GCA_020205605.1. Classification (NCBI taxonomy): domain Eukaryota; kingdom Viridiplantae; phylum Streptophyta; class Magnoliopsida; order Apiales; family Araliaceae; genus Panax; species Panax ginseng. Next base: position 44,021,932 of record CM035127.1, on the reverse strand, counting down.
TCGCTCCACGAGGAATTATTTAATAAAAATCACCAAGTACTAGTTCTTAACCAAACTAATTTTATTTAAACAATCACAAATTGTGATTTTTCTAATTAAGAAAACTAAATTAATCAATTAAAACTAAATTACTCTTAAAATTAATTCAAATAAATAAAGGTTAAGACTCTATGAATGAATTCAGATAAATAAAGGTTAAGACTACAATATCCCCAATTTATGTACTACAAACCAAATCCAACTAACCCAATTATTATGCCTCAATTGAATTGTTAATGAGGAACTCTAAGTGTTAAAAGCCATTTCCCAAGTGATCGGTTAACTTTTATTCAATTCAATTAATCCTGCAATATTCCTATATAAAATAATTAAATTAAACTCATTAAGTTTCGATTCCCAATTTGTTATATGTAGTGAACATATATTCATATTCAATTCACAACCCTAATTATTCATCTCATGCAAATAATTAAGCATACATGTTATCATGTCCAGTTCTAACCCTAAAATTTCATCTTCTGAATCCTTCTAAAGTAACAAGGTAATTACTGGCCAAATAATTAATCAATACGCACAAGACATGATAAACAATTCACCTTGGCATAAATAATTGGACTAAATTAAATAATTAATTTATAGACATAAAAGGTTCAATTTCTAATCTTAATAAAAGAAATTTAGTTCATTGTCATTGAATTAAAATTAGGAATTCACAATTGAATAAACATTAAAAGATAAAAGTAAGAGAAGAGAATCTGTTATCAGTAGTCTTGAGACTCCTCTTCCGCTCCTGCTTTGAATCTTCAATGATCATCAAGTTGCTTCAATCTCCAACAATCTAATATAAACTAGGGTTTATGTTCTAATCTAATGGAGTATTTTAATCTAATCTAATCTATGTAATCTCCCTTTATTTTATACCTTACATCATGTATTTATAGGTTACAAGTCTAATTTTCAGCTTAGGAACAAACCTAATCCAATTTGAAGTCAAAAATGTGTCAAAATTCACCCCAAAATGCTTCCAAGCTTGACCATGCCCTTCCCAAATACCTAAAGGCCATTCACAGATTGCACCACCACTACCTCCTAGCCTTTAAACCTTTGGGAATAGGCTTGTAATGGGCGCCCCCACGCTGGAACATTTTTTGAAATTTTCTGCTCCAACGTCCTTTGGTAAAATGGCCATAATTTCTTCGTCCGAACTCCGATTTCGATGATTGAAGATGTTCCGGAAAGAGGAGACATAGATCTACAACTTTTATTCTTTCAGGATTCCGAAAAAAGGGCTGGACAAATGCTAAAATTGGCTCTAAAGTGAGTGCTATGTAAATGACAAGCTGAAAATGCGACTCTAGCAACCCCAAACATCGATCCATGTAACTTTTGTCCCAATTCCTACAAAAAACATAACACATGCTTGAATAGACAAACACTTAAAAACATCCAAAAGATTAAGCTCAAACGCACTCAATTATGGGTACAAACTCACTCATCAATAATATCAGTACAACAATAACAGAATCACAATTTATGACTCGGTCAAAGCTTGTCTGACAACCTGTTCTTATGGTTTCTGGAAATCCCAGAAACGTTATCCATGTTCGACTGGCCTATTTTGACCACTTATTACACTCGATCCATTGATGTTTTAAAGGATCTTAAGGCATGGGTCTACAGTCCAGACAACAGGCTACAAATATGTTACAATAAAATCAACAAACAACATCATACCTGACAGATCTGGTTGTTACAAAAACTTGTCAGACCCGGTTACATGATTTTTGGGTTACCCAGAAATCAGCCGGTCAAGCTCGGTCAACGTGGTTTGACCATGAATATCTTACAATCTAGACATGGAATGACTGTGATTCCACTTCCAGATTAAAGACCACATGACAAGCTACAGATTCAAAACATAAAACAACAAAAATCAAGAACAGGGAAGAATCTATGGGCTCTAACTTTAGCTTGTCAGGCGATATTTTGTGTTCTTGGACAGTTTTTGAAAAACTCCATTTTAAAGCCTTTTGATGCTATAGATCTATGATGTATCATCATAGATCATCATATAACATCCTCTAGCATGAATCTAAACACATAAACACAAATATTTTCTTAGCATACAAGATCTAGGTTGAGTTTAGGGTTATACCTTCTCTTGCTAAATCTTTGATCCTTTCTCTCCAAATCTGATCTAGGTGTTCTAAGAGATTAAAGAGTGATTGAAACACTTGTATAATTCGGAGGTTTGGAAAGAGAGAGAGTTGTTGAGAGCAAGATAGCAAAATGAGCAAATTTTGTGACTTTCTCTCTCTTTAATCACCTAAATAATTGATTCAATGAATCCTCATATTCTAGGTGGTGATTTGGATCAGTGAATGGCTGAGATATAAGTCAAGTGGTTGGTCAACAACTACCATTATAGCAAGATTTGCAAGTTACCTAATAAAAAATCCAAAAAGGGCATTTTGGTCATTGCATTCTAAATTTAATGGCATTCTTGACTTTTGTCCGGACCCTTAGAGTTTAACCCTAAGGTTCTAACCCTTAGGTTTTATAACCTACAATTCTAGAATTTTCTAATTAGGGTTTTTAAATAGAAAATTAAGATTTCTAAAATATAATTAGGGTTTTAAATAGAAATTAATATGTCTAAAGTATAATTAGGGTTTCGTAATTATATTAACATTTACTAATTACTTTAGGCTTGCTAATTAGGATTAGTATTTCCTAATTAGGGTTAAGGATTCCCGAATTTAAAATTAGGGTTTTCCGGCTTTCGATTAGGGTTCCTAACTACGCGTTAGGGTTTCTAATCTTGAGATTAGGGTTTCTAATCCCTTATTAGGGTTTACAAATTTTGTACCCTACCCAATCAATCATTGATCAATAATTCTAAACAGTACAAACACGTACTCATTAATATAATTATTTAATTATATTTTTTATCGAATCCCTATCCGTAACTAGTGTTAGGGTTTCTAAATCTGTTAAGCACAACTCTACTCTTATTTTCTCAGTCAATACACAAATTGACCACATCTTGAGACTCATATCACAGATACTCGGCACAAAATTAATAGTCAATATTAATATTAAAAAAAATTATTTTAAATTCGGATTATTCAAAATCCCGGGTTATCACAGGGAGAGCAGCATCCCGTCACCATCAAATTGCAATTTGCCAACACCAACAACACAACTGAGTATGAAGGTTGTATCATAGGGCTCAAACTTGCCCAATCAATGGGCATCAGATGGTTAACTGTCTTTGGGGATTCCGAATTGGTAATCAAATAAACCACAAGAATCTATCACACCAAAGGTCTACACTTGTTGCCTTACCATCGGCAGGTTCTACAGATGGCCTTGGAGTTTGAAGAAATATCTTTCCTCCACATTCCTCGGAATAGGAATGACTTTGCGGATGCGCTAGCAACCTTGGCCTCCTTAATCAACATACTTGACAAGGAAAATATGACAACCCTTACATTTGCCCAATAAAAGGCACCAGTCTATGGGAATTACATTGGAGAAGTATCGGATGAGCTACCTCCCCTCCAACACCCTTGGTATCAGCACATCAATGAGTACTTACAAGATGGATCTACACCCGTTGAGGCGAGCCCAACTGAAAGAAGGCGGATCCATCGACTGGCTATGAAATTCTACTTGAGCGGAGATGCACTTTACAAAAGAGATGCAGGACTAGGTCTCCTCAGATGTCTTAACAAGGACCAAGCTCAAAGGCTCATGGATGAAATCCATGATGGAGTATGTGGCCCACACATGAGCGGCCCCCTACTTGTTAAAAATATCCTAAGAACAGGTCATTATTGGCTCTGTATCAAAGCTGACTGTGATGATCATGTCAAGAGATGTTATCAACGCCAAATTCATGGAAATGCTATCCACGCCCCTCCACGAGAACTCCATAATATGAGTTCACCCTGGCCCTTCTCAATGTGGGGAATGGACGTAATCGGGCCCATTGAGCCCAAAGCCAGTAATGGGCATTGGTTTATCTTCACCATGATCGGCTACTTCACCAAATGGGTAGAAGCAGCCTCCTTCCCCAGGATTACAAAAGAAGTTATCATTGTTTTCATCAGAAACAATGTCATTTGTCGATATGGACAACCAGAGGTAATTGTATCAGACAATGCTAAGAACCTCAACAACAAAATGATGGAGTTGTGCAGTAAATTCCACATCAAACATCTCAACTCCGTCATCTACCATCCAAAGATGAATGGTGTTGTTGAAACGGCTAACAAAAATATCAAGAAGATCATGCAAAAGATGTCCGCCAACCATAAAGGATGGCCTGAATTATTGCCCCGACTCATGTAGCCTACGTAACATCGATCGACTTCTATCGGGGCAACCCCTACTAATTAACCTATGGATCAAGCGACTTATATATATATATATATATATATATATATATATATATATATATATATATATATGCGATTCCTAAATGCACAACTCCTAATAAATGTAAATTAGAAACTACTTTCTAATTTCATTCCACATTGGCCAAGGATTCCTAGGTTGTCATTTATCGAATCACATAGGACATTTCTCTTCTTTTACTAGAAGTGGTAGATTCTTTTTTGATCATTCATTATCTCTATATATAACTTATTACATCCAAGCATACCCTTTGATATACTCTAAGAGTCTTAAAAAATAAGTCAAAGTGTAATTCATTATATATAAGATACTATGATGATCTCAAGTCTAAGGAATAATTGGAATTATTTTCACTACGAAGAATTCCTATTGACAGGCAAGTAAAACTCCATTAGGTATTCCTTAGGGAGTCACGTTCAGTGAACTTATTCTCTAATAAGCACCTACATATTTGTTTTAGTGTCTCCACACAAATGATTATGAGATCAATCATTCTCATCCAATGAACAAGTAACATATGTATCAATCTATTCGGATTCACTAATCCCCTTTTTAGTAATCCATTGATTGAGAACATTTTAGTTTTAAGCTATCTAAGAATTTAGATCTCATTAACATGATCTCATCATGATTTTAAAAGCATTGCTTAAAACTATAGGTTTATCACATATAATTAAAATAGTACAATGTAGATAATAAATGCCTTTAATAAATAATTCTTTTATTACTAAATAAATAAAATTGATTACAAAGTATATGCTTTATCATCATACATGATTGGCTTATATGCATACTACTTTCAATAAAAAGGTTCCTCAAGATCTAGACATATTCAAATACTTAATGAACTATGGACTCCCATGGATTTGGACTGGGACATTTGGTTCTAGACACACAAAAACTTCAATTATGAGCTTCCATCCTTAATAAAGAAATTCTACTGTAAATGGTGGAAAAATTGGTCAATTGAAGACTCTGTTGACATAATTAAGTTACATATCAAAATATTCCAAGACCACTTTAATAAAGAACATGAAGACAAAATTCAAAAAAAGAAAATCAAATTCATGATCCTTTATTCAATCTCCAGGACTCTCTCAAAGAGAAATTTCCTAATGCTATTATGCAAAAATCAATTAAATGGTCCTCAAAATTTTAGCCCAAAAATTAAATTCTAATACAGACGATAATATGTCTATTAACCGCAAAGGCAACAAACACAGATCCACTCATAGTGACAATGACACTTCAAACACAGAAGAAGATAAAGATGACTCCAATAAGTCAGATTTTTACTTAGAAATTCAAGAAATAATCATTGGAAAATACAAGGATATCAATTCCCATTATGCTCAAGGAGATAAGTGGGATCGCATTCAAATGGCAGTCAATCAAAAAATAGATGCTAAAATGCAAAAAGAAAATTTAAAGATAAAGTCACAGGAAATTACTAAAGGATAAAACTCATTTAATAAAGATGCTTTAATAAAGATACTTTAATAAAGTCACTTTAATAAAACTACTTTATTAAAGTTCCTTTAATAAAGATAAAAGCATTAATAATTTAGTGAAGTTTGTCATCCTTGACAACTAGTATGGCTGAAAGCCTTCTATGAATAGAGACTCGATCCTCAGTTGTAAGCAGGCTCTTTGTAGACACTCGAAACTTCGTTTTTCCTAGACTAACCTTGCAGAAAGGTAAAAGCGTAATTTCACCCCAACAACAACCCTGCAGGAAGGCAAAAGTGTAATGTCGCCCTGAAAATAGCATGTTCAAGCAAGACTCGCAAAGCTGAGGATAAGGTCATAAGAAGCCACCACAATGATCCCCGAGTCAAGACATAAACTAATCGATCGTCCGCTTGTGACACCCCAAATCCCAAGGTCCCCAACCTCGTGTTTGGTGCTCACTATTCCATCATACATATTACATTTAACTACTCATTCATTAATGAAAAGCGTCATTAAATACATGCCCTTAATAAAAACATACTTCAAAACATAATTATATCGTCGTCCAAGGTTAACTAACCTTAACATAACTTAGATACCCTTAGCTATTCAAAAGGTTTACAATCATTAATTTACATAATGTAACATAACCATTAAAACTCGATAATAACTACTCCTGAGCCTTGCCTTTGCCTTTGTCCACTTTAGAACCTTCTGCTTCCTCAGCCTTAGCTGAAATGTTTTGTTTAAAACAAGGGTAAGCAACGAGTTTGCTCAACAAGTTAAAGTATTCAATAAAGGATATATATCATGAACAGAAGAGTCTAGCATCTATAGAACTCCAACAATAATCAAAGGATTTTGGATTAACTGAATAATAATTTATTTTCAATAACAAAGACTTTCTTAATCATCATGCTGAATAACATATCAAAGATGAAAGAATAAAATTCTTTCAAAGATTTAATCATATTCAAGTGAATAAGGAGAATTAACAATACTACAACAATATTCAATAAAGTGAAATATTTCCAGATTTCATGCTAAGTGACCACAGAAGGTGTGACACCCCCAAATCCGGGTACTTCAATTCCATTTAGATTTGGTGTTCCTTCAGATAAATATCATCTATCCATCTACCCATAACAAATGCAAACCATGCAATAGATAGAATAAAATCTTCCCTTAAGGGTTACAACATCAGAATAATAATAATACAATCCTAGGTTAAACTAACCTTAAACATCCTGTAAGGAATCATAAACAAATAAGTCTTAAACAACATCATTAACTCAAGTCTTAAGCATAAATACATCATCTAATAAAATAACAAGTCTTCATCACTTGCTAACTTTTCCTCGCTTTACTAGTGGAAGGTTCATCAGGTTCTTTTCGTTTCTTAACTGCAATGTTATTATTAAGCAAGAGTGAGCACTATTACCCACAAGTATAATAATGAAATAACGATTATAATAACATGCGAGTAAATCAAAGACATCTCGAATAAGAGCTCAACTTTTGAATCAAGAATGAATAACAAGAATCAAAAGAATTTCGAGGGTCATAAGACCTTGAACTATGTCCCAGGTTATCAAGGGTTATACTTGAAACCTTTAATGTCTATAAGACTATATGGACCTTTCTACTTTGCACTTAGGGGATCACCTTAGTACCATCATCGCATTAATATCTTAATGCTAACGATAAGTAAATCCCTTTCTGAGGTTGTTCATCTCGGTTTGACATTCGACCGCACTAAAGGAAGTTTAGTTGGATAATTCATCAAGGGTTCGAAATTTAGAACGCATTTCATCAACTATGGACTAGTCGAATAAATAAGGGTTCACTAGTCTAATAAGGTTCAATAATAACGATATTCAAATTGAATAATAATCTCAGGAAGTATACAATAGGACAATTATTGTATAACTGAATCATGCTTTGAAAAGATAATCAATCTTTAATATAACATTTGAACATGAATAATAGTAATGATAATTTACTCGAGGTAAATAATAAACTTGAACAATAATGACAAGTAGGGTTAGAAAACTTGCCTCGTGCGTAGATTACACTTTAACTAAGCACGTTCTTTGAATTTATTCCTACATACCATTCACATTCACGATACCAGTTAATTATAACTTAACTAGTCATCAAAACTCATTCTCTTTGTCTACTTTGATTATTAACTATACTTAGTCAAATTATCACATTTACTGTCACATAATATCACTTCATGAATAATAATTTAATTATGTAATCAATAATTCAATCCACATGTAATTTTGTTATTTACATGCTAAGTATCTATTTTAACATCTCATTATACTTATAACATAATTTTATGTTCATTACATTAAGTTAACATCACATTCATGGACTTTAACACTTTAAAATTTTCGTTTTCGAACTTTTCTAGAGAGGTAAATTGTATTTACCACTTTTGTACTTAAGGCTTCATATTTGCTTGTACACAGGTAAGTATTGCTATTGAGACTGAAATGCGAATATATGATATAATTATTACGCTGAATTAACTTTGTTGAATATGCCGGTAGTTAAAATACGATGTCTGGCGTGGTTACGATGTAATACACTGCAGTATTGCATGTATTTTTGAATTATTGATTCTTACGTAAGAAGGCATTAGTCAATAATTATTACAGTAATTATTGTTCAATATTTTATTTTATTGATTCAATAATTGCTACGTTGATATTTTATATTATTGTTGTTCCAATACTTGTCACTGCACAGTATCTCCATTATCAGATCAATAATTCATATTATTTGAATAATATTGTTAGATAGCATTATTGGCAATGTCTAAGGAAATTCTATCTAGGAAAGGGGTTTGGTCACCTAATTGCGCCCCAATTAGGAGATATCCTTATCGGAAAGCCCCCTCTTTTCTGGGAATGACCTGGTTGTCATAATTGTGATTCTGTAATATTATTTGTGAATAATTAATTATTGATTTATATGATAAGGAAATATTTATTTTATGTGGATGGATAAGGAAATATTTATTTTGTGTGGATATAAATGAAAGAATTAATTTTGAGGTGTTTTATCAGTATTTTGTCAAAATGGTGGTATTAAAATTTGTCCGTATGTGAATTTCGGTCATTTTTCGTTTAAAATTTGGAAAAACTTAAATCTATAAAGTTGTAGAGAATTTAATTTTCTATGGAATGGACATAAAATTCATATTTTTCTGATAAAAGGGCTATTTATAATGAAGTATTGAAGTTTCAGAAATAAATGTTTTTATTAAAAATATGGTGGGCCCCACTTTTGGTTGGTGAGAAATGTGCTGAAATTTTATTTTAAAAGTGGTGGGCGTGAATAGTAGCAGGTAAATCCATCGTGTAGAAAAGTTAGTCTGCTATATGCGTTCTAAGCATTTTTTCTATAAATAGGGTCTTGGTTAGAATTGAAAATCACACCGTAATCATAAGTTTTCTCTCTCTATATTATCGAGCGTATTTTGTGAGTATTTAGATACTTTGTGAGTTGTTATTCAGTGCAAGTTTCCTTCAGTCTTATACCTGATATTTTAGCCGAAAGTACTGTTCTTTTGAGGTAAAGGATGTTATTTTCTTCGTAAATGATATTATTTCCTTCAATATCATTATGCCGAAATATTGATATAAATTTTATTGTGAAATTTCCACCTTTTTCATGTCGGAGTTACTATTCACGAATACTGCACTATTCACGTATACGGTAGTATTCACGAATACGGCACTATTCACTGAAAAATAAAATTTTCTCTTCTTTGTTCAAGATGTCTATTATGATTACTATCTTTGATTGTATACATGTTTTGATCTTCATTCTTGAATTTTACTCCACTATGATTTATTATGGAGCGTTTTTGAACTTGTATTATCTAACGTACCAATCCCTAATTTTTATCCTTTTATCTCACTGGATTCGTTCCTTTAAAATATTTTTCATCATCCTCAGTCCTAAATGATGATATAACTGTATATCTTTGGCCTGTAATGCAAAGATGAAATATTACCTGATGAATATCTTTCGTCCGTGGTGCAAAGATGAACAGGTGTTGAGATGAACATGACCAATTGGTGATCTGAGATGAATATCTTTGGCGTAGTGCAAAGATGAATATTTGATTCAAGATGTATATTGATTGATGTTCTGAGGATAAAATATTGATGATGGACTTTTAAATTCATAGATGATAGTAGATTTCATTCTCTACTTAACTCTTCTAATGAATTATTATTTCACTATGAATATTGATCTAAAACTGGCTGTCCATTATATTTTATCTGATTTGTTGAAGGCTAACGATAATTTGTTTTTCATTATCTTAGTCATAATATTCTTTACTGGGCAAGTTGAGTTTACCCTTTTTCTTTTTGTTCCATTTTTCTTCTCAGGAGATGAGAATATAGCAGGAACTAGTCGGGGTATGGAGTGATGGTTCTAGAAAGTTGTTTTAGCAGTCCTCACTATTTCTGTAAAATAGTGTTCAATAATTGTAATGAGGACTTATTTGAGTTTGAATAATGTCTAGAATACAATATTTGTATTTAAACTAACAGTATATATGTGCTGTCGTATTTTGCACAATAATTGTATTAATAAAGTTATAGTTGTTTTTGTACCATGTATTTGGCGACTCAGAATGGGTGATGTATACCTATTTTGGGGGCGTCACAGTTGGTATCAGAGCTTAGGGATATGGTCTCTGGCGGAGATCGGGGAATAGAACTAGGAGGGGAAAGACGAGTAATCCTTCGCTAGCGTGTCCTACCTAAGCTTATTTGGTTGGTCAGTCGGAGCATATGGTTAATATGTGATATGTTAATTTGTTAATTAACCCTTATTTTGTGGCAGTATTTTAGAATGGCATCTGTAAATATTAACAATGGAGTGAATGAGACCGTGAAGACACCTTTAATCACCACCCAGGAGAACGTGCAACAGGAAGACAATATTCCTCCTATAAACAACACTACCGAACAAATAATGAATGATGGGATGTTTAGAAGCTTTTTTGCAGTTCATGCAAAATCAGACGAGGGAGACTCGAGTACAAAATATTGGTGGAAATGATAGTAATGCGCGGCTTGCCACAGCCAAGCAGTTCAAAGAGTTGGGACCACCAGAATTTGTAGGAAAGCCGAATCCGATCAAGGCGAAAATGTGGGTTAAACAAATTACCAAGATATTTGATGTCTTAGGATGCACGGAGGAACAGAAGGTTCCATTCGCCACCTTTATGTACCGTGGTGAGACAGATTACTGGTGGGAATCTGTGAAGCATACCCAGCCTGTCGCACTCAACATGTCTTGGGAAACGTTTCAGAAACTGTTCAATAACAAGTACTTTCCTGAAAGTATTCGTCATATGAAGGAGGTAGAGTTTATACGACTAGAACAAAACAACATGACTGTGTCTCAGTACGAGGCTAAATTCGCAGAGTTATCCAAGATTGTACCTCATTTGGTAGAGAATGAGGAACGAATGACGCGGATGTTTCTGAGAGGTCTAAAACCCGAGATTCGGCAATATCTTATCTCTCATAAATTTTCCTTATATTAAGATGTTGTAAACATGGCTCAATTATTAGAGTAAGATAATGAGTATGTTTAACTGAGGTACCACAACCAAGGTCATACCGGTGGCAGCAGTCATCGGAGCAATGATAACTAGTGGGGAGGAAAACATTCGGACAAAAGCGATAACCACTCTGGTGGTAATCGTGGCTATGATAATAGAAGGAGCGAGTCGGGAGGAGATTTCAAAAAGAGAAGGTACAACAATGATAACGTGAAGACGTCAGCACTAACATCCATGGTTTCTCGGGGAGGAGAACGATCACCGGTCGTTTGCTATAAATACGAGAAAGAGGGACACATCAGCCCAAACTGCCCACAACAATCCAAGGTGTAGCTAGAGATTGTCTTATAGAGAAACCAAGTCCAACGGGGATGATGACTCCAAAAGCTGTCCCGGACAAGTCAAAGTCGGTGGTTCCTGAAAGGGCGTTTGTCGTGACTGCCCAAAACGTGAGGAACCCGAACGAGGTGATCACAGATAAGCTGATCATAAACTCTTGCAAAGTTTATACCTTATTAGATACCGGTTCTACCCATTATTTTATCTCTCCTGCTTCTGCTCAACGTTTGAACTTGACTCCGGAGAAATTAGACTTTGACTTATCTGTTGAAACTCTGTTAAGAGAAACTTTCATTACATCCACTGTTTATAAATCGTGCTTGATTCAAGTTGGGACCATCACATTAAACCTGCCGATCTTATTTCGTTGAAAATACTTGTATTTGATGTGATTTTAGGGATTGATTTGTTAACCACTCATCATGCTAAAATTGATTATTTTCGTAAGGTTGTTAGTTTTCATATTTCTAACCAACATGTTATGCGAATTCAAACAACCAAACCACTAAAGTCAATCATTGTCATATCAAGCCATAATGCTATTAGTTTATTGAAAAACGGATGTCAAGCTTTCTTAGCCCATGTCACGGACTTGAACAAAAACCCGTCAGATTTGAATAATATTTATGTTGTTAGTGAATTTCCCGACGTATTTCCTGAAGAACTTCCCGGTCTACCCCCAGAACGTGAAGTTGAATTCTTTATTGACCTTGAACCTGATACAAAGCCCATTTCTAAAATCTCATATCGAATGGCTCCTATTAAACTTCAGGAGTTAAAGGTTCAACTACAGGAGTTGTTGGACATCGATTCCATTCGTCCTAGTATATCTCCTTGGGGTGCTCCTGTTTTATTTGTAAAGAAGAAAGAAGGGAGTATGCGACTTTGTATTGACTACCGGGAATTGAACCATGTCACCATCAAGAATAGGTATCCGCTACCTCGCATTGATGACATGTTCGACCAGTTACAAGGGCACAATTCTTTTCAAAGATCGATCTTGGTTCTGGATATCATCATCTGAAAATTAAAACTGAGGATATTCCAAAGACTGCCTTCAGAACTCGGTACGGGCATTATGAATTCTTAGTCATGTCGTTTAAATTGACTAATGCTCCTGCTGCTTTCATGGATATGATGAACCGTGTGTTCAAAAAATATTTGGATCAGTTCGTTGTCGTCTTTATTGATGACATCCTCATCTATTCCAAAAGCCGTGAAGATATTCATGAGCGCCATTTGAAGCTGGTCCTTCAAAGGCTTCGTGATAACAAGCTACATGCCAAGCTGAAGAAATGCTAGTTAAAGCGAGAAGTAGCATTCCTTGGGCACGCGTGGTGTCGAAACATGGAGTATCTGTCGACCGGCGAAGATTGTAGCAATACAAAGTTGGGAGCAACCAAAGTCGTTGGCCGAAATCGTAGCTTTCTTGGCTTAATTTAGTTCTTATCGGAGATTCGTGGAAGGGTTTTCTCGAATCGCTATCTCAGGTCTTCAAATTTAACTTCGAAGAAAGATACAAAATTTGTATGGAGCGAGGAATGCGAGAAGAGTTTCCAAGAGCTCAAGAGGAGACTCATTTTAAGACTGTTCGACAATACCATCCGGTTCGGATGGATTTGTTATCACAAACGATGCTTGCAGCAAAGGGTTAGGATGTGTTCTCATGCAACATGTATTTTGTGACTCGGAATGGGTGATGTATACCTACCTATTTTGGGGGCGTCACATATACTCCTCTGCAAGTACCTAGAGCGGTAAACTCCTTTTTACCTTATATTATGCATAATACTCAATAATAGCGCATGGGTCGATTTATGAAAATAAATTGTGTTCGTCTCAGTCTTACATCATGAGTCCGTACCACAACAATATGGTTTGGATTGCTTTCAAATAAATACTATGATTTCAATATAAAATATCAATATTGATCTAGCCAAAATCACTGGCATAGATCTTCCAACAATAAATCATTTCATAATAAATAGAACATTTCATACTTTAACATATATTCGTCTAGCCAAAACAAATAGCTGAGACATGAATTGTAAATAGTTCCAATAATAGAACAATAATCAATTGCACTATGTGCGAATAATAATAATCATTATAGATGTGAATAACTATCAATAATTATTCACTAATCATGCTTTAAAATTAATAACTCGAGTTTGAGTTGGGGAACTTACAATACATGCGAGTATTCAATAACAAATCTTAGATGTGGAATAATCAACAATAATTATCCATTACTATGCTTGAAAAATAATAACTCAAGTTTGAGTTAGGAAATTTGCCTGATTCGTTGACTACTGTTACGAAATTTTAACTTCTTTTGTAAGACCTATCATTAATAAGATTGATCTATCAATTAGCATATCATAGTATATCTCATATGTGACGCCCCCAAAATAGGTATACATCACCCATCTTGAGTCGCCAAATACATGGTACAAAATTCAAATACAACTTAATTATACAACAGTCGTGTAAAATACGACTAAACATATGCTGTGAGTTTTAATAAAAATATTGTCATCTGCATAATATACAAACTCAATGGGGTCCTCATTACATTTATTATCACACTATTTCACATAATAGTGAGGACTACTAATGCACCATCTAGGACCATCACTCTGTTCCCCGACTAATCCCTGCTACGTTCTCATTTCCTGAAGAGAACAATGAAAGCAAAAGGGTGAGCTTAACTAGCCCAGTAAGAAATATTATAACTAAGATAATGCAGAATAATTTATCGTTAGCCTTCAACGGTGTTAAACTGATAAAATATAATAAACATCAAGTTTAACTACAGCGGAACAAGCAATCCATTAGAAGAGTCAAGTAGAGAATAAAATCTACTATCTTCTATGATTTAAAAAGGCTTTTCATTACTTTTATCGCTGAGACTCAGTTTAATAAATAATCCACATCATCAAATCAACCCTGCACTACAGATCGAGGATATTCTTTAAGTATCACGACCACGAATTATCCATGCACTACGGGCCAAAGATAATCGTGTTTTCATCAACTGATTCGATCATGCCATAAAACAATTCATCTTTGCACCCCCGCCAAAAAAGAATCCATAGCCATAATCATATCAAAAGCTGGCCCATCAATGCACTACGGGCCAATGAGGACTTTTTTCCACATCATTTGTAACATTACGGTCGTGATTATACCAAATAATCCTCGGTCATAATCATACCAAGTCCATCTACGCACTACTGAGCCACGAGATGACTTTCAACATAATATAAACATGAGGATGATGACAATGACATAATAATTCAATAAAATAAGTTCACGAATTAATTTATCCGAGAACCAATAACGTCCAAATTGTCAACATGATCTTCGCTTTGTGAAGTAAAATTCAAGAATGCTCGGAAGAATATTTCCATGAAAAGAATCTTTGGATGAAGCTTAAATATCAAGGATATTCCACTAATTTTATGGAGTATAGAAAGCTAAAACTTTAACCAAAAGAGTATCATAGAATATATGAAAGCTATGATGGATTTTCACCCGCCATTATACGGTAATCCGTAGACAATTTCATTTTCACAATTTAATAAAAATGAATCTGAAGGGTCATTCACCGTACGCATGCGATAAACCGTACGCAGACGAGTTATTCCAATGAATAATAAATAATGGAACCAGTCCCGGCGTAAACGCCGCAGCACGAGGATATTAGAGCAAAATAATAAATAATGGAACCAGTCCCAAGATAACCTTAGACGCATGGGATATTAACGCGAATAATAAAGAACGGAATATTAGAAGAATTTCACCATGTATGCGATTACTTCACAAACAAAGTTATTCCAACATAATAATAAAGAATGGAATAACAGAAGAATTTCACCATGTATGCGGTACTTCGCATAAACAGGTTAATCCAATAGAATAATAAGGAATGGAATAACAATAGCTCTCTTCATGAATACGAAAGAAATAATACCCCTTACGAGTACAACAAATAATATCACTTACCTTAAGAAGAAGAGTACTGGATGTAGGAGTAGTGAAGTAGCAGAATACTTTTTTTCTTTCTCTCTATAGTTTCTCTCTCTAGAGTTTCAGTGAATTCGTAAGAAATAATAAAGGAATGAGCTTCTATTTATAGAAAAATGGATTGCATAGTAACTAATTCATGAACGGTCCAGATTGATTTACTTTAAACGGACGGTCCATATTTAAAGCAAAATCTTTTAAATAAAATATAATATATTCTATTTATAATCTAATAAAACGAATAACTTTATAAAAGTATTCTGTTTTATATAAAAAAAATTTACTATGCAAAATACTATGCAAGCACTATACAACACTATGCATAATAAAATATAATATATTCTATTTATAGAATAATTTTATAAAAGTATATGATGTGATATATATGATGGATCGTGAGCACCAAACCCGAGGTTAGGGAACCCGGATTTGGGGGTGTCACAGAAGCACCTCATAATGAACTTTAAAAGTATAAGGACAATTGATACAAACTAGCTCATTCTCTATATGCTCATTAGTATGGACCCAGAAAACATATATATCATTGTATATCAGAATGAACGGGTATTCATGGGTTCATGTAAATAAAGAGAATAAAGTAACTCACTTCAATGTGGGGGTTATTTCCAGCCATCTTTGAAATGTTATTAGCTAACCAATATTGTTGTTATGAGGTTGGAAAAACTTACTAAATTCCATCTCCAAACATGAGCATAACTGTTGTTATGAGTGTTATTAAATTCCATCTACAAAACTAGACTACATATATCACTCTCACCCTTCCACAAAAAATATTGCAGACTCAAATTATAATGCTACATCTCGCCTTCTCAGCCAGACAAAGAAAAAATGTTTCATTTCCTGCTCAAGAACAAGGCTTATGCTTGCCCTTGGGAACACACCAATAATTGGGGCTTCTCTGGATAAAAAATATTAGAAGGAAAATGTTTGCACGTAAAATAAAATAAAAAAAATGCACGACTATGGTGAGTACCAGATTAGGAACTGTGTTAGCTTGGCTTAAATTGGGAGTTAATTTTTTTAAAGCATTAAGGAATAAGAAAACCTTTAGTGAAAACAAATAAATAAAATTTGTAACATCAAATTCAACAACTCACCTGAAAGCTCCAGCAAATGCTAAAGCAGTGTATTCTCCCAAGCTTAGACCACATGTAACATCTACAGAATCAATTATATGCTGACCTCCATCACGGGCGCGTAGTACCTCAACTACAGCTAAGCTAGTGACATAGATTGCTGGCTGCAAAATTGCAATTAAAGAATCAACAAGTAATCTAAGACAATCTGTATGCCAAAGTATAGTAGGTCTGCTACCTATAGCATTTGAGATTTGACTATACCCACAGTTCTGTTAAGTTAATTTTAGTTCTCTCTCATAAATGAATTCTCAAGTACATACATGACCACATCCGATGACTAACATTTATATGTGTTTGTCTGTGTGGTAATGCAATATATGTGTGTCTCACATTTTTAGATATTTAATGCAAACATCCAAAAGGTCTAACCTTCAGAGAGAGAAAATGTGTTAATCATATAATATAATTTTGGTTCTCCTTTCCACTTCCAATTCCTTTTAAACCAGTCACCTACCAAATATTAATGAATGGTGACAGAACCAGTTGGACTCGTGGAGGTTACTAGTTTAAATAAGATTGAAGCAAATTTGATAAGAAAAGTTATCTCAAGCTGAACAAATTGTTAACGTTGATTCTAATTTCAAACTAACAGTTTTATTCAACCCACCCTAAAATTTCATTTGCTTTATTATACAAGTCAGAAGAAGCAGGGACATTCTGAGCCTCCACACCCATTCCAACAGCTTGTGCACCCTGCAATAAGAAGTTGAAGATAAAACAAACATGATCATCGGATTTCATACCCAGTATCATCAGCTAATGATATGCAGCACAACTTCTCAAAGTAGAACATGTAGGCTTATCTTTTCTTAGTGTTGCTTTATGGAAGTTTATGAAACATACTCAGGAATACACAATTCTTAGTTGACTACTGGTACAACAATCAATTATCAATTTAGTTACGCATGTTCTGTTGCACCACAAAATCGTATTAACGTAATCTAATGGAGATTACCCCTCTTAGGAAATAGAAACTAATCTAAATTGTAGCTAAATTAGTAAGTTTAAATGCTCAATTGCTACATCCTTACGCCATTACCTTCCTGTTATAGACTTTTATGAGAGGAAAACAATTATACCAATAAAACATAATATGTCATGAGATGTAGTGAAGAATATGTATCCTAGCTATATGTGGACAAAGAAGTTCAAACATAGTTTACTAATTCAAGAAATTAATATGTTAATAACTTTTTGCAATTTCATTCTTGGTATTATAAAAAGCAACTCATAAACTTAAATTCTGTATTTATTCCTCTGTCATTATCGAATTGTACATTGACTATAATGTAATTCACACACAATGTAGCAAGATTCATATAAAAATAGTATAATATTGCAATATATCTTTGAAGCTATATTGAACTCAGATTCACTAAAAATTTCACATTTTTAATAAAATGAAATTAAAATAGACCTGGCCAGGAAATAGGAAAGCAGAGGTGGGCTTGTAATCCAAGAAAAAGGCATCATTAGCGGCAGTTTGAGATCCAATAGAGATGCTCATAAAAGCCCTAGATTTATCCAAATTTCTCGAACCAAAACCTCGAATTCCATGCTTGAAACCCGTGAAACAAACCGAATTAGAGCTCCTCAACAATTCTGAAGCTTCAAAAATGGCGAGATTTTGAGGAGAAATGGAAGGGAAAAGGAGAGAGGAACTCATCTGCATCAGCCCTATCTGGCTGGTCATGTATCACACAACGTCATACCAATCAACGTCATACCGAAGTCGTGAGCAGCATTAGCAGCTCCCGATTCTCTACAAGCATCGCCAGTGATGGTGGCATCGACACACCAGACTTCGACGAATTGGACAGGTCGATGCTTCCTCCTTTCAGAATCGCAGTCATCAAATCGAACGGAGACACAGCTTGAGTGTCACCGATGAGGCGTTCGTTCGCATAGCTTGAGTGTCACCGATGAGGCGTTCGCCCTTGGGGGAGTTATAGATACTGCAAAGTCTCATCTAGAGCACAGTTGGGAGCATTGTAGTAGTAGTAGTGAGTGAGGAGAGAGAATGAGATGAGAAATCAGAGCGACGGGATTTTGATTTGTTGAAGCGTATGAAATTGGAGTTGGCTTCTCCGTGTTTTTTAACATTAGTTATATACATAACGTTTTTTTAAGAAAACGTTATAAGCTTAAAATCAAAAATTGACACTTATAAATCCACAACGTTTTTATATATCTAACTACAATATTTTGTCAAAAAGCGTCGTGCAAAAAACATACCACAACGTTTTTTATAAAACCCTTGTTGTTTAAGTGTCATCTTTTTACTGTTTTATAGTAGTGGAATGACTAATTGACCTCTACCTAGGGATGGTTTTCCCATATTTACCTATCTTCCCGAACTCATAATTGGACAAATAATATGTCATTGCGAAGCTATCAAAAAGAGCTTTCCGGATTGCTATGACACGTCTCCTAACTCCTCTCGAATTGAAAGTTATGAATGTTTGATGAGATGGACTCAAAAAAATTGACATGTTTGCACAAAAGCCAAAGCAAGTGGGGCCCACACTATCTTGCCACTGACCTTTTCCTCTTCAAATAGATGAATTTCAGTAGATCTAAAAAAAAGTTGAAGCATTTGGAGAGAGAAGCTCGGATCTAGAGAGAAAGGCTTGGGTTTAACATTCTAACACTAGATTTAGCTCAAATCTTCAACATATATCATAGATCTCATACACTTGGAGTTGTAGAGCTTAGATTTGTGTCCCAGGAGGCTTGTTCACGCATCTCCCAATGTGAAAAAGGTTAACTTTTGTTCATTTCCTTTGTAAACCTTGTTCAATATACTAGATCTACGTTACATATTATTTGAATCTAGTTAAACTTGTTGTTTTACATATATTTTGCATAGTAGTTGGTAGATCTAGAGATTCTACCGGTTATTTTGTACGCATATTGTTAGAAATCAAGTCCTAAGACTAGATCTAGCCGGATCTAGCCCTTTAACCGGTTATGGAACTTGAAGCCCCAATCCATATGCTAGACCGGCTTGGATTTATGGTAGATCTAGTCATTTTAATGCTTTCGGTCAGTCTCAGTCACTCCATAGAGCCCTAGATCTATATCTAGAGGTGAGGGGGTCCTAATGGCTCGAGATGAGAATTTCAACCAATGAAATCACCTAATATCAAGTCTAGGATGTTGTATATATCCGTTTAAGTATAATAATATGAGCCTAAGAATCCCGGGGTTGAGATCTAATAATCGGATCTCGACTAGATTCCCACGATGGACTTTTAATTTATTATGTAATGTTTAAATAATGTGAAATCGTTGTACATGTAATATTGGATCTTAAAACGAGTTCGAGGGATTCGTCCCTGGAAGTCGGGTTTAAGATCTCGTGATAGTGAAAATTATGTGTGTGGGTGCTCGGGTTCATCAAGATGGCTTTCATGCCCGATGATTATCCGACCCTTTTTGTTGTTTTTTTGCATGCATTATCACCAAAAACGATTTCCAAATCAAAATAGCAAAGAGCTTTCATAATAATAATAAAGCGTTTCTGTGACGCCCCCAAAATAGGTATACATCACCCATTCTGAGTCGCCAAATACATGGTACAGAAAACAACTACCACTATATTATTACAATTATCGTGCAAAATACGACAACACACATACTGTGAGTTTAAATACAAATATTATCTTGTAGACAGTATTCAAACTCAAATAAGTCCTCATTACAATTATTGATACACTATTTTACAAAATAGTGAGGACTGCTAAACAACTATCTTGATCCATCATTCCATACCCACTAGTTCGTTATATCTCTCTCATCACGAGAAGAAAAATGGAACAAAAAAAGGTGAGCTCAATCTAGCCCGATAAAAATATTATGACTAAGATAATGAACAACAAATTATCGTTAGCCTTCAACAAATCAGATAAAATATAATGGACAACCAGTTTTAGATCAATATTCAAAGCGGAAATAACAATTCATTAGAAGAGTTAAGTAGAGAATGAAATTTACTATCATCTATGAATTTAAAAGTCCATCATCAATATTTTATCCCTGTAACATCAATCAATATACATTTTGAATCAAATATTCATCTTTGCACTACGGGCTAAAGATATTCATTTGTATCACCAGTTGGTCATGTTCATCTCAACACATATTCATCTTTGCACTACGGGCCAAAGATATCCATCAGGTAATCATTCATCTTTGCACTACAGGCCAAAGATATTCATCAAGTGTCATCATTTAAGACTGAGGATGATGAAAATATTTTAAAGAACGAATCCAGTGAGATAAAGGGCACGATTAGGGATTCATAATTTAGTTTATCCAAGTTCAAGAATACTCCATAATAATCAATTGTAGAGCAAAATTCAAGAATAAAGTTCAAACCATAGATCCAATCAAAGATAGGAACCATAACAGACAACTTGGATACAGAAAAGAAAACTCAATGAATTTCTGATCATTTAAGGAATTATAGAAGCAATATTTACCATAGTAAGTTTAGAGTTAGGAATCTGAAATGAATAATATACGAAACTGTAAATGAATTTTCAACTATCATGCGGTAGTCCCCGTAGACAGGTCATTTCCACAATTTAATAACAATTGAATACGAATGGTTATTCACCAGGCATTCGGTAGTCCGCGTAAATAGTTTATTCCCACAGAATAATAAAGAATGGAATAACAAAAGAATTTTACCATGCATGCGGTAGTCCGCGTAGACAGGTTATTCCAACAAAATAATAAAAAATGGAATAACGAAAAGATTTTACCATACATGTGGTAGTCCGCGTAGACAGGTTATTCCAACATAATTATAAAGAATGGAATAACAACCCTTACGAGTATTAAAAGAAAATAACTCTCTTCATGAATACGAAAGAAATAATACCCCTTACGAATACAACTAATATCCCTTACCTTAATAGAAGATTGAATACTTAAGTAGAGTAGTAGCAGAATACTCTTCTTCTTGCTCTCTATGGTTTCTCTCTCTAGAGTTTCAGTGAATTCGTAAGAAATAATGAAGGAATGAGCTTCTATTTATAGGAAAAATGATTGAATAGTAACTAATTCATGAACGACCCAAATTAATTTATTTTTAAACAGACGGTCCATATTGATTTACTATTAAAACTTAAAGCAACGATCCATACTGATTTACTATTAAAACTTTAAACCAGCGATCCATATTGATTTACTATTATAACTTTCCACCAGCGGTTCATATTGATTTACAATAATATCTTTAACCAACGGTCTGAAAAATTAGCACATCCTCTCATGGAATAATGAGCCAAACTTATAACAAACACATCATAACAAACCCCTCTATTTATATTAAAAATTGAATAAATAATTACCACAAATCACTTATCTTTAATAAACACATTTTTAATCTATTAACAATTATTCATCATTAATATTATAACTCACAATATTTAACAACCAGATCATTCCCAGGAAAGAGGGGGCTTTCTGATAAGGATTTCTCCCTATTGGCGCGCAATTAGGTGACCAAACCTCTCATCGACAGAATTTTTTAGACATCGTCAATATTGCAAATAATAATATGAATAACTTTGTTGTCTCAATTATTGATTAAATAATATAAAATATTAGGTAGATGATACTGTGACAATAATTGAATCAAATAACGTGAGATCTTTATCACGGCAATTATTGTAGCAATAATTGAGTATAAGCGAGTGACTTCTCACGTAAGTATCAATAATCAATACCGTGTGCTACTATGCAACTACGTGTATTACTGTACTTTTATCACCGGATATTTCAACAGTTTAACGGTATCAATTGCGTCGTTATTTATAAAAACTCAAACTTATCGTTTTCTTCATCCGACTATTTTCTGTTATGGGGCCCACAAATGGTTGCACCATCGTACGAATATTTTCCGACAACAAGAATATTCCACGACCAAACGAATATTTTCCGACAACAATGAATATTTTATAACCACTTCTTATTTTGTAAATTTTGCACATTTCACCCATAACCAAAGCATTATATCAAATTAACACCTTATTATTCACAATAATAATTCGATTTTATTTATAACAAGTTGGGGTCTTACAGTTTCGGTGCTAGATATTTAGGTCAAATAAATGAAAGTATCAAAGGACCTCAATTCCTATTTGACGAAGGATTCAAAAATCTTGTTTTTCAAAACGTCATTTCTATATATTTTTTCTAAAAATAAACTTTTATATAAATTGAATCCTTAGTGCATATGTTCAAAGAGGTATAACACTACTTTCAGAATAATTTCATAGACTTAACGATAAATAATCAGAAGTATCAAAGGACCTCGATTCCTATCTTACGAAAGATTTGAAAACCTTGTTTTCCAAAACGTCATCGATATATATCTGTTCTAAAAATGAACTTTTCATTAAATCAAATTCTTCGTGCATAGATACAAAGAGGTACAACATTACTTTCAAATAACTCAAAATGAGGCTTAGAATAAACTTTAAAATCAAAACACACACACAGACTTTATGCTTAAAAAATCAATAAGATGCGATAACCGTGTTGAGTGCCTAACACCTTCCCTCTGTTTAAGAGATCCCCCGAATTCCTCGAATCTAGAGTTCCAGACCAATTCTATAAAAGTCACATATTGAGCCATATTGCGAAAACCTATAAAATTTGAATGAGTTGGTACATCCCTTTAAACACCAAACCAACTAGCAGTTCTATCTAAATCGGTTCAATCTTTAAAATTAATCTTTTCAAATTCGTCGACCTTTTCCTAAAATCTCACCCTTTTAAATAAGGGGGGTGTATTCAATTAAGATTTTTAAAGACTTTTAAAGATTTTAAAAGTTTAGTTGTATTCAATCAAGACATTTAAAGAGTTTAAAAAAAGTTTAGTGGTATTCAATTACAACTTTTTTAATGTCTTTAAAAGTTAGGTGGTATTGAATTAAGATTTTTTCTAAGTCTATAAAAGTATTTGGGTATTCAAAAAGTCATAGATTTTAAAGATTTAGACTTTGACAGACTTTAGAAGAAGAATTATAACTATCAACCCATATCCAAAGTCTTACCTCATCTCTAAATATTTCTAAAGACTTCCAAATAAACACAAAGGTGGATAGAACTACTTATTAATTGGACTTTATTTTTTATTGGGTCAAACTAGTTATTTATTTTATATGGGCTAATAAATTTATTATGTGATGGATAAATAATTTGGTAAAATTTGGGCCATAAAAATAATTGAATTTATTATAATAAGAGAATTAACAAGATATATTAATAAGTAAACAAATAACTAGACCTAATCTGAATTGGTGAGAGAAAAAGTAGCCGTTCGAAAGCTTCCAATAAAAATAGGAAAGAGATTTGTTCAACAAATGTGAGATCATGAAACTCTCATATCAGTTGTAAAGATTATGTAAGTATAATATATGAAAATAGAAAATATATGATGTGTATGTGTATTTTTTTCTGACATTTTAAACGAAAGAAATTATTGTTAATTTTTGAGATACTTTAACACTAATTGGCAAAAATAATAAACAATATATGATGTGTATGTATATATGATGTGTATATATATACTGTTTAACGATAATAATATGATCCAAACAGTATATACTATATATCATATATTATGATCATTAAACAATATATACTATATATTATTTTCACTTTAAGCAAATTATATATTATGATCATTGTTAATTTCCTTTTACCAAATTAATAACTAATTGTTAATTTCTTTACGTTTAAAATGTATTATATATATATATATATATATATATATATATATATATATATATATATATATGATGTGTTTGCAAAAATAATTTACAATATATGATGTGTTAATTTGTATATATGATGTCATATTATTTTGTAAAAAATGGTATTCCTACTAAAAAGCGTACGCATATGCATAAAGTATATATAACTCAATGAAAAGTGAGCTTAATTTTTGTATTGCGTCTGTAGTTTCTAAAGTTTTATTGGTATCCAAGTATCCAAATGTATCATGAAATGAGTAGAATAATATGAACGCTTTCAACATATATAAAATCTCATGCCATAAAAATATAAAGAGATTTTACTCTAGTTCATGAAAAGAGAGAGATGTTGTACACATGGGCTAATTAACAATTAATATAAATTGCAAGATATATTAGAAGTATACAAAAGTCTATCACAGTCTTGATACAAAGTTTATAAAAGTCTGTTACTTATTTCATGGAGTTTATAAAAATTATTTTTAAAAAGTCTTTAAAGTCTTTAAAAGTCATTAAAATCCCACAAATTCTACAAAAATCTGTCACTTAAAAAAAGTCTTTAAAAATCTTAATTGAATACACCCCCTAAATTAATCGACATAACAAAATACAAAGGATATAAACGACATTTAAGAACCAAAATTCCCCGACGTGGACACTCTTCTTTAAGCTTTTCTTTCTTCTCTCTTTTATTTTTTCTTACTTTGAAATTTTGTACTAGCCTCCACTTGTAAATATTATGTGGGAATAAAAGGAAGAACATGGATTTTCCATGCAAGTCTTCTTAATTTTATCTTTAATTTTTATGTTTGTTTAATATCTGTTTAAATTTCTTTGTTTATATAATTTAGCTTAAATTCTTAGTTCTAATTAGTCGATCCCTCTCTAACCCTCATCATGATAAAATGGAGGGACCATGATAATGAATAAAATATTCGGATTAAGGTTTTTGTGGTGAAGAATATAAAATTGATTTCAGTTGTTTTTTCCAATCACCACCTCTACTGAAAACAGACTAGCTCTGACAAAAACAGGAGTGGCCAATGTAGACTATGTAGTTCACACCCTATAAAAGATTCATCCTGTCATCCATTGCTAAACTCTCCCATGTCTCTTTCAATATGCAAGATCCACGCCTTTACTGAAGAAAGCCACATCCCAAAAATGTACATAAACTCGGCTCATCTTTTAAGTATCATTAAGTTTCAATTTAAACAACTGCAACCAAGTTAACAAAATTCACATAATTAGTTCTGAGTGATAAATTATCACAAACAGAAAACAGAACTGGATAATCATACAAATTAATACACTGAGCAGTTCAAGAAAAATTAGCAAAGCTATGAGCTTTTCAATGACTTGAGGAGATTCTGTTCCTCACAATTTCGACGTGACATAACAAATACAACTTGAGAAGACAAGTATCTTCTTAATCAACAAGAAGCAATTCCCCGACTTATTTTCTTCAGACCCTCCCTTGAGGGAAAAAGTTACCAGTGTGCTTCATCTTCCCTTGTTGATGAAAATTTTGAAGCAGCAACCTTGGCAATAAGAAACTGTCGGGTTTTAACCCAAATCCTCACTCAACTGACACCCACTATCTATATTTCTTGCTCCGGATTGTTTTTTATGCTTCTTACTCTTGGCCTTCTTGGCCTTCATCCGTCGTTTTTTCTCATTGGCATCAACCCAGGTGTAATCGGATGGTATGTGGAATGGGTCAACTTCATCCTTGAAGCTGCGACCTTCACTGTCACTTGATTGTGCACCACGGCTCCCTCTCATCCATGAAATCCATGATGAGGACCCCTCTGCTTCTTTAGACTTGGAGTCTTGGAAGTGTGCTGGGCTGGAGAGAGGGGTTGAGAACTCCTCGATCGGCTGAAGCTCCTCAAACTTTGTAAAAGTGACCAAGACTCGAATTGTTGGCACAATTGGGATAGCAATCTACATTTATGCATAATTAATGAGTTCCATAACGTTTGCCAGTTCAAAGTAAGAATGCACAAAAAATCAATTACTAAATGACTACATGAAAATTAATTCTGCTCAAATATAGAATACTGAATAAGGAAAAGGAACTGATCAATGCGAGATATATGAACAATGGGGATTGATTAAAATAGCACAAGGACAAAGGTGTACTAGTAGTCTAGTACTTTGCAAAGGTTAGTAACGGATGACTAATCCTTTTGAAAAGGTTATGGTTGCTAGTGTTCTATATGTTTCAAGAAGATTGAAAACTCAATCTTACCAAGGGCCACAAGGTACATCAATACTGGACATGGCAGACCCTGTATGAAAAGCTCATGGTCTGATGTCTTGTACCCCAATCTCTGACCCACACCAGATCGGGGTGTGCAATCCATATGATATATGTTCTGAGCCTTAGTCCACGAAGTGTAGGGATGAGATGACCTGTTTCATACCATCATACTAACAAAATTTTACTAGCCATTTGAGGGATATCTCAGTTCATCTTGTATTTAATGTGGTATGATTTCGGGCTACAGATTTTCCCAGACATCTTGCATATTCACCTTTGGTTTGGTAAATTTTCATTGTCCCTAACCCGTGGGCGAAGGCTTTTGAACCGAACCATGTAAATTTCTTTTGTTGGATTTTATGTTTTTACTCTTTGTTTTAGCCATCTCTTGTTCACATTCTTTTTGTCCCAGAACCACATCTCATCATTCCACAACCAAATGAGAAGACAAACGAACTAGAAATAGTTGTGTCAGTGTCAAAAAATTTAGCCAAGAATTGCAGCAAGTCTCTTCTCAGTTTGCACCCAAAAAAAAATGTCTTTTCTCAGACATACATAGCCAAGAATTTACATTTGTGTGCAGCAAGTCTCTTCTCAGACATACAATAATCTTCTAAGACAAGTAGGTGAATAAGAGCATATGATTCAAGAACACGATATTGAGCGTCTCTTTCTAAAATCTAAGTCTTTATGCATAATGGTAACAGCTAAATAAACTAGTTAGCACAAGGAAGTCTACATACCAAGACAAGCTGCACTAGAAGCTAAGAGAACATTGTAAAAGAGCAAACCCACATCGTCCTCTAGATCAGTTGATCTTTTTATGGCCTCCTACAGATCCATGACATATTAAATTGGGTTGTCCATGTATCTTAATCAGTACTAATTGCATTATTTCAAGTTGATACAAGAACAAGAAATGGGGCAGAGAGTATCACATTGTAAATCAATTTATTGTGAATGTAACAGACGTAGAATATTGCATAGACAAAGTGATTCCTAAAAGGTACGAAGCACTATGCAAGCTTCCTCAGTCACAATTGCGATAAACACGAATGCGATCTCATAGGAGAAATTAATTTCTCGAGGAAAGCAATAACATAGAGAAAAATCTAAAGTTAGAATCTGTCAGGCTAACAGATAGAAATGAGTTATTGTCAGCAGTGTAGGAGGAAATATTTTTTTCATTTATTAAAATATAGAAGATTTTACAGATAATTTTTCTTCTTCTTTATTTGTGTGTGTCGGTCCTCGGAGGAGGCGGGGGAGTTGGAAAGTTCACTCTATACAGAAACAAGTGGAACCAAATCAAAATAAAACTCTTAGAAATGAGCGGCTTCCAATCTCTATGAATATCCAAGACCACTAGGGCTGAAAAGCACCCACAGCAGAAGACTGAAGCAAAGATAGAAAGAAATAATTATAAGTAAGCTGGAAAAGAAACCAGTTTTCTCAAGTCTCAGCAAAAAGCAAAGGGCAGACAATGATCCGTAAACATTCTTCCATTCAATTAAGTCAAATGCCCCATAAGCTGCAAATAAAGCACACTTCGAAGGAATCTTAGCATACTTGCTCCTTGCAAAACCCCTAAACCCAACAGAAAGCGATTATCAATCACTAAAGAATGGAACAACCAACCTCCTCGAAGGTGCAGACTGCAGAAAGTGACACCAAATACTTCATCAACAGGGCGCTGAAGAAAAATGTGGGAATGATAGTCTCTACCGCCTTGATTTGGCTAAACGCCTAGGTCCCCGCCTAGGCAAAATAGACCTCTACTTTGAAGCTCTATAATACTTGAATGAATTTGTTAAGCATTAAAAGATTGTTTTTTTGATAATGTTTCATGTAAAATTTAAAAAAAATACATATATTATATGTTTTGTATAGAATAACAAGATATACAATAAAAAAATAAATAAGATCGCCTAAGAAAATGCCTTTTCCACCTAGGAAAACGCCTAGCCACAGCCTAGGTGGCCTAGGCGCCCCCTCTGCCGCCTTGGTCCACCTAACGATTTTTAGAATACTACTTTTTGTTTCAATAAGACAAAAACAATGATGATCCAGCACTATTTCTTCTCTTTATTTTTTCATTTATTTATTTATATTACATGTTTAAAGAGAGAAGGGTGGAAGCATTGCACTTCCTTGAGAAATATAAAATAACTGGATTATGTAAAATACCAAAGCGAGGCATATGGTAAGAAAGACTGGCCTTCTTTTCCAAAAAAAAAACTCAGCTTAAACTTCAGATTAGTTAAAGTAAGAGAAACAAGAGACCTCTCCCCAAGAGCAATTTGGATCTCATTAGCTTTGCCCAACCTGACAGGAAGAGAAAAACAGCCAATCACCTGAGAATCAAGTTTATTCTCACTTAAGTGGTATGAATAACACAAAAAAATTGGCCTGGTTGTCTTTCTAAGAAAAAATGGGTTAATATCTATTGAGTGAATTAATTGATCTAGCTATGAGAACCTCAGATAAGATGCAGAATCTAGCCACTTCCTTCCCTTAAGTTGTAAGCACCTTATAGTATACAATTAGAGAATTAAATTGGCAAAACCCTGCATATGCTACTTATAGAATATAAGTGTAGAATATTCAATTTTCTAGAGGCTATTAGCGCTACTAGTGCTGGAGTGTTCAAAATGAGAAGATAAGGCCCAAGATCACATAAACTTATAAATCACGGAAAAGGAAAGCTTCCAATAAACCAGTTTACAGCAATGTAAAAAAAAGAATAAAAACACAATGACAGTTCATGTCCAAGATAATCAAGAGACTGAAGCAATAAATAAAAATCAAAATCAAAATCAAAGAGGAGAAAAAAATATATATTGTGTTTGTATTTGCTGAATTGCATCCATATGCAGATTACCAAACCATTATTATTATTATAATAGGATGAATTGCCGTAAGCACAAACTAGTAAAGAAATGAAGAATGCAATTGTACATGAGGGAGGCATGCTTGAGAGGGGAGAGTAAGGTATTGATACCAGAATTTGAACTGCAAAAATAATCAAGTAGAAAGTACCTTGACAGGAAAGGTGCCATGAGGTAGTTTAGTAGTTAGTAGCTCCCTTAGTCTCCTAACAGCTTTTACTTTGTTGGCCAATATGTCCAGTAAAGGTAATAGCTCTTCTGTTTTTAAAGGGAAATCTGGTGTTAACCATAAAACTGGTCTTAAACCTTTTTTATACTCACTCTCGTGTTTAGGCTCACTAGTAACCCCTTTCTTCTTTTTCTTCTTGCTGCTCCTACTCTTTTTAGGATCCCCAATATCCTCCCGGTGAAACTCAGATGACGATCTTTGACTCTCATTGAATTTCTGATTGCTACCTTCAGGGGCAAACTTGGAGAACTTTTTTAAAATCTTAGAATCCTCGGGATCATCACCACCACTTTTTGAACCTTTCTTGTTCCAACCAAACCAACCTTTCTTCTCTTTGGAGACATTTGATTCAGCACTTTCAAATGAATTCCCATCACCATTTTCATGGCATTCTTGAACCTCAGCTTCCTCATCATCACCGAGGCCTTCCGAATTCCCCATGCGAAGTGCAGAATCTAACTGCATTCTTTCTTCAGCTGTTAATACATCATCATACTCATCCTGTTCACCTCCATTTGCTATCCTTCCATCATCATTCACTGAAAAAAGTTCCTCATCAGTCATAGCACCAGGGACCCGCCTGGATTTCACACTAACCATTACATGAAGCATATCATAGACCTTGCCCTTCCAGAATCCTACCATTTCAGTTCTCTCCTGACGCCTCCAGTTCAGATGAGGAACAAGCTCAGCCTGAGTAACATCAATTCCAGGCCTGTACATGTTGGTTTGAGACATCAAGGCCACTTCATGAGCAACTTCGGCTTCTGATGGTTGTGCACCAGCTCCCTCCAAAGCATTTGTGATTTCCTTCTCCTTATGAGATAGCACAATTAAAGAACCCGGAGGTAGTGATATATTATTATCTTCCGAGGAATACCCGTCTCCAAGGAAAAGGAATGTTTGATCAGACCTCTGGATGCGGAACCCATCAAAGCCAGCAAGGGTCATATCAGCACGTAGATTGGAACCACGCTTCCAAATCCTGTAGGTATCGGAGGGGGCAATCCTACCAATGAATGGAATGACCGAACTTTCAAAGTGAAATGTTATCTCCATGTAAAAATCACGAATTCGAGCCGCCGATGCAACAATACGAGGCAGCCGACGACACCATTTGGCCCAGGCAAGGGGCTGGTAGTGCCGAGCAACGATCATAGCAATATTTTCCTCTCTGTTGCAAACTGCCTCTTGGAGAGCACTCCACCCATTCTCATTCTGAAGACTCCAATCCGCACCAGCCGCCATTAAAATTTCAGTAGAGATCGGATCCCGAAGACGCACAGCAAGATGTAAAGGGGTCTCTCTGCCAGGAACATCACGGCGATCAATTACTGTAGATACAGAATCAGCCTCTACCTCCGCAGCAAGAGACTCAGCCTCCGTATTAACCTCCCCAGCCTTCGCGAGCCTAGGGAGGGTTGAGATAATCTTTTTGAGGGTAGCATAGTCCCGGCGTGCAACAGCCAAATGAGCAGGACTATGGGCATATTTGGACCAATCCTCCATTATTCTTCTGCTCCTTTTACTTAACTAAGTTAAAATTCTTCCACTAACACAACTTTACAAAACCCATATTCCTTTAAACAATTTCTAGGGTTTCCACACACTAGAAACCCCAGAAAGAGTACTCACTAAATTCTTTCTATCAATACCTAAAATTCATATATATAACCACAAATCTTACTCAACATTGCAAAGAGAACCTATTTAGATGCTCAAATTTCGACAACCCACTTCAACAAATTGATCACAACTCCACTACAGTGCTCGCAGGGTCACCCAAGTGTTCAAATCTAGCCACACACAAATATTCAATAAAAGTAACATTAGTTTTCTACAACAGATCTATCTAGCTCATCTTCAAAATGGTACTGAGCTCATCAAAATTTAAGTATAGCCCAATTTCCATAACTTAAAATAAGTTCTTTTTATATACACACCCTATACATATAGGTACATGTATATATATATACGTATATACATATATAATCTAAAAAATGCAAAAAATTATACGTAGTATAAGGTGTTAATTTAGAAATTACCGGTTTGTGGGTTATTGGTGGATCATCAAAATCTTCATTTTCTTCAGATCTCTCTCTAGCTTATCAGATCTCTCTTTCTCTCACTAAACTTCTCAGGTTAAGTCTGTCTGGTTCTTCACTTTTGCGTTTACTGTCGTAGTTTCAGATAGAGATGTACTTATTAAGTTTGCCCCTCATCTTTAAATATATTACAATCTTTAAATATATTACAAAGTTTACCCTTGTGCAATAAATTCTGCAGTGTCTTTATCTTGCGCTGATGCTGACACAGCGTGGCAAAGAAAAGTCTTGTGATGGCTCGAGGAGGAGGAGACAGTTTACTATGGAGTATTTTTATTTTTTGAAAAAGTCTAGGGGGACCGTGGGTGGCGAACGGGCTTGGCGACCTGTCTATTTTTTTTTTTTAAATATTTTCAAATAATTTATAAAATTTATTGGAATTGGAATTTTTATAGAAAAAAGTATTTTGGATGTCATTTGGATACACGCACGAAAAATATAATGTCTGAGCATATTTTTACATGTATTCAAATGACATCCAAAACAACTTTTTTCTCGTGAAAAAATCCAGGTTCAATAAATCTTATGAATTATTTGGGAGACATTTTAAAAAAAAAAAAAAAATTGGACCGGTCGCCATATCCGGTCGCCCCAGAATCACTCTTATTTTTTCCTTCTTATTAAACACGGTAAAATTTTCTCTCCGGTTCTCTTTATTTAATATTAGTAATCACGACGAAACAAAAATTAAATTAAAATTTGAAAAGTAATATATTATCTAAAGACTCTTTACAATTTAAAATAACTTCAATCAAACATAACAATTATCATAATTCACCATACAACCACAATAATTAATACATACTCAATCATCAACACATATCCAACCACCAAAACATCAAGTTAGTCGCTACTAATTTCAATAAATTTCGGCCGAGTTTTTTTTAAAATTAAATATCCAGAAAAATCTAAATCTGTCTACAAAACTTACAATCATCAATAAATATTCAAACCACCAAAACAATCATCATTCTATACTCAAAATCATCATAACCATGTATAATTAGTTAACTTTACAAAAGACGGAACACAAAAAATATACACATCTGAGAAAATATTTTGAATTTTGAATGAATTAAATTTTTATTTGATTATGTGAATTAAATGAATTTAATTGATTTATTATGTGAGTAAGATGTTGAAGAAGGTCGTTCTATGACCTAGAATATCTGGGATGGTTAGTATTACGGCTTTGTGCTATATTAATGGTTGTGAATTGAATTATCGAAAAGCGAATGTTTGTTTTCAAGCGAAACGAAGGTTTTAGAGAATTTGCGTAAAACACTATTCATCGATTTCGTTCGGAGCTAGGGTTTGAAATTTGAGAAGCAGCGTAATGATAGAATCTGAAGATAGTATGGAATATCAATAATAATTCCGTTATGGCAAGCGAAGTTTTTAAACTTGCGGACGTAAAACCTAAGGGTTTGTGAAAGAGGTTTAGAAAGGAAATGCAATGCGTATAGTCGTTTGGATATTATCGTATGAAATCTGAGTATTATATTAGTATAAATGAGTATGGTATGAAGAATAATCTGACGTATAATATGATTATTATATGAGTATTAGGCGAAGAAGAGAATCGTGAGTTATACGCGTAGAATCTGAGGCGTATTAATGGAGTATGAGTTAAGGGTTTGGTATAATTTAATTGGACTTAAACCAATAGCAAGCCCGATGAATTATATATGAAAGCCCAAGTTAAGGCCTGACGTTAAATTTATGTCAAGCCCAATCAAAAAATTAAGCCATGAATTGAGCCGGTGGGTCATGGGATGGGTAAAACCCATGGGGCAACCCATGGGATGATCCATCGAAAGAGTGGGGGCGGCCACTTGGTGGCAAGCCAAAGTAAAAACTTGCTCACCAAGTACTTTACTTGGTGGCAAAGTTGATAAAGGAAGTGGAATAGTAAGGAGGTGGGGAGTTGGACCATTTGCCCCTCACTTTGGTTTTCTATATATACAAAGCTAGAGTTGGTCATTTTTGTTTTTTACAAAGCTTGTCCAATATATATGAGAGAGAGAAAGAGCTAGAATCATATAATCCTTCTACTTCAAGCAAACCGATAGGCGTTTATCAAAGCGTGAATTACTTCAAAAGGTAAATTCTCATAATAGTAATCTTCATCTTTTTGATTTCTTTTCTCGTAGAAGAATCGTAGATTGGTGGAGCATGTTTATTGAGGAGATATAAGGATGCCTATTAATGACCAAATCATTGATAGGTCATGACCAAATAGAAATCGTAAGTGTTTACGTGAGTTAAAAACCGTAGAAAGTCTTGAGCGTGAACTTAGTTATGAATGAGCGTTTTGAAAACCATTATAGCTAAGGAATGTGCCTATTGTTTGGTTAGGATGACTATGATGAATCAATGGAGTTTTCCATTTGATTTGGCTTATAGAACACGAGTAATGAAGTTATGGCGAATTTTGCGAAAATAGGCGTTAAGCGTCGAAAGCGTAAAAAGCGGATTAAAGGTCAAAAAGTTGTCGTGTGACTTGAAAGCGTTGGTTTCAATGTCAACACGTGAGATAAGGTAATTAAAAGTCGTTGGCGAAAGAATAAATCGCATTCGACTTATAACGAAGAAAGCGAGTATTGAGCGGTCGAAAGCGTTAAGCGAGCGGCTTAAAAATGAACTCAAAAGGTGAATTTCGAGTTAGCAGATTTGAAAATGTGAAATTCTTATATGAACACGTAAAGGATGTGATTTGTGACTTGTAGGCTTTTGAATGGGTCGATTCGGATGTAAAAGCGAACAAATTAGGAAGGCCGGGAGTTTCGTTAGAAAAAAAAACTATTTTGGTGTGGCTGGTGCTGAGACTACGGAGGCGTGGCGGCGCGTAAAAAAGAGAAGATACAAAGTGGTGGCACTGCATGATGCCAGACTCGGTAGTACCACCTAACTAACTTCATGTGCTTAGCACCACTAGAATACATAGGATAGGATGTGGCTTGCAGCATTGTGCGATGTGAAAAAATGTTGACCAAGTTAGGTTTTTGTTCCATTTGAATGTAGACCTAAAGTAAGACATTGAAGGTACTTAATGTACATAATAAGACTTACCTTAAATCACTTATAAGGTGTTAATGTAAGAAGATCTAGTAAGGTTTAATAGAAATTAAGCGAAGAAGCGAAAGCGTAATAAGTAAAAAGTGAATGGCGTTCAGCGTTGGTATTTAACCAATAATGATCGAATGTCGGTTAATGGCGTAAAACGTTAATGAGGCGTAACAAAGTATAGGAAGTCGAATCGAACTTTAATAATGAAGTTAATTCAAATAAGACATAGAAGAGAAAGAAGTTGGTTAGAAACCAGTAAAGTTAGTTTGTTTGATAACTAATTACGATTGTCTTTATGTGAATATATCGTATAGATCTGTAAAGGCGAGAATAGTTGAATTTTTATATTGAAGAAGGCGGCTTGAAGGCAAGTCTTTCTTAAGCGCTTGTCTAACCTAACCGTGTTAGCCAAGTTTTACGTGATGCATGTTATCTGATGCATGAATGGTTTTAAAGAAAGAGTCGATGCTGTTTTAACTTCGGCTAGACTAATATTGAAGAATTGATTGATTTGTTTACAAGTCTTTGATATAGAAGCTATTAGCGCTATCCTATGCAAGTATTTGATGCGGATGAAAGGTAAGTTTGTCTACATGTACAAACAAAAGTATTTTCATCGATTATTCGATGGGGCTGCGAGGTTGCCAAATGTTGAGCGTAAATCGTTTAACGTAAGAGTGTTGATCAACATAGAGTACAATAATTTGATCACCTAGAAGTGCTCGTAAGTAAAAGGCGGATGGATGGCCTTAGTCTGGGATATCCTTTTCAAGTATGAAAGCGAAAAGAGTATGTTCATGGTCTATTAATAGGTTCATCATTCTAAGCTATTATATATACTTTGGAATTGTTGTTATGACATGAGAAGTACTAGTCAAATGTTTCATAGTGCTTCGTAGATAATTGTTCAAATATGGAAATAAAGCATGTAATTGTTAATGTGATATTCATATGATTCTTTGTTAAGACTTCTTTGAGCTAGTTATGCTCATTCTTGCTTGAACCATATGTTTTTTGACTAAAAAGTAGAAAGTAGAGAGTTCTAAGAGAGATAAAAGCAAGGCTAAGATGGACAATTAATAATCATCTGTAATAGATTAGTGTATTTGGTTGTAATATACTTATGAAGAACAACGAATGTATTCGGTTAATGAACACAGGAAAGGATTTATTACAAATGTAATATAAAGATAGTAATTACACTCATTTTGTTGTTATCTCAATGGAATGATTGTATGGATTGTAGTATCGTGGAGCACCATACATCGGGTTGGAAGATACACGGATTTGGGGGCGTCACGAGGTTGGTATCAAAGCATTAGGTTATAAAACTTAAGGGGAAGAACCTTGGGCTAATAACCTCGTTAGGAAAGGAAGAGTCAGAAGAAAGTTAACTTTCGAGTCAAATGAGTTAATAAGGTATTGAGAAACTTCGATGCAAGAAAGATTTAAAAGATGGAAAGTAACCTAAATGGATTAAATGTGATTTGTGCTTATATTATTGTGTATTATGTACTAATCAATTTGTTATGTGTTATTGTAGATGTCGATCGATAGCTTGATGTATAGGGATATACATGTGATCGTGAGAGTCAAGTGAGCAGAGTTGAGGCGAGTACATGTGCCTATAGCGAGACATACTGTAGTGATTCTAGAAAATTGAGGCAGAGGAATATTACTCGGAGGAGGACTAATACGAGGAGACCATGGGAATAACATCATATTTGAATATGATGATTGATGTGGAGGATGATATGGAGGTGACATCGATTAATACGGTGATGCCTGCCTAAAGTCGACACCTACGAGAGACTATGAGGGCAATGTACCTCTCGGTGCTTGGCCAAGTAGCGTCTGTTGCACAATATGGTGCGACACCGGAAGGAAGAGATCATTGATCTCTATGGGGCGAAAAAGAGTCTGTGAGTGGGACTATGAGATAGAGCATGATGAGAAAGTGCTCATGGTGACAAGGCTAGAGACTATAAGAGCGAGGTCGTAGAACTTCGTAAGAAAGCTGGTTGAAAAAGACCCGGAAGATATACGAATGTCATATATAAATGGCGGTCATACGAGGATTTCAAGCTTAAGATAGCTTGTTATTCTATTGAGTCGGGACGGACTCGACATCTTATAAAGTCGAGATATTGTGTCGATTCTGGCGAACGAAGCATGAGAATCTTTTTTAAGCGATATTAGAAGTAGTATGGTAAATACTTTTTTGTGTAGTGACGTAAAACCCTCTTTTGTATAATTAAAGGGTAGTCTTTTTGTAAATCCCAATTTTTTTAAAAGTCGATCGATCATGGGATATATATGTAATAGCTTTTGGGCTATGGAAAGCAACTTGTAAATAGTTTTGATCTATAAAAAGCATTTTAATATAAGGAAGTTTTTATTTTAAATTGCTTTTTTGTGTATGAGTTATTATTCGAGTTGTTTGTGACTAATAAAAAGTAAGCAAATAAGTAATAATGGAACTTTATTTATTTAATCGGAAATGCACATGAAGAAAAAAAGCAGCGTAACGAGGCGGAATCGCATAATGATAACGAGGGGGTCCTAATAACCCAATCTGAGAGTTCGTTAATTTATTAGCAATTTGCATTTAACAAAATTTGGGGTAGAGCACCCATGAGGACCTAAGGGTAGCGACGACTACCTTTAAGGAATTTAAGAGTGTAGGTCCACGAATTTAAAAGAACAACGGACCCGATGGAGGCCCGGACATGGGTCGAGGAAATAGAGAAGGCGTTTGTTATTACAAGCGTGGTGAAAGCATAAAAGACTTCTTTTGCGACCTATATGATGAAGGGGAAGCCAACTCTTGGTGGGAGGCTCACGGGGTGAAATTTGGAGTGGAAGTTATTACACATAGGAGCAGTTTAAGAAGGTATTCTTTGAGAACTATTTCCCTACTAGCATCTGAGGAGAATGGAGATTAAGTTCCTAGAACTTAAGCGAGGGGGACATATTTGTTCCCCAATCTGTGAGCCAAATTCAATGAATTGGCAAGGTTTGCTCCACACCAAGTGGACACGGAGGAGGAGAGGAAGGCTCGTAGGTTTGAAGCGGGGCCTAAAACCACAGCTCTATAGTAGGATATCGGTTTTTTTGAGTGCTTCCTATGGGACCATTACGGAAAAGGCGATAATAGCGGAGGGTGGTAGTGAGGCGTTGACCCGATACCACAAGGATAGAAAGAAGAAAGAGTAAGGAGAGGGAGGAAATAAAGGAGAGGAGGTTGCGGTGGTAGTGGCAATATGCCTAAGAGGAAGAATTTTAACCACAGGAATCTTTGGGGCAAAACAAGGGGATCCTAAGCGGAGGATGGAGGCATGTAAGACATGCGGTAAGACTCATACAGGAGATGTCTGTCTGAAAGGGAAGGCGGGTTGTTATAAGCTGTGGGCGGGAGGGTCATATATCTCCCATTGTCTAATCTAAGAAAAAGCGGGGATGTTTTTTGTTTGTGGGTCGGTGGACCACATGGAAAGAAATTGCAGAGAAGAAAGGCGGAGGGTAGTAAAGGGTTACGGTAGTGGTAATTTGGCCATTCTTGGACCAACACCATCATTAGGTAGACCCTCTCATTTGAACGTTTAATATGATGATCAAGATGCGGTTGCATCAGCGGATGTAATGCGAGTATCATTCGGTCGATGAAATAAATGCTTACGTGTTATTTGACTCGGGTGCTACTTGTTCTTTTATAGCATGTGGATTTGCTAAGCAATTGGGATTAAATCACGAAAAGTTAGAAATACCTTTAGGCGTTAAGGTAGCAAGCGAGGAGATAATTCCCATTGAACACATTCATAGGAATTGTTTACGTAGATATCGGGGTAATAGATTATCGGTAGATCTTTTCTGGAGATAAGTTAAAAGAATTCGATGTGATTCTCGGTATGGATTGGTTAATTAACCATATAAGCGATAATAGTATTATTATAGAAAGAGTGTAAACCTAAGGCTTTCTAAGAAACTTTGAGGTGGTGTTTTATGGAAATAAATCAGGGGCGTTCTTGTTGTCTAACCATGACACAAGCTAGGAAGATGTTGAAGAAGGGGTGTAAGGGTTATCGTGTGTCATGTGGTGGATACCCAAGAAGTGGGAACATCATTGGAGCAGAGATAGCGGTAGTTCAAGAATTTGCGGATGTGTTTTCGGAGGAGTTACGGTATTCCAGCGGATAGGGATGTAATTTGTGTGATTGATTTGTTGTAAAGATGCGACACACGGTTTCAAAAGGCACCATATAGGATGGCGCGCGAGTTGAGATGAAGGAGTTAATGGTTGATTCTGAGAACTATTAGATAGAAAGTACATTCAGCAAGTGAGTGTGTCTCAGTAGAGAACACCGGTATTGTTTGTAAAAAAAAGGGCGGATCGTTACGACTTTGTATCGACTATCGAGAGTTGAACAAGTTAACGATTAAGAATAAATACCGTTGCCGGGATCGATGATCTATTTGATCGGTTGAAAAGGGCAAAAAGTATTTTTCTAAAATAGATTTGCATACGGGGTATCATCAATTTGAAAGTGAGGAAGGAAGATATACCTAAGGCGGCGTTGAGAACTTCGTTATGGGCATTACTGAGTTTTTGGTTATGTCGTTTGGGTTGTGAATCGCCCGGCCGCATTCATGGATATGATGAGCGAGTGTTCAAAGCAATATTTGGACAAGTTTGTTGTAGTGTTCATTGATGATATTCTAGTCTATTCTAAGGCATGCGGAAGATCATCTTTGAACATCTAAGAATAGTGTTGGAAACACTACGGAGGAGAAGTTGTATGTGAAATTCACTAAGTGTGAATTTTGGCTCGAACAGTGCGATTTCTAGGACATGTTATAGACAAAGATGGCATATCAAGTAGATCCGGTGAAGGTGGAAGCGGTGAATGAGTGGGAGAGCAGCAGAAAATATGCCGAAGTTAGGAGTTTTACGGGGTTAGCGGGATCTTATAGAAGGTTCATTCGGGACTTTTCTAAATTAGCTACTCCGTTGACAAATCTGACAAGGAAGTCGGTGAAGTATGTATGGACAGAAAAGTGTGAGCATAGTTTTCAAGAACTAAAAAGGAGGTTGAGTGAGGCACCTGTATTATCTTTACCAGATGATACGGGAATTTTGTAGTTTATAGCGATGCTTCGCATAGAGGACTAGGTTGCGTGCTTATGCAGCATGGCAAGGTCATTGCGTATGCGTCACGTCAGTTAAAGGATTATGAGAAGGTCTATCCTACTCATGACCTAGAATTGGCAGCTGTAGTGTTTGCTTTAAAAATATGGAGACATTATTTATACGGGGAAAAATGTGAGATATACACGGACCATAAAAGTCTGAAATATATCTTCACACAGAAGGAGTTGAATATGAGGCAGAGAAGGTGGTTAGAGTTGATAAAAGATTATGATTGTGATATCTTATATCATCGGGGGGGGAAAGCGAATGTAGTGGCCAAATAGCGTTAAGTCGGAAGGGTAGAGAAAAAGCTATCAATGTTAACGACTCGAGAATGAGTTAATAACGAGAGATGGCGAGGATGGAATTAGAAGTTAAGTTGCCAAGTGAAACAAGCGAGAGATGTTATTCTCAATAGAGACTCGACCAGCGATAGTGGAGCGGGTTAAGGAAATCTGAGATAAATCTTGAAGAATGTGAGCGTGTGAAAAAGATAATGAAGGATGGCGTGAAGACTAAGTATAACCTTGATAAAGAAGGTTTACTTCGTTTTGAAGGAAGAATTTGGGTTCAAATAATTACGAGTTGAAAAAGAAGAGATTATGTGTGAGGCCCATAGTTGAAAGGTACTCGATACATCAGTAGTACTAAGATGTATCAAGACCTTCGTCGAGAACTTTTGGTGGTAGAACATGAGAGAGATTGCGAGAATCGTTAGTAAGTGCTTACAACTTGTCGAAAGTTAAAAATTTGAACATCAAAGGCAAAGTGGATTGATACAACCCTTTGGAGATTTCGGAGTGGAAATGGGAGCATATCACCATGGACTTTGTGGTGGGACTTCAACAACTGACGAGAAAAGGATACGATGCTATTTGGGTAATAGTGGATCGGTTAACTAAATCGGCTCATTTTCTACCAATAGGAGTTAGGTATAACCTAGAAGCGATTAGCTAAGCTTTATGTTAAGAAATCATTTTCGGACATGGAGTACTGTTTTCGATTGTGTCGATCGTGATCCACGATTCACGTCGAACTTTTGGAGGAGTTTGCGAGAGCAAATGGGAGCAGCATTTGAGATTGAGTCTGGCGTATCATCCACAGACGGATGGACAAAGTGAGCGAGCAATTCAAGCGCTAGAAGATATGTTAAGATCTTGCGTTATGGATTTCAAGGGAGTTGGGACGAGCATCTACCTTTGGTAGAATTAAGCTTACAACAATAGTTTTCACGCTAGTATAGGCATGCCGCCTTACGAAGCGTTGTATGGAAGGAAGTGTGAGAACACCACTTTGTTGGGATGAAGTAGGTGAGCGTCGAATGTTGGGACTGAGATGGTACAACAAGCAGCGAGACATGGTAAAGGTGATAAGAGCTCGATTAGTAGCGGCTCAAGAGATGAACAACGAAAGTATCTGAGATCCTCATCGAGAGAGAGAGGAGTTTGAAGTAGGTTCATATGTTTTTCTAAAA
The DNA here is from genome assembly GCA_020205605.1 of Panax ginseng. NCBI lineage: Eukaryota > Viridiplantae > Streptophyta > Magnoliopsida > Apiales > Araliaceae > Panax > Panax ginseng. The sequence goes on along the minus strand of CM035127.1, from coordinate 43,979,937 downwards.
GTATCGCCTTGGAAAGGGAAGATACGTTTTGGAAAGAAAAAGGGAAGTTAAGTCAAGGTTTGTAGGACCTTTTGAGATTTTAAGAAGGGTAGGGAGGTAGCTTATGAAGTAGCCTTACCTCCGAAATGGAAAGAATACACAATGTGTTTTCGCGTATACGTGTTGCGTCCTTATAAAGCGGGACTACAAACACGTAATAGAATATGAATCTATTCAAGTAGAAAAAGACTTAGCATATATGAAGAACTTCGATTGATTATTGATAGGAAGGAACAAGTCTTGAGAAATAAAGTAATACCTTGGTAAAGGTAATTTGGAGTAACCACGATCTTTGAAGAAAGCAGCGTGGGAGCTCGAAAGTAAAATGAAGGAAAAGTTTCCTCATTTGTTTATGTAAGAATAAGCGAGATTAAGGGACAGAATCCTTATAAGGAGGGAAGAATGTAGCTTGAGAATTTTGAATTTTGAATGAATTAAATTTTTATTTGATTATGTGAATTAAATGAATTTAATTGATTTATTATGTGAGTAAGATGTTTGAAGGTGGATTCTGATGACCTAGAATATCTGGATGTGGTTAGTATTACGGCTTTGTGCTAGTATTAATGGTTGTGAATTATCAAGGCGAAAATGAAGGTTTTAGAGAATGTTTTGCGTAAAAACACTATTCATCGATTTAGTTCGGAGCTAGGGTTTGAAATTTGAGAAAAGCGTAATGATAGAATCTGAAGATAGTATGGAATATCAATAATAATTCCGTTATGGCAAAGCGAAGTTTTAAACTTATGGACGTAAAACCTAAAGGGTTTGTGAAAGAGGTTTTAGAAAGGAAATGCAATGCGTATAGTCGTTTTGGATATTATCGTATGAAATGTATGAGTATTATATTAGTATAAATATGAGTATGGTATGAAGAATAATATGACGATATAATATGATTATTATATGAGTATTAGGCGAGAGAGAATACGTGAGAGTATCGCGTAGAATACGAGGCGTATTAATGGAGTATGAGTTAAGGGTTGGTATAATCTAATTGGACTTAAACCAATAGCAAGCCCCCGATGAATTATATGAGAAAGCCCAAGTTAAAGCCTGACGTTAAATTAATGTCAAGCCCAATCAAAAAAATTAAAGCCATGCGAATTGAGCAAGGTGGGTCATGGGATGGGTAAAACCCATGGGGAAACCCATGGGATGATCCATCGAAGAGAGTGGATTAAGCCACTTGGTGGTGAAACAAGAAAAGTGACAACTTGCTCACCAAGTACTTTACTTGGTGGCAAAGTTGACAAAGAAGTGAATAGTAAGGAGGTGGGGAGTTGGACCATTTTGCCCCTCATTTTGGTTTTCTATATATACAAAGCTAGAGTTGGTCATTTGTGGTTTTTACAAAGCTTGTCCCATATATATATAGAGAGAGAGAAGAGCTAGAATCATATAATCCTTCTACTTCCAAGCAAACCGATAGGCGTTTATCAAGAGCGTTAATTACTTCAAAGGTAAATTCTCATAAGCCGTAATCTTCATCTTTTTGATTTCTTTCTCTAGTAGAAGAATCGTAGATTGGTGGAGCATGTTTATTGAGGAGATATAAGGATGCCTATTAATGACCAAATCATTGATAGGTCATGACCAAATAGAAAATCGTAAGTGTTTACGTGAGTTAAAAACCATAAAAGTCTTGAGCGTGAACTTAGTTATGAATGAGCGTTTTGAAAACCGTTATAGCTAAGGAATGTGCCTATTGTTTGGTTAGGATGACTATGATGAATCAATGGAGTTTTCCATTTGATTTGGCTTATAGAACACGAATAATGAAGTTATGGCGAATTTTGCGAAAATAGGCGTTAAGCGTCGAAAAGCGTAAAAGCCGGATTAAAGGTCAAAAGTTGTCGTGTGACTTGAAAAGCGTTGGTTTCAATGTCAAACACGTGAGATAAAAGGTAATTAAGAGTCGTTGGGCGAAAGAATCGCGCATTCGACTTATAACGAAGAAAGCGAGTATTGAGCAGACGAAAAGCGTTAAGCGAGCGCTTAAAAATGAACTTAAAAGGTGAATTAGAGTTAGCAGATTGAAAATGTGAAATTCTTATATGAACACGTAAAGGATGTGATTTGTGACTTGTAGGCTTTGAATGGGTCGATTCGGATGTAAAAGCGAACAAATTAGGAAGGCGGGAGTTTCGTTTAGAAAAAACAAAATTTATTTTTTGTATTTGTTGCGGTGCATTGCAAACTCGTGCTGCATGGCCAAAACCGATGACAAAGTGGTGGTGGTGCTGGTGCATGGATACTGGACTCGTAAGTAGTACCTGCTAACTCATGTGGCATGCAGTGCCACTAGAATACATAGGATGTCGCATGTGCTTGTGCTGCGGTGATGAAAAATGTTGACCAAGTTAGGTTTTGTTCCATTTGAATGTAGACCTAAAGTAAGACATTGAAGGTACTTAATGTACATAATAAGACTTACCTTAAATCACTTATAAGGTGTTAATGTAAGAAGATCTAGTAAGGTTTAATAAATTTAAGAAGAAAAGCGAAGAGCGTAATAAGTGGCAAGTGAATGGCGTTCAGCGTTGGTATTTAACCAATAATGATCGAATGTCGGTTAATGGCGTAAGAACGTTAATGAGGCGTAACAAAGTATAGGAAGTCAGAATCGACTTTAATAATGAAGTTAATTCAAATAAGACATAGAAGAGAAAGAAGTTGGTTAAAATAGTAAAGTTAGTTTGTTTGATAACTAATTACGGTGTCTATATGTGAATATATCATGTAGAGATCTGTAAAAGGCGAGAATAGTTGAATTGTATATTAGAAGGCGGCTTGAAGCAAGTCTTTCTTAAGCAGCATCTATCTAACCGTGTTAGCCAAGTTTTTACGTGATGCATGTTATCTGATGCATGAATGATTTTAAAGAAAAGAGTCGATGCTGTTTTAACTTTCGGCTAGACTAATATTGAAGAATTGATTGATTTGTTTACAAGTCTTTTCGATATAGAGCTATTAGCATTTATCTATGCCAAGTATTTGATGCGGGATAAAAAGGTAAGTTTGTCTATGTACAAACAAAAGTATTTTTCATCGATTATTCGATGGGCACGTGAGGTTGCCAAATGTTGAGCGTAAATCGTTTAACGTAAGAGTGTTGATCAACATAGAGTACAATAGGTTTGATCACTAGAAGTGCTCGTAAGTAAAGATGGGTGGATGGCCTTAGTGTGGGATATCCTTTTCAAGTATGAAAAGCGAAAAGAGTATGTTCATGGTCTATTGATGGGTTCATCATTCTAAGCTATTATATATACTTTGGAATTGTTGTTATGACATGAGAAGTACTAGTCAAATGTTTCATAGTGCTTCGTAGATAATTGTTCAAATATGGAATTAAAGCATGTAATTGTTAATGTGATATTCATATGATTCTTTGTTAAGACTTCTTTGAGCTAGTTATGCTCATTCTTGCTTGAACCATATGTTTTGCGACTAAAAAATGAAAGAGGTGAGAGTTCTAAGAGAGATAAAAGCAAGGCTAAGATGGACAATTAATAAATCTGTAATAGATTAGTGTATTTTATGTAATAATATACTCATGAAGAACAACGAATGTATTAGGTTAATGAACACAGGAAAGGATTTATTACAAATGTAATATAAAGATAGTAATTACACTCATTTTGTTGTTATCTCAATGGAATGATTGTATGGATTGTAGTATCGTGGAGCACCATACATCGGGTTGGAAGATATGTATAAATCTCGAGTAACAAAGTTATAGCAAAATTTACGAGATTAGACGATTATCGTCGAAATCGTAGAATTCCCGGATTAGTTGTCAAAAGTCGTCGTTTAACTCAGAAACCTTAGTTTTCGATGGCGTATCATAGAATAACATATTTAAGAGTTGTGGACTCAAGAATGGTCAAATTCTAACTTAAAACGAAGAAACGAGTTATGAACGTTAAACGAACGCATAATAGAAAAGTTAAATAGTAAATTCATTGTTAATAGATTTAAAAAAACTACTTTTGTCCGAATGAAATCGTTGTATATGAGATATGTAAGATAACAACTTTTGAACGAGCCAATTCCGACTTATAACGATCAAGTTACGAGTCCGGAAAGAATTGAAATAAAAACTTAAAAAAAATTCAAAGGCTCAGGTGGCTATTGGCAACATTTACTTCCTAAGCTTTATGAAACCTGGGCGCCACGCTGCCAGACGCGGGATTGGCTCTACCGATTTGCCGCATGATGTAATGATATACTTTGCTGAAATACAAATAATGGTAGAAGAAAAAAGTCTAACTTAGTTGATTATTAATCCAACTGTTTACATGATAACTATGGCGCTTGTATATACTTAATATACATGATAAGACCATTTGTAAGACCCCAACTTTTTATAAATAAAATTAAATTTTCTCTAATTATTATTTTGAATAATAAGTTGTTAATTTGATATAATATTTTGGTTATGGGTGAAATGTGCAATTTTTGCAAAATAAGTAAATGGTTATAAAATATTCATTGTTATCGGGGAATATTCGTACGATGGCGCAACCATTTGTGGGCCCCGTAACGGAAAACTGTCGGATGAAGAAAATGATAAGTATGAGTTTTTATAAATAATGGCGTAGTTGTTACCGTTAACATTATTGGAATACCCGGTGGTTAAAATACAATAATACGCGTGGTTGCAAAGTAGCATTACCAGATATATATAGTATTTTGGATTATTGATTCTTACGTGAAGAAGGCACTACTCAATAATTGTCACGAAGAATTCTTTGCTCAATATTTTATTTTATTGATTCAACAATTGCTATGTTGATATTTTATATTATTGTTGTTTCAATAATTGTCACTGCACAATATTTCCCATTATCAGATCAATAATTCATTTTATTTGAATAATATTATTAGATAGCATTATTGATAATGTCTAAGGAAGTTCTCGCCAGAAAGGAGTTGGTCACCTAATCAAGCGGCGCCATTAAGGAGAAATCCTTATCTGAAAAGCCCTCTTCCTCGGGAAACCAATTCGTCATTATTATTGTGATTCTATAATATTATTTGTGAATAATGATTATTAATTTATATGATAAGAAAATATTTATTTTTATGTGGATATAAATGAAGGAATTAATACTGAGGAGTTTTATTAGTATTTTGTCGGAATGGAGGTATTAAAAATCATCCGTATGTGAATTTCAGACATTTTCTATTTGAAATTTGGAAATTAAAACTTTCTTCTATTAAATTTCCTATGGAATGGACATAAAATTCAGATTTTTCTGATAAAATGGCTATTTATTATGAATTATTGAAGTTTCGGAAATAAATAATTTTTTTTAAAAACATGGGTGGGCCCCACTTTTGGATGTTATGGAAATTGCTGATTTTGGTGGGCCCCACTTGTGGAGTGCTGATGAATTGGTCAAGGAGGTAAGGGATGTTATTTTCTTCGTAAATGATGTTTTTTCTTTCAATATCATTATACCGAAATATTTGTATGAATTTTATTATGAAATTTTTACTTTTTCATGTCAAGGTTACTAGTCACGTATACGGTACTATTCACGTATAGGATACTATTCATGCATACGGTACTATTCATGGATACTATTCACGAAGTATGCTTTTTCTTGTAGAATTTCTACCTTTTCGTGTCGGGGTTACTACTCACGTATACGACACTATTCACGAATACGATACTATTCACAGAAAAATTAAAATTTCTTTTCTTTGTCCAAATTGTCTATTTTGATTACTATCTTTGATTGTATCCATGTTTTGATCTTTAATCTTGAAATTTACTCCATTATGGTTTATTATGGAGTATTTTTGAACTTGGATTATCTAAAGTACGAATCCCTAATCTTTATCCTTTTATCTTACTGGATTCGTTTTCTTTAAGATATTTTTCATTATCCTCAGTCCTAAATGATGATATAACTGAATATCTTTTGCCTGTAGTGCAAAGATGAATGATTACCTGATGAATATCTTTGGCCCGTAGTGCATAGATGGACAGGTGTTGAGATAAACATGACCAACTGGTGATACAAATGAATATCTTTGGCCCGTAAAGCAAAGATGAATATTTGGTTGAAGATGTATATTGATTGATGTTATAGGGATAAAATATTGATGATGAACTTTTAAATCATAGAAGATAGTAGATTTCATTCTCTACTTAACTCTTCTAATGAATTGTTATTTCCGCTGCGAATATTGATCTAAAACTTGTCGTCCATTATATTTTATCTGATTTGTTGAAGGCTAACGATAATTTGTTGTTTATTATCTTAGTCATAATATTCTTTACTGGGCTTGTTGAGCTCACCCTTTTCCTTTTGTTTCATTTTTTCTTCTCGTGAGGCGAGAATATAATGAACTAGTCGTGGTGTGGAGTGATGGGTCCAGACAGTTGTTTTAGCAAATCCTCAAAATTTTATAAAAAGTGTATCGAAGAATCGTAATGAGGACTCCTTTTGAGTTTGAATCATCGCCTATTAGACAATATTCGTGTAAAAACTCTCAGCTATGTTTTATCGTATTGTATAAAAGAAGTTTGTATTTGATTTCTGTACCATGTATTTGGCGACTCAGAATGGGTGATGTATACCTATTTTGGGGGCGTCACACCATTCCTAAATAACATATATAGTGATGATTTTAGGAAATTAACGTTGTTTAAAAGTAATTAAACGAAGAACGTAAAGTGTGAGAATGTAAATCGTAAATCGTATTCAAGTTTAACGCGCATCCTAATATTATACATTATGTCATAGATGTGCGTAACACGTAAATGATAAGAAGTGAAGGTAAAACCTATGTACGTACTATACGGAGTCCGATGTCGGTAATTCGAGAGGAATTCATCTGAGTTAATGAATCAATTAGGGTTCAACTACTATTATATTTAACTAATGGTTATTGAGAGTATGTTTAATGACGTAAGAACGTTAATAAGCCGTAAGGAAGGAAAAGTAACTCGAAACGAATATTATTAATGAAATAAATTCGGTTAAGTTATAGAAGAGAAAGAAGTTTGTAAAAACAAGTTGATTAGATTGTTTGGTAGCTAATTCCAGTGTGCTATGTTAATATATCATGTAGAAACTAAAAAGACCAAGAACTGTTGAATTGTAATTAAAGACGCTTGAAGGCAAGTTTTTTTAACGCTTGTCTAACCTTCGTGTTAGCCAAGTTTCTGTGATTCATGTTATAATATGCATGAAAGTTTACAAGCCTTTTGATATAATATTGATAATGATATCCTATGCCAATTGTTTGGTACGGACTCAAAGGTAAGCCTGAGTATGAATAAACAAAAGTATTTTACATCGATTATTCGATGAGCACGTGAGGTTGCCAAAACTTAAACGTAGATACATTTAACGGATGAATGTTGATCAACAAAAAGAGTACTATAGGCTGATCACCTAGAAGTGCTCGAAAGATATATCGGACTTACAGACTTAGTGCCAGGTTGTCCTTTTTCATGAATAAAAATCAAAAGAGAATGTTCATGGTCTTTTGACCAACTCAGAATTCCTAAGTTACTATATGTACTTTGGAATGGTTTTATGAGAATGAAAAGTGTTATTCAATGTTTCATAGTGTTTCATAGCTATTTGTTCAGTTAATGAAGAATAATCGTATAATTCTCGACGTGGTAATTGTATTATATATTTCTAGACTTGATGAGCTAGTTATGCTCACTTCTTGCTTGAATTATATGATTGCAGCTAAGGCCGAGTAAATCGAGGGTTCTATTAAAGATAAAGGAAAAGATAAGATGGATAAGTAGTTTATCCTATAATAGACTAGTATATTTGTATTAATTATACTATGATAAACGAAGAATGTATTTGGTTACAGAACCTGGGAAATGATTCATTACTATTGTAATAAGAATGTTGTAAATATAATCATTTTGATGTTGTTTCGATGAAATGAATGTATAGTTATGAGTATCGTGTAGCACCATATCTGTGGGTTAAAAGTGCCCGGATTTAGGGGGCGTCACAAAGTATCTTTCAACGTATACCTGAAAATATACGATCATACAGCTTTACAGAGTTTGCTTGATGAAAACTTATAATGAGAGTGAAAATATATCACATGCCAAAAATTTTCCTGACATTTTCAGAAATATATAAACATGGCTTCACCCTAGGGCCAAAGTTACATCAACGAAGCAGTGAATCTAACCTTATCAAGGATAATTTATAGTACACTATGCAGACGAATTAACATACTTTCACTATGTGCAACTGTTGCATTCCGTCTCATCCGACAACTGCAACTATGTAATTCTGCATAGCAAAACAACAATCAACATATATAACCATATACAATTTAGTTTATTTAATGCAAACCTTAAAGTTAATTTTTTTTTTAAAAAATAGTACTCATGACAAAAAAAGGTAGTTATAAGTTGCAATACCTGAATATTGATCCTCATTACCAAACAGTAATTAGATAAGACGGTGACAAAAGCTCATTATATAGGTTGTTCTTGGCTTTATCGGTTTCTTTATCTTTCCAAATATAATAGTTTAATCTGTTTGATTTTGATTTCGAAATTCAAAAAATTTAAATTAAAGTAAAAACATGATCACCATCATTAAAATACCAATAATATATCAACTAATTAAAATTCAATTCCCAAATTACGTTAAAACTCATCACTCAAAAAAATAATTAAAACTATATATCCAAAAGACAAAGATTTAAATGTATTCAAAAGACAAAGATTTATATCCAAAACTATATATACTACCTTATTCCCATAATGAGGGTCTTAATACAAAAGACAAAGATTTATATGTATTCAACTTGAAGAACATGTTTCCTTGCCTTCAGTAGCTTCAGAAACATTGTTGGGAATTTCGGATAAAAAAACGCACACCGGAATATAAAATTGAACGAAACAAAATAATTTCTGAAACCCAAAACAGGATCCATGCGAAACAAATATTAATTCAGTGTTTAAGAGATTATACCGATTATGAAAAAGCTTCGAATCTCCAACGTAATCCAAAGGAACTACGTCTCTGCGGTATCCACACGAACGTTCTGCACGTCGTCACACGATTTGCAGTAAAGGGAGTTGCGGTACTATCCACCAAAGAAAATGAATTTTCTATTTTCTCTCTAAGAGCGGCTATGGTTTTTGGTTTTTGATTATCTCCCTAAATTGGCTGATATATTATGTATATATAGCAGTAAAAAAGGATTAATCAAAACCTAATCCTATTAAAATGTAAAATCCGAATTTATATAAATATATATTATATATTTATTAAGTCTTACTTAATAAATATACATACACACACACACACAAACACACACACACACACATATATATATATATACTGTGACATCCTAGATTTTTAGAAATTATAAATGAGAATTTTATAAATAAAAGTATTATTTATGAGATATGTTGGGTGTGAGTATGTATATGACATATATTGTAGAATATGTGAATTGATGTGAAGAGAATGTTATATATTAATTTTAATATATAAATATTTAATTGAATTATTTATTGAGTTAAATAAATAAATTTTGTTTTGATTATAGAGTAATGTAATTAAGTGTAGCAGATTAATTAAATGAATATTTAGTATTTAATTTAATTAATATAATAATTTTATGTTATAGTTCTAATTTAATTGAGACAATTAAATTAGTTGAAAGTTATATGATGATTGTTACACAAAATTATAATTAACAAGTAAATATAATTATGTGACAATTTGATGAGATTGGTTGATGTTAAGCTATTGATTAATTAAAATAATGAGTATTTGCCAAACATGGTCTTAGGCTTTTCAAGTTCAAATTGGTGTAACCTATGTATTAACTAGTAATTAGTATATGTAATAATTACTAGGAGTTACATATATTATATATTACTAGTATTGTATATTATATGTATATACTACAAGTTAGTATGTTAGTTTTAGAAAACAAACCAAAGAAAGAAGAAGAGAGTTAGAGAGAGTTGTAGGAGAAGAAGAAGAGGAAGAAAAGAAGAAGAAGGGAAAGCTTTGAGAAGACAAAACAAGCCCCATCATCATCATCTCCATCTCTCTCTTAAATTCATACTAATAAAGTTATAATCTAAATTCCTTGTTTTAATTATATTTTTATGTTCTTCATAATGTAGATAATTGTTATGTAGAAGTTGTATTGAGAAATTGAGAGAGATAGAGAGAAATAGAGGAATTGAGATGAGCTAGAAGAAGAAGAAGAAGAAAAAAAAAGCTAGAAGAAGGTAACTTCTAAACTCTTATTTAATCCTTTATTTTTTTTGGATAGATTTATGTTCTAGGGTAGTAGATCATGCTTAATCTGTTTGTATTGGTTTAATCTTGGATTATCAAGAATCAAACAAGAGGATTCAAGAAAGAAAATAAAATGGAAAGAAAATTTGAAGAACAAAATTCGTAGGTTTTTAGTAATTGTGGACATATCTTGTGAAATTCATACCTCTTTGGGTATAATGAGTTAGAAAGTGAGCCTTATATCAAATCGAAGATATGGAAGTAAGCTATATTCTAAAAGTGGAATCACATGAAAACTCTTTGTAGATTTCTTGCAATGTCTGTTTTAGTAAGGCTGGTCCGAAGGGAAAATAATCTGTCCAGAAAATCAAAACTGTTACGGTTTCTGACTTTGAAAAATTCATATAAATTTATGTGTTTTGAATCTGAAGAAACTTAAAAATGCAAAGTTGTAGATATGGAAGTTTACTAGCTAGACACTCGAGATTGAGTCATTTTATGGACCGGATCATGTCCGAAATAAATTGTTTAGTAAAGATGTCCAGAAAATGAAATTTTCTAGACTAGTTGATGAATTCTGTAATCTGGTTTAGATGGATAAGGGTCTGACTTTAAGGCCTAGATGAGGTTGTAGTACCTTTGAGTAAGGGTTAATTCTATATAAGAAGGAACAAAAACGGACATGTAATCTAACGAGTTACGTTAAAAGCGAAAAAACAACGTTTTGTTAAAGAAATTGTGAAGATGAGTTTTATAATTACATTTGAATTAAGATTTTGGGTGATGATATATTTTGATGATTAAAAATATGTTTTGACATATGTAATGAATATAGATATGTGTTATCATATTCTATGCATAATTAACCATTTAAGATCAAGAGTTGAGATAAGTTAATGTGTGCACATAACGTGCTTTCGATAAAATGCCCAAGAGTAATAGTGTTTTCTAAACTTTGGTATACAAAGTGTTTAACTAATGGCTAATATTGGATATCTAAGTATGAAAAGATGATAATACAAGAATAATAATGGAAAGAAATCGAAAAGGGTAATTTTTGATTTATGAAGGAAAATTAAACATGTAAACTATGTGTTGAATATGCATTTTGAAACCAAAGTGGTATAATAAAATGGTGTGATATACTTACATTAAACTACAAGTGTGATAGTCTAGCATGTGTGGTGATGAAATGAAAAATAAAACCGAGTTGCATATAAAATAGTTAGATGTCTATAAAGACATTGTAAAGGATAATAAGATAAAGTAAGGTCTTAGAATAAATTTGACCATGAGATTGAGTATTGATTTTATTTATTATCAATCTCACATACAGTGTAGGTTGTGAAAGGACTCGAAGTATTAGCGTGTTGGTAAAACGCCGATAAAGGCAAGTCTTTCAGTTCCTTTTTGCTATGTAAACTTGATGATGAACTACTTTAAAATTTTAGTGTATGATGTATTGTATATATCAAAAGTATGAAATGTGAAAGTTAATCTATGACTATGATGATTGAGCTATGAATGATGATTGAGTAAGGAACTCAATCTTTATAGTTGTTATGTGAACTGCAACATGTATGCTATGTTTGTTTTATGATTATTCTTATATGTTGAGCATGTTATTATGTGCTTTGTGATGCATGAAAAGCTGTTAGATTTTCTTTGGTCATCGAGCTCAACCTTGCAAATAACCATTTTTGGTCAAGGATTCAAGGTAACACTATGTGCTACTTGAATGACGTGGATCGAAATAATACTACGAGATTAATATTTTAACAAAAGTTGTTATTTCTTTATACCATGATTAAGATTCATGAGATGTACTAAATGTTTTATGATGTATAATTTTATGTTGAGTTGTAAAGCTAAAGTTAGAGTTATCTCGATATGTAAAGGTTATCGATTAAAATGTAAAATTTTATATAATAATGGTGATAAAGTGAATCATAAAAATAAGATTGATTCAAAGACATGTAGATGATAAAGGTTTGATTCAGGAAATTAAAGTAAGAAGACATAAAAGTTTAAATTATTCCGTATTTTATAATGTTTAGCATCGAATAATGATGTAAAATCAGAAGGTAGATGTGTTATTAACGACCAAAGTTGAGAATTAAATTTTATGAATTTTGGGGTCGTTATATATACAAATTATCCTATTAACATAAATTCGTAATTTAAATACTATCAATCGTATTAATATATTTAAATCATTTCAATTTAACTTAATTCCCTTTTAATTACGTTCTATGCGTGTGACTCTATATGTTATTATTATGTTGACAATAATTTTAAAATCATATTATAAAATTATAAACAGTGAGTGACATCTAGTAATGCATCACTGATATCCAAGTAACAATATGAGCGATGATTCGATGCAACCTTTTTGTGACCAATGTTTCAATGTAATTTAATCCTTTTAACCTTGACATCCTAGATTAAACTCGAGTCATGGAATGTGTCATGCTCTTCATAATTCAATCTGAGTTTTCTTGATCAATGAGTAGACTATATGAAACAAATCACTATTTGAGCATGGCCATGCATTTCACAGTCCTACTCAATCAAGAGGCCTATGGATATCACCCCTAATATATAGGAGGGTTAAATTTCATCTAGATCACTCATATTCCTCACACGATTCATGATGTACCCAATAATCACCTTTATTTTCCACCCTATTAAAGGTGACTTTTGATGATATCAAAGTACATAAATTCCCGTGTAGTAATATAGTGATTTCAGGTCGGAGGATCATTACATCATTGTCACTATGGGAATCGCTAATGATACTTTGCATAATGCTCTACATAGAATTCTCATGGTGGGTCTGTCCAGTACATTGTTCTCTAACATGTACCTATGCATTGACTCAATATCTCATATATTTATGACCAATGAGATTTGGTCATCAGTCAATCCACATACTAGTCTCAATGTATCATTGTTGTCCCATTAACAATGATACTTGATTAGGGACATTTAAGAGCAATGATACTAATTATAATTATATAATCTCATGTTCAAGTCACATATTTGAAGCTATATAATTTGTATCATAATTCTAAGGACTTTTATTATGATAACATTTATATAACGCAGTAAATAAAATCATAATAAAATAATTCATTTATTCAATCAAATATAATATCAAAATGTTAAGTAATTATATCAAATAATTGGCCTCTAGGGAATAAACTCTAACATACATATCCACCTGCAAAATTCGGTTCTCGTGTTAAAAATATCTTTGATCAAACAAATAAAACAATTGAAGAAGATATTATTTCGATAAAAAAAATTAAATATTAAATCCAAGAGTGAAGACGGCTACAAAATAGAAATATGCTAAGGTTTGCTGAAGTATCCTTCTAGAAAGAAATTACAATTTTAATGAATATCAAAATTGAAAATCTTTGTGTTACTATTTTTGCTAGCTTTATAATAGATATTTATTTTATAAGATGCTGAGTACGCTGTTTACTTTGGAAAAAAACTTGCGATGTGCTTTTATTAATATGTTTTCTAATTTTTCATTCTTGTTTTGGTGGAGTCCCAATCTTGGCATTAATAATCACTCTCGCAACTGATGTTCAAGCTCATAAGATTTATGATAGAACACATTTGGTATGTTTTCATCGGTGCAATCAGAGCAATATTTCAAGTTCACAAAGTGAGTAGTTGGCAAAATCCCCAAGTGTCCTGTTTTGTAAAAAGGATCATGTTTTGTAAAAAGGAGATATAGGCTCACTACATTGTAAGACCCCAACTTTTTATTAATAAAATTTAATTTTCTCTAATTATTATTTTGAATAATAAAGTGTTAATATGATATAATACTTTGGTTATGGGTGAAATGTGCAAATTTTGCAAAATAAGCAAGTGGTTATAAAATATTCATTGTTGTCGGGGAATATTTATTTGGTCGTGGAATATTCTTGCTGTTAGAGAATATTCATACGACGGCGCAACCATTTGTGGGCCCCATAATAGAAAATTATCGGATGAAGGAAACGACAAGAATGCATTTTCTAAAAATAACGGCGTAGTTATTACCGTTAACACTGTTGGAATACCTGGTGGTTAAAGAAACAAAGAATGTCTGGCGTGGTCGCATAAAGAAGACACCAGTATTGCACAATATTTTTTTGGATTATTGATTTCTTACGTAAAAAGGCACTACTCAATAATTATTACAGTAATTACTGTTAAATATTTTATTTTATTGATTCAATAATTGCTACGTTGATATTTTATATTATTGTTATTTCAATAATTATCACTGCACAATATTTCCCATTATCAGTTCAATAATTCATATTATTTGAATAATATTATTAGATAACATTATTGACAATGTTTAAGGAAGTCATGTCTAGGAAAATGGTTTGATCACCTAATTGCGCGCCAGTAAGGAGAAATCTTTATCGAAAAGTTCCCTCTTTCCTGGAAACGACCTGATTGCATTATTATGATTCTGTAATATTATTTGTGAATAATAAATTATTGATTTATATGATAAGGAAATATTTATTTTTATGTGGATATAAATGAAAGAATTAATACTGAGGAGTTTTATCAGTATTTTGTTGGAATGGAGGTATTAAAAATCATCCGTATGTGGATTTCGATCATTTTCTGTTTGGAAAAACTTTCTTCTACAAAGTTGTAGAGAATAAAATTTTCTATGAAATGGACATAAAATTCGTATTTTTCTGATAAAGGGCTATTTATTATGAATTATTGAAGTTTCAGAATAAAATATTTTTATTAAAAATATGGGTGGGTCCCACTTTTGGTTGTTGTGGAAAAATGCAAAATATGGTGGGCCCCACTTGTGGTGTGCTGATAATTTGGTCAAGGAGGCCTGCGTAGAAATTTTTGAAAATATTATTTTATTAAATTTAGTCTGCTTTGGCGTTCTAGCATTTTCCTATAAATAAGGTGCTTAGTTAGTGTTCGGGAGCATTTTACCGACCTCCGGGTAGGCTGAAGGCCTGATACTAGAATGGGAAGTTGAGCCCATTGGGCCGAAGCCTTCAGCGATGTCGAGGGAGTTCGGGCATCCGAATCCTCTAGGCCAGAGCCCTATCCAGATTTATGGCATTCGGGTTCGGGTATCTGAGTCCTTTGGGCCGGAACCCTAATATGGCGTATGGTGTTCAGGGTCAGGCCTTCGAGTCCTTTGGGACCGAAGCCCAGACCAAATTATGAGCTCGATTTGAGTGGGCTTGTACAGTGGGCTAGCTTGCGTGCGAAGTCTGGAGCCATAAGGTGTTTAAATGGTTATGGGTATGGTGTTCTAAGAAGATTGTGTTGGACCCAAGTCATGGTAACTGCCATGTTTAGGAGTCCTAAACCGAATCGGAGATGGATTCTAAGGTAGTGAGAGTACTATAAATACAAGGCTTGTGTTTCAATTAACATGTAATACTTCATTAAGCACTAAACACTAAAAGCCTCCATTGTTAAACCTTGTGAACGGCCTATACTTATTCTCACACCGGAGCTATCCCCCAGAGGCACAAGCCATCAAGCTTCGTGTGTGATATGTTATTGTGCAGGTTCAAGCACGTGGATTCTGTGATTGGACGCGCGGGCGAAACTTGGCGTTAACATTGGCGCTAGAAGGAGGGCCTAGTGCTTTCTACAATCACAATTAAATTTTTCGGTAGCAAGCCATGGAGAGCATCAACAACAGTGCCTCTGTCCAAAAAAAGGCAGAAACTCACCAGACCACACAGGTGAGAGGGTCAGTTAAAGACAGGCTGGGCCTAAACAATCAGGATGGTAATTTGGACCATGCCCAATCGACACGAGGGCACCTGTTCTCCTCGAGCCAACACACCCCACTCAGCCGTGCCGACGAAAATCGGTCTCACGTACGTAAAAAGAGAGGGCAGGATCGGGGCGAAGGGAGTTAGGATCAACTTGAGTTCATACTGTAGAAAAATGGCAACATAACAAGGACTCCATGTTGGCCTTACGTCTTTAGCAAGAAGAACTCGAGGGACAGATGGCAAAGATGGCTGGAAAACATGAGGCTTCCTCGAAGAGGCATAGGCATCAGAGCCGATCCCGGTCACCTCGACTGGGGGAGGCAGAAAAAGAAAGGAGTAGACCTAGGAGTCGTTCCCTCGAAGGCAGAAGTCGAAGGAGGAGCCATTCTACCGAAAGAACTTCTGATTACCAAGGCAGACCGAGGCAGAGGAGGAGGGTCGCCTCTCCCGAATATGAGAGAGATAGACACAGATCGCCCCCTCATAAAGAGGAATCCGACCCCCTTGCTCAAAGAGTGGCAGAGTTGGAGAAACTGCTCGCGGAGAAAAGTTCGATGGGAATGCCCTCGACCAGCCTAGGCTCGCCCTTTTCACCAAAAATCAACCATGTCACTGCCGACCCCAAAAAGAAGATGCCCCCGATGGAGACGTACGACGGGTTGGGAGATCCCTACGATCATTCAGATGGGTATGACAGGTTGATGACATACTACGGACATTCGGACGCTGCTAAGTGCCACATGTTCGCAACAACTTTAAAGAAGAGCGCCCGAGAGTGGATGGGGACCTTAGCAGCAGAATCAATTAATTCATGGAACGACCTTTGGGATAAGTTTCATGCTCGATTTGGGAGTAACAGGAGACGAAGAAAGATCACAGCTTCCCTCATGCAGGTGTGATAGAGGTCGAACGAAAGCCTAGGTCAGTACGTTAAGAGATTTTGGGAGGCTGTAGGGTCGGTAGCGGAATTAAATTCCCCTCAAGCCTTGGGATTTTTCACGACTATTCTGGATATATGTAAGTCGAAGAAACTGATGACGGATTTGGTGATCAACCCTCTGGTAGATTTGACCGAAGCCTTCCATCGAGCTGAGGGATTTATTGCGATAGAAGAGGCTATGGGAAATTTTAAACCACAGTCTTATGAGAAGTCTAAGGATCGAGACAAGCAGAATTATCAGCGATCGGACAATCAACAAAGATCAGATAATTATGATAGCAAAAACTATAACGGTGGAGGTTTGGGAAGTGGCCGACCACCTTTCCCACACAAAAGTGTCAATAAAGTCTACACTGCCCTCAATACAGATCGAGCGAAGATATTGGAGGAGATGCGGAACAAGCCATTTTTAGAGCCATGTTCGACGCATCCGAAGCCCGGAAAGAGAGGTTGAGATAAATATTGTGAATACCATCAAAGTCGTGGACATACGACAAAGATGTGCACTGATTTGACGGATTTGATAAAGAAGAACGTTCAGAATGGCCAGTTGGTACAGTATGTGGTTGGACGAGAGAGTTCTGAAGCTCCCAGGGAGGAAAATAGAGGGCCGACTTGGGACACCCAGCCACAACCGAACCAGCCACCCCGAGGCATAATTGATGTAATTTTAGGCAGTTCGGTAGGGCATGTGACCATGAAGAAGAGAAGTGGACACCTCGAAGCTGTGTTGTTAGTGGCAGGTTCCTCATCGAGAAAGGATCGGGCCTACTCGGAAGTATCCATCTCTTTCTCAGATGAAGACTATCCTACGGATCTTATAGAGCCACACGATGGGGCATTGGTAATAACTGCTCAAGTCGAGCCAGTGGACATGAAGAGGATGATGATAGACAATGGGTCCTTGGTCGACATACTGTACACTCACGCTTATCAGAGGTTGGATCTGGAAGGAAAGAAGATGTAGTTGGGTGGAGAAGACCCGTTGAACGGTTTTAGTGGAGACCCGGTGCATGTGTCAGGCACCATCGAATTGCCAGTCAGGTTCGGCACAGCTCCCTAGCAAGTAGAGATAATGGTCAGATTCTTTGTAGTGCAGGTGGATTCGGTGTATAATGCTACTTTGGGAAGGCTGACATTAGCAGCATTACAAGCAATAACATCCATACCGCACTTCAAAATCAAGTTTCCGACATCGAACATGATTGGGGAGGTAAAAGGCGATCTTGATATTTCCCGAAGGTACTATCGGAACACATTAATCTCTTTGGGGGTCGGGGTCAGCAAGCAAAAATGGATGATGGCCATTAAAATAGAGCCATTGTGACGAACGAGATTTTTGTAATTTAATTTTAATATTTATTGAAGTAAATAAATATTTTCGATGATTTAATTATTAGATTAAAAAATTAATTGATGCATTTGTGGTAGATTAATTTAATTATATGTGTTATATTTATTAAATTAATGTGGAGAATTTTTGTTATTTGAAGTATGTCATTATGTGAGCTTATTGTATTAAAAGAAATATTTAATAAGCCTAATGTTATTTTAATTAATTAATTTATTAATTAGAGATTTAATAATTTGATATTATTATTAAAGGAGAAATTTAAGTATGTGACTATGTGAATTAATGAGAAATTATTATATTTTATTTAAGTTAAATTAAATAAGATATTTGAAATGGGTGTGGCATTATTTTAACTATATGATAAAAGGTTTTATTAAAATAAAGAGTTTTGAACCTAGTTTGCTAGCCAAATGAGGCCTTAGGAGTAGTTGGGGGCAGTTAAACCACGAATGGAATAACTGACCTCAACTCTGCGTATAAAGGCTTAGTTGAGTTTAACTTACGTATTCTTCATTTGAGTTAATTGAGAGCCAGAGAGATTTTAGAGAGAGTTTGAGAAATCTTTGACAAAGATTAGAGGGTAATTGTCATCCTTTTCATCTACGCTTAGGTAATTCTCTTCAGCCCAAATGTTTATTTTACGTCTTTTAAAGTTTTTATGAATATGGCTTTCATTCTTTCTGTGAATCTCTGTAAATTGGGAAATTGTGTTAGGGATATATGTAATAATTCGAGTAGTATATCATGTTTTAATATATATTGTATATGATTCCATATCATAAGTTTCATAACATTATGACTTGTTGTTTCAAAAATTTACAAAGTACGTTATATGGCCATATGGCCCTTATACGTAACTTTAATATGTCAACCACAAATTTTTCTACAAAATTTCCACTTATATGTGATTATGCATGATAAAATGAACAAAACGAAATTTGAATGGTTGGATTTGGTTTTATAACGAATCCGTGGCGTTGAATTTTAGGAATTTATGTTCAACACTTCAAGAACATCAAGAACAGTACAATTTGCATAATGTATTTCTGTGATTATGTGTTCTAATAGGTTTAAATCACTCTATAAATGTTGGGTATTGATTATATATGAATTCTAACATGTGGGTATGTTTAATTTGGTGAATTAATGATTATGTAGTGTTTATTTTATTTGAATTCGTGTTCTTCGTGAATCGAATTGTAATCTGGAGTGTCGCATGGCATACCAACTCCTAGTTCATTTCAAGAAGAATAGCCATCACCGCTGTTGCATAGAAATGCTAAGTACCAGTCAATGCAGTCTTGCGTTAAATAGCATACCAGTGTCGCATGCCGCCAAGACCAAGATAAAAGTGGTAGCATAACGCCCACTTAGCATAATGTCCAGAAAATACATTTTTAATGTTCAAGTATAGAAATGTGTTAATAACCTAGTCTAATGAACATAAAAACTTGTTAGATATATAATGAGATATTAAAATGAGTTTTTACCGAGTCAAGAAGACAATTACATGTTGATTGAATTGTTGATTATATACTTAGCTTGTTGTTCGTATAGTGTAATATTATGTGGAAACAAGTATGGTAATATGACTAAGTATAGTCCTGAATTCGAGTTAGACAAAGAATAAACGTGTGATGTTTAGTAAGTTATAATTGACTGGTATTGTGAACGTAATTGATATGTAGGAGTTAAATCAAAGAACGCGTTTAGTTAAAGTGTAATTTATGCACGAGGCAAGTTTTCCTAACCTTACTTGTTATCATTATATAAGTTGATGAATTCACCTTTCTATATTGAGCAAGTTTTCATTATTATTGATCAAGTCTATTTTGTTATATTAAAGCTTATTAATCTTTCAAGCATGATGCTATTGTACAATAATTATTCTATTGTATACCTTTGAGATTGTATCCAAGTTAAATATTTAATTACTATTAAACCTTGTTAGACTAGCAAACCCTTTATGATTCGACTAGTCCATAGTTGATGAGCGTTCTAAATTTTAGAACCCTTGATGAATTATCCAAACCAAACTTCCTTTGGTGCGGACTCGAATGTCAAACTGAGATGAACAACCCCGTATAGGGGATTACTTATGCGTTAGCGTTAAGATATTGTGCGCATGATGGTACTAAAGGTCGATCCCCTAAATGCAAGTAGAAAGGTCCATAGTCTTATGACTGTTAAAGGTTTCAAGTATAACCCTTGATAACCTAGGACATAGTTCAAGGTCTTATGACCCTCAGAAATCTTTTGATTCTTGTTACTCATTCTTGATTCAAAAGTTGAGCTTTTATTTAGAAGTCTTTGATTCACTCGCATGTTATTATATATTGCTATTTCATTTTATACTTGTGGACAATCATGCTCACTCTTGCTTAATAATAACATTGCAGTTAAGAACGAAAGAACCGACGAGCCTTCTACTAGTAAAGGCAAGGGCAAGGTTAACAAATGTTGAAGACTTGTATTTATGATATGTTGAATTTATGTGTTAAGACTTATTAATTGTTTATGTTTCTGCACAGATGTTTAAGGTTACTTTAACCTGGGATTATATTTACTATTCGGATGTTGTAACCCCATAAGGGAAGGATTTTATTTCTATCTATTGCATGGTTTGCATTTATTACGGGTAGATAGATAGATGATATTTGTACAGTGAACACCAAATCCCGTGGAATTAAAGTACCCGGATTTGGGGGTGTCACAAGTTGGTATCAAAGCTATAGGTTATGAACCTTAGGTGGGGAAACAACCTTAGGTAATAGCCTTATATAAAGAATATAGTGATGGAAAACTCTTATCGAGTTCTAGGTAATGAATTTTTGTAATTCATCGAAGATAATAAAAGACTTTATGTGCTTATGTGTTAAATTATGTGCTCACTAGTACGACTTAGTAACTAAAACTTTTTGTTGTCAGGATGTCGGATGTTGGAGGAACTAGTCGACCTGGGGAGGAAAAACCCCGAGTACCTACTGATTACCTACTGAGAGGAGGAACCCGAGAGACATTCATGTCGTTTAGGAATAATTGGTACAGAGGAGTCATCTCTATTGATCACCATTGTTGGTCGGGGAGCATGAACACTGAGACCTGATCCTGAGGAGGAATTTGACGAGGAAGAGGAAGAAGAGGAGTTTCCACAGCATACCATTGATGCTGAGATGTACGACGCGTTATACGACCGTAACGTAGAATTACGAGACGATATACAGGATCTGACTGAGCGGGCTATTATTCAACAGATTACTCTCAAGCAGAAAGAGAGGGAGATTTCGACTCTTCACTCACGACTGGGAAATGTAGAATGGGATTTGGTCCACGAGAAGGGTCAAACCGAAGATAAAACCGAGGAGATAGAGAAACTAAAGAAGGAACTGAAGGAAAGCTCTGAAAGGCTGATCATAGCAGAGGAAGGCTGGGTAAGAGAGTCACGTCGTGCTGATCTTGCAGAAGAGGACATTCGTGCAAAGAAGGCGAAGCTTAGGGAGACATACTCTACACTTAATTGTGCAATGGATGAGGCCCAGGATCGAGTTTTGAGGTACCCCATCAAGTTCGAAGGACTTCCACGTACATGCTGGATCGCAGGACGATGTCTCGTATCATGGAAGAGGAGCGTAGCAAGGCTATTCAGCGCCTTGACAGACAGTGAAAGAATTTGTTTAATTATGTGAAAGACTTAATTAGTTTTTATATGTAAATTCCGATGTGTTTATGAACGAAGGAATATTTTAATATTTTAAATCCTGTAGATTCTTTATCTAAGGTTAGATGATGTAAATAGAAGTGATGCTATCGTTTGATGTTAAAACTTTTAGTTTGAACGAATATGTATCAAGTTGTTTGAAATAATGTGTTAAATGATTATATTAAATTGTTGAGTTAAGTCTTAACTATTTAGAGAATTTAATAGAGATTTAATAAACTTATATTTTAACAGAATTATGCCGCCAAGAAGAAGGCAACAACGTCAACCAGCTCAGGAAGAGTCTACGAATAAAAATAATAATGCCAATGCTAATTCCGTTCAGCAGTTGATTAACTTACTGACTGGAGCAATGAATAGTCAACCTCAAGCTCCACCAAATACTACATTTAAGGATTTCAAGGCGGTGGGACCGCCAGAATTTAAAGGTTCCATAAACCCGATTGAGGCTCAAACGTGGGTTATGGAAATGGAGAAGGTTTTCGACGTCGCTAGGGTTAGAGAAGACCAGAAGACCACTTTTGCAACGTTTATGTTGAAGTCTGAAGCTAGCTATTGGTGGTAAGCAAACAAAGTACGAGGAGGTGAAGGTGTAATTACTTGGGAGAGATTTAAAGAGATGTTCTTCGAGATGTATTTCCCAACCAGCTCGCAGAACCAGATGGAGGTTCAATTTCTGGAATTGAAGCAGGGAAATATGAGCGTACCTGATTATGCAGCTAGATTCAACGAAGTTAGTGAGGTTCGCCAAGTATCAAGTACATACACAGACGAGAGAAAAGCTAGAAGATTAGAACAAGGACTAAAACCTTGGGTATCTGAGAAAGTATCAATGTTTCGGATAAACACTTTTCTTTGGAGTCTATGGAAAAGGCCATCCTCGCTGAAGGTGGAAGCGATGCGGTGACCAAGTACAATCAAGATCAGAAGAAGAAGAAGAGTGAAGGTGAAGGAAATAACAAGGCTAGTGGAAGTGGCACAGGAGGTGGTAATTTTAATCAGAAGAAAAGGTGGAATGACAATTCATCATCGGGGAATCAACAAGGAAGTCAGAAGAAAAGAATCGAAGCATGCCCGACCTGCGGGAAAGCTCATCTGGGAGTTTGTATGAAGGGAAAAAGAGTGTGCTACAATTGTGGTCAGGAAGGCCACATATCACCTAACTGTCCTAACCCAAAAAGGGTGCTTGCTTCACTTGTGGTTCGAAGGACCATCTGGCAAGAGACTGTCCTAAGAAAGGATCGGGAGGGTCAGGATCAGGAGGAAACCGGGGAAACAACAAATGGAAATGCCTTAACTATCACTAGACCAACATGCAACAAATAACCGAATCGCTGGGACTTTCAACATGACGGTGCAGGATGCAGTTCAGTCTCGTGATGTGGTGTCATGTATCATTCCAATCAATAAAATTAATGCTTATGTATTATTTGATTCGGGTGCTACTTGTTCCTTTATATCCGATGACTTTGCTAATAGTTTAGATTTGCTTAAGGATGAGTTGGAATATCCCATGAACATAGAAATTGCGAATAGAGAAATAATCTACTGTTAAGAAATGCGTGTATAAGAAGCGTAGAGTGGATATTAAGGGTAATATCATGAGCGTAGATCTTATCCCTATTCGAATTGGGAATTTGGCGTTATTTTGGGAATGGTGGTTATTCAATTACGGTCTTTGTAATTGATTGCCAAAGTAAGCGTATTAACCTTATGACTCCGTCAAAGGTTGTGTTTTATGGTAGCAAGTCGCCTAGACAAGCGAGTTGTCTGACGATGATGCAGGCCAGGAAGTTGTTAAGACAAGGTTGTGTAGGATACTTAGCTTACATAGTCGACGGTCGAAAAGAGAATCTGAAGGTAGAAGAAATACCGATTGTGAGGGACTTCGTCGACGTATTTTCAGACGATTTGCCAGGACTTTCACCAGATAAAGAGGTAGATTCCATGAACAATTTGGCGCCCGGAACTGCTCCAATATCGAAGGCACCATACCGAATGGCACCAGTAGAGATGAAAGAATTAATGGTACAACTACAAGAATTATTGAACAAGAAGTACATTCAACCGAGCGTATCGCCGTGGGGAGCGCCAGTGTTATTTGTGAAAAAGAAGGACGGATCGATGCGGCTCTGCATTGACTACAGAGAATTGAATAAGGTCATGATTAAGAACAGATATCCATTACTGAGGATCGACGACCTATTTGATCAATTGAAGGGAGCAAGATACTTTTCCAAGATAGACTTGAGGAGTGGTTATCATCAATTGAAGGTGAGGCGGAGGATGTATCAAGAGGCGGCGTTTAGAACGCGATATGGTCACTACGAATTTTTAGTAATCTCGTTTGGTCTTACGAATGCTCCTGCAACATTTATGGGACTAATGAATGGTGTGTTTAAGCCATTTTTGGATAAATTCGTAGTTGTATTTATAAACGACATTTTGGTATATTTGAAAACCAAAGAAGAACACGAAGAGTATTTGAGATTAACGTTGGAGGTATTGAGAAGGGAGAAGTTGTATGCTAAGTTTTTGAAATGTGAATTTTGGATCGAGCGAGTACAATTTCTTGGTCACGTGATCGATAAAGACGGAATTTTGGTAGATCCATCAAAAGTCAAAGCCGTGATTAACTAGGATCAGTAGAGGACGTCGTCAAAAAGTAACGAAGTTTTCTTGGGTTGGCGGGGATATTATAGAAGGTTCATACAAGACTTTTCCAAGATCGCAACTCCGTTAACGAATTTAACTCGAAAAGCTGTGAAATTTGTTTGGACGGAGAAGTGTGAGGAAAGCTTTAAAGAATTGAAGAAGAGGTTGAGTATAGCACCTGTGTTGTCTCTTCCGGACGATACAGGAAATTTTGTTGTTTATAGTGATGCGTCGCATAAAGGAATTGGCTGTGTGCTGATGCAAAATGACAAAGTCATTGCGTATGCATCACGATAATTGAAGGATTATGAGAAGGGATACCCGACCCACAACTTAGAGTTAGCTGCAGTTGTTTTTACTTTGTAAATTTGGAGGCACTACCTATACGGGGAGAAGTGTGAAATATATACAGACCACAAGAGTCTGAAATATATTTTTACACAGAAGGACTTGAATATGCGTCAAAGAAGGTGGTTGGAGTTAATTAAGGACTACGATTTGTGAGATTTTATACCATCCGAGTAAAGCGAATGTCGTTCTTAGATGCCTTAAGTAGAAAGGAATTCGGGAGAAGTTGAGGATGTTGACCGCTCGGGAGGAGCTAATTTCGAAATGGAGAAACCGGATTTGGAAGTAAAGTATCTATGGAAATTGATGAGAAGCTATTTCGGATGCAATCTGGTACAACCCTACTCTTGAATAAAGTTAAGGAGGCTCAACTTGGGATGAGGAATGCAAAAAGGTGACAAAGAAGATATCGAAGGAAGGCGAACATAGATTTAAGATGGATAAGGAAGGAATCTTTGAGATTTGAGAGTAGAATTTGGGTTGCTTGATACAAGAGATTAAGGAAGATATTTTGAGTTAGGCTCATAGTTCACGATATTCGATTCACCCTGGTAGTACCAAGATGTACCAAGATCTTCGACAACATTTCTGGTGGCCGAATTTGAAACGTGATGTTGCAGAATTTGTTGCCAAGTGTCTGACCTGTCAGAAAGTGAAGGCAGAATATCAGAGACCGAGTGGATTGCTACAACCGTTGGAGATCCCAGAATGGAAATGGGAACATATTACAATGGACTTCGTGGTCGGCCTTCCAACGACTCAGAAAGGCTATGACGCAGTATGGGTTATCGTTGACCGACTGAAGAAATCCGCACACTTCCTTCCGATCAAAATCAGATTCAACTTAGATCAGTTGGCGAGACTATACGTAAAAGAGATTGTTTCGAGGCATAGAGTGCTGGTGTCAATTGTTTCTGTAGAGATCTGCGCTTTACATCGAATTTCTGGAAACGTCTTCAGGAATGCATGGGTACGCAATTGCGAATGAGTACAACATACCGCCCTCAAATAGACGGACAGAGCGAAAGAATGATTCAGACATTAGAAGATATGCTAAGAGCCTGTGTGATGGACTTTAAAGGAAATTGGGATGATCACCTACCGTTAGAAGAGTTCGGCTACAACAACAGTCACCACGCTAGTATAGGCATGCCGCCTTATGAAGCGTTATACGGTAGAAAATGCAGAACTCCACTTTATTGGGATGAAGTTGGTGAAAGACAATTGCTAGGGCCAGAATTGGTACAGCAGATAGCAGAAATAGTCAAAGTGATCCATGCTTGACTGGTAGAAGCTCAAGATAGACATAAGAAATACGCTGATCCACATCGTAAAAATATCGAATTTGAATCAGGTAGTTATGTTTTCTTGAAGGTCTCTCCTTGGAAGGAAAGATCGGTTAGGAAAGAAAGGAAATTGAGCCCAAGATTCATTGGACCATTTGAAATCTCGAGAAGAATTGGAGAAGTTGCGACGAGGTAGCCCTACCTCCAAAGACTCGAGAATGTCCATAACGTCTTCCATGTTTTCGCTTTCACGACCCTACAAACTCGATTACAAGCATGTAATTGAATACGAACCCCTACATTTTGAAAAAGACTTATCTTACGAAGAAATTCCTATTCAAATTATCGACAGAAAAGAACAAGTTCTCATAAATAAAGTAATACCTTCTGTTAAGGTAATTTGGAGGAACCACAACGCTGAAGAAGCTACGTGGGAACTCAGAAGAGAATATGATGAAGAATTACCCTCATTTATTTACTTAATTTATGTGTAAGCGATTCTGGGGACAGAATCTTTATAAGGGGGGAGAATGTAACGGGTTGAATTTATTGAGTCGTGATTCTGGGGACAGAATCCTTTTAAGGGGAAAGATGTGACGAACGAGATTTTTGTAATTTAATTTTAATATTTATTGAAGTAAATAAATATTTTCGATGATTTAATTATTAGATTAAAGAATTAATTGATGCAATTGTGGTAGATTAATTTAATTATATGTGTTATATTTATTAAATTAATGTGGAGAATTTTTTTTATTCGAAGTATGTCATTATGTGAGCTTATTGTATTAAAAGAAATATTTAATAAGCCTAATGTTATTTTAATTAATTTATTTATTAATTAGAGATTTAATAATTTGACATTATTATTAAAGGAGAAATTTAAGTATTTGACTATGTGAATTAATGAGAAATTATTATATTTTATTTAAGTTAAATTAAATAAGATATTTGAAATGGGTGTGACATTATTTTAACTATATGATAAAAGGTTTTATTAAAATAAAGAGTTTTGAACCTAGTTTGCTAGCCAAATGAGGCCTTAGGAGTAGTTGGGGGCAGTTAAACCACGAATGGAATAACTAACCTCAACTCTGCGCATAAAGGCTCAGTTGAGTTTAACTTACGTATTCTTCATTTGAGTTAATTAAGAGCCAGAGAGATTTCAGAGAGAGTTTGAGAAATCTTTGAGAAAGATTAGAGGGTAATTGTCATCCTTTTCATCTACGCTTGGGTAATTCTCTTCAACCCAAATGTTTAGTTTACGTCTTTTAAAGTTTTCATGAATATGGCTTTCATTCTTTCTGTGAATCTCTGTAAATTGGGAAATTGTGTTAGGGATATATGTAATAATTCGAGTAGTATAGCATGTTTTAATATATATTGTATATGATTCCATATCATAAGTTTCATAAAATTATGACTTGTTGTTTAAAAAATTTATAGAGTACGTTATATGGCCATATGGCCCTTATACGTAACTTTAATATGTCAACCACAAATTTTTCTACAAAATATTTCCACTTATATGTGATTATGCATGATAAAATGAACAAAACAAAATTTGAATGGTTGGATTTGGTTTTATAACGAATCCGTGGCGTTGAATTTTAGGAATTTATGTTCAACACTTCAAGAACATCAAGAACAGTACAATTTGCATAATTTAATTCTATTATTATGTGTTCTAATGGGTTAAAATCACTCTATAAATGTTGGGTATTGATTATATATGAATTCTAACATGTGAGTATGTTTAATTTGGAGAATTAATGATTATGTAGTGTTTAATTATTTGAATTATGTGTTCTTGTGGCTGAGAATTGATGCAGGAGTGTTCATGTGTACGCCAACTCCTAGTTCATTTTTCATACAAGAATGCTTGCACCATGACATAACGCCAATTACCAGTCAGTAGCGCCAAGACCCGATACAAAAGTGTAAAGTAGCAATGGCCACTTATGAGAATATCGTCCAAAATGCATTTTAATGTTCAATTATAGAAATGTCTTAGTAACCTAGTCTAATGAACATAAAAACTTGTTAGATATATAATGAGATATTAAAATGAGTTTTTACCAAGTCAAGAAGACAATTACATGTTGATTGAATTGTTGATTATATACTTAGCTTGTTGTTCATATAGTGTAATATTATGTGGAAACAAGTATGGTAATATGACTAAGTATAGTCCTGAATTTGAGTTAGACAAAGAATAAACATGTGATGTTTAGTAAGTTATAATTGACTAGTATTGTGAACATAATTGATATGTAGGAGTTAAATCAAAGAACGAGTTTAGTTAAAGTGTAATCTATGCACAAGTTAAGTTTTCCTAACCTTACTTGTTATCATTATATAAGTTGATGAATTCACCTTTCTACATTGAGCAAGTTCTAATTATTATTGATCAAGTCTGTTTTGTTATATTAAAGCTTATTAATCTTTCAAGCATGATGCTATTGTACAATAATTATTCTATTGTATACCTTTGATATTGTATCCAAGTTAAATATTCAATTACTATTAAACCTTGTTAGACTAGAGAACCCTTTATGATTCGACTAGTCCATAGTTGATGAGCGTTCTAAATTTCAGAACCCTTGATGAATTATCTAAACCAAACTTCCTTTGGTGCGGACTCGAATGTCAAACTGAGATGAACAACCCTGTATAGGGGATTACTTATGCGTTAGCATTAAGATATTGTGCACAGTATGGTACTAAGGGCTAATCCCCTTAAGTACGAGTAGAAAGGTCCATAGTCTTATGACTGTTAAAGGTTTCAAGTATAACCCTTGATAACCTAGGACATAGTTCAAGGTCTTATGACCCTCAGAAATCTTTTGATTCTTGTTACTCATTCTTGATTCAAAAGTTGAGCTTTTATTTAGAAGTCTTTGATTCACTCGCATGTTATTATATATTGCTATTTCATTTTATACTTGTGGGCAATCATGCTCACTCTTGCTTTATAATAACATTGCAGTTAAGAACGAAGAACCGCATTTGAGCCTTCTACTAGTAAAGGCAAGGGCAAGGTTAACAAATGTTGAAGACTTGTATTTATGAGATGTTGAATTTATGTGTTAAGACTTAATGTTGTTAAGACTATTTAATTGTTTATGTTTTCGCACAGATGTTTAAGGTTAGTTTAACCTGGGATTGTATTTACTATTCGGATGTTGTAACCCCATAAGGGGAGGATTTTATTTCTATCTATTGCATGGTTTGCATTTATTATGAGTAGATAGATAGATGATATTTGTACAGTGAACACCAAATCCCGTGGAATTGAAGTACCCGAATTTAGGGGTGTCACAGCCATTCACTGAAAGTAGCACATAACCAATGGCCCTGCCTGCCGAAGAGACAGAAGATGTGGAGTTGTCCCCCGGAAATTCAGAAAAATTGATCAAGATTGTATCGGGATTGATGGAACCGTTCAAGACAGGGTTGATAGATCTTCTTCGAGCATACACCGACATCTTCGCATGGGAACCCAGGGATATGCCCGGGGTAAGTGAGTCAGTGGCATTACACCGGTTACATGTAGACCCGAAAAAGAAACCAGTTATACAGAGTAGAAGGATTTTTGCTCCAGAAAGACAAAAGATCATAGATGAAGAAATAGCCAAACTACTGGATGTAAAATTCATCTTCGAGATTGACTACCCCTAGTGGCTGGCTATTGTGGTGTTGGTTCAGAAACAGAACAGAAAGTGGAGATTGTGCATCGATTACATGGATCTGAATAGGGCGTGCCTGAAAGATTTCTATCCCTTACCCAACATTGACCAGCTGATTGATGCCACTTCGGGATATAACATGTTGAGTTTTATGGACGCTTTCTCGGGTTACCATTAGATCTCGATGAGTAAGGAGGACATCACGAAGACTAGTTTATCACTCATCGGGCAATATATTCTTATCGAAAAATGACCTTCGGATTGTTGAACGCGAGGGAAACATATCAACGAATGATGAACTTCGTGTTCACAAAGCAGTTAGGCCGGAGTATGGAGGTGTACGTGGATAACATAATTTTGAAAACCGTGCCAGCATGGGAGCATCTAGAGGATCTGGAAAGCTGCTTCAAAATAGTCAGAAGACACAAGATGCGATTGAATCCGACTAAATGTACTTTTGGATTGGGATCAGGGAAGTTTTTGGGATATTTGGTCAGTAAAAGGGGCATTGAGGCAAATTCAGAGAAAATCTAGGCGATCTTAGACATGAAATCTCCAAAGACATACAAAGATGTACAGAGGTTGACGGGCCGAATAGCTGCCCTTTAGAGATTTGTGTCGAAGTCAGCCGAGAGATGTTTACCCTTCTTTGACACTCTCAAGGGGCGAAGAATTAAGACCCCAACTTATTATAAATGAAATTGAATTTCTCTATTTATTATTTTGAAATAGTAAGGGTTGAATTGATTAATGTGGTTAGTTATGGATAAAAATGTAAATATTTCAAATAAGCAAGTGGTTATAAAATATTCATTATTGTGGAGAATATTCGTTTGGTCATGGAATATTCTTCACAGGGAATAATATTAAATACTGACGGTGACCTTTTGTGGGCCCCATAACGGAAAGCGATTGGATGAAGAAAGCGACAAGTATGAGTTTTTATAAATAACGGCGTAGTTATTACTGAATTAACTTGTTGGAATAAAATTGGTTAAAACACATTAATACATTGTTGCTGCAGTGCTTTGCAGTATTTCACCAATTATTGATTCTTACGTGAAAGGCACTACTCAATAATTGTTACAATAATTAATGTTCAATATTTTATTTTAATGATTCAATAATTGCTACGTTGAAATTTTATATTATTGTTGTTTTAATAATTGTCACTACACAATATTTCCCATTACTAGATCAATGATTCATATTATTTTAATAATATTACTAGATAACATTATTGGCAATGTCTAGAAAGTTCTGTCTAATGAGAGGTTTGGTCACCTAATTACGCGCCAGTAAGGAGAAATTCTTATTGGAAAGCCCCTCTTTCACAGGAGCGGCTTTGGTTGCCGATATTGTGATTACGTAATATTATTTGTGAATAATTAATTATTGATTTATATGATAAGGAAAATATTCATTTTATGTGGATATAGATGGAGAAATTTTTTAAAGTGACAATTGTTGAAAATTGATATTTTATCTTTTTGATAAAATAATTCATTTAAATATATTATTATATTTTAATAATATAATAATGGTGATATTTTTACAATGAATGTGAGATATATGAATATATGAGGAGAAAGGGTATTTTTTGTTGCAAAAGTTATTTAAAACATATTAAACATGTATACGTGGGCCCATTTCTTGGTTGAAATTTGATTATAGCATCGTAAAATCGTCAGGTATGTGGATTTCGATCAATTTTGTTTTTGGAATTTGGAAAACTTTCTTACGCAAAGTTGTAGAGAATGAAATTTCCTATGGAAAGGACATAAGGTTTGAATTTTTACGATAAAAGGCTATTTATTATGAATTATTGAAGTTAGTAGTTCGAAATAATTGATTTTTTGAGTTTTAATTATTTTTAATAACAAAAATTTTTTTTTTTGATTTATTGGTGGGTGAATTTGGTGGATGATGTCGATTATATGTGTGTAAGAATTTAAATAAATATATATTAATATTTTATTAAATTTTCTACTTTGGTGTTCTAAGCATTTTCCTATAAATAGGGTGTTTAGGTTAGAATTGAAAATCACACGAAATTGAAGTTTTCTCTCTCTATAATATCGGCGTATTTTTGTGAGTATTTTGATACTTTGAGTGTTACTATCTGGTGCAAGTTTCCTTCGGCATTATATCGATATTCGATCGGAAAGTAAATCTTATCTTTTCGAGGTAAGGGATGTTATTTTCTTCTTAAATGATATTATTTCTTTCAATATCATTATGTCAAA
This sequence comes from Panax ginseng, assembly GCA_020205605.1. Lineage (NCBI taxonomy): Eukaryota > Viridiplantae > Streptophyta > Magnoliopsida > Apiales > Araliaceae > Panax > Panax ginseng. Next base: position 43,947,602 of record CM035127.1, on the reverse strand, counting down.
ATATTAGTTTGAACTTTTTATCAAATTTGGAACTTTTTGTGTGGAGTTCTTATTCACGTAGTTACTCTTATTCACATATACGACCTTTATTCACGAATCGACACTATTCATAGAAAAATGAAAATTTTCTTTTTTGTCCAAGATGTCTATTATGTTTACTATCTTTGATTGTATCCATGTTTTGATCTTTTATTTTGAATTACGCTTCAAAATTGGTTATTATGGAGTATTATTGAACTTGGATAAAGCTATGTCTGAATCCCTAATATTTGTTCTTTTGCTTCTTTGGATTCGTTTTCTTTAAAATATTTTTCATCATCCTCGGTCCTAAATGATGATATTCTTGAATATCTTTGGCTGTAGTGCAAAAGATGAATGATTTTGATGAATATCTTTGGCCCGTAGTGCAAAGATGAGCAGTGTTTAGATGAACATGACCAAGTGATGAATATCTTTGGATTCAAGAGATGAATATTTGATTCAGATATATGTTGATTGATGTTATAGGGATAAAATATTGACGATGGACTTTTAAATTCATATATAGAAGATAGTAGATTTCATTCTCTACTTAACTCTTCTAATGAATTTATTTTTCATTGCGAATATTGATTTAAAACTTGTTGTCTATTGTATTCTATTAGATTTTTCCTGTTGAAGACTAACGATAATTTATTCTATATTATCTTAGTCATAATATTTTTCTTGGGCTAGTTGAGCTCACCCTTTTCTTTTTGTTCCATTTTTCTTCTTCGGGAGGCGAGAATGTAGCGTAGTACTAGTCGGGGTGTGGAATGATGGTTCTAGAAGTTGTTTTAGTAGTCCTCACTATTTTATAAAATAGTGTATTAATAATTATAATGAGGACTTATTTGAGTGTGGATATTATACAGATGACAATATTTGTATTTAAACTCATGAGTTTAAGTGTTGTCGTATTTTGCACTGACAGTTGTATTAATAAAGTTGTAGTTGTTTACGTACCATGTATTTGGCGACTCGAGAATGGGTGTTGTATACCTATTTTGGGGTGTCTGGTTAGTATCGAGCTTAGGGATATGGTCTCTGGCGGAGATCGGAGAATAGTACTAGGAGGGGAGAGACGAGTAAATCCTTCACTAGTGTGTCATACCTAAGCTTATTTGTTGGTCAGTAGGAGCATATGGTTAATATGTGATATGTTGAATTGTTTAATTAACCTTTGTTTTATGGCAGTATTTAAGAATGGCGGTGAGAGAATAATGATGGAATGAATGAGACCGTGGAGACACCTTTACTCACGATGAGAGAGAGCGTACAACAGTAAAGCAATGTTCCTCTGTAAACAACACCTTGAAGCGGAGCGATGAGCAGCGTGATGTTTAGGAGCTTTTTGTAGTTCATGCAAAACTAGACGAGGAGACTTCGTGTACAAAATACTGGTGGAAATGATAGATAGCAGCGACTTATCACTGACAAGCGAGTTCAAAGAGTTAGGACCACGAGAATTTATTGGAAAGCCGGATCCGATCAAGCGAGAGCGTGGGTTAAACAAATTACCAAGATATTCGATGTCTTGGGATGCGGAGGAACAGAAGGTTCCATTCGCCACCTTTATGTTCCGTGTGGAGGCGGACTCTCTTGGTGGGAGATCGTGAAAATGTACCCGACTGCCGCATTCAAAGCATGTCTTGGGAAACATTTTGAAACTTTTCAACGACAAGTACTTTCACGAAAGTATTCGCCATATGAAGGAGGTAGAGTTTATTAGACTAGAACAAAACAACATGGCGGTGTCCCAATCTGAGGCGAAGTTCAGCGAGTTATCGAGTTTGCACCTCATTTGGTAGAGAATGAGGAGCGAATAGCGAGGATGTTTTCGAGAGGTTTAAAACTTAGAGATTGACAATATCTTATCTCTCATAAATTTTCTTTATATTAGGATGTTGTAAACATGGCTCAATTATTAGAGCGAGATAATGAGTATGTTCAATGAGGGACCACTGAGTGGTCATCTACTGGGTGGCGGTGATCATGAGCAATGAAAACCAGCGAGGAGGAAAACATTCGGACAAAAACGGTAACCACTCTGGTGGTAATCGTGGCCATGAAAATAGAAGAAGCGAGTCGGGGGAGATTTTAAAAGAGAGATTCAACAATGACTTTATGAAGGCGTCGGCACCGGCATCAACAAGCTGGTTTTAAGGGAGAGAAACGACCACCGGTCGTATGCTATAAATGTGGAAAAAGGACACATCATTAAGCTATCCCAATAGATTCAAGGTATGCTATAATTGTGGAAAGGAAGGACATATTACTCGAGATTGTACGGTAGCAAAACTTAGTCCAGTGGGGATGGTGACTCAAAAGGCTGTCCCAGAAAAGTCAAAGTCAACGGTTCCTGGAAGAGCATTTGTCGTGATTGGTCAAAGTGCAAGGAACCCAAACAAGGTGATCACGGGTAAGCTAATCATAAACTCTTGCGAAGTTTATACCTTATTAGATACCGGTTCTACCCATTCTTTTATCTCTCCTGCTTGTGCTCAACGTTTAAACTTGACTCCGGAGAAATTAGACCTTGACTTATCTGTGGAGACTCCATTAGGAGAAACTTTCATTGCATCCACTGTTTATAAATCTTGTTTGATCCAAGTTGGTACCATCACATTACCTATTGATCTTATTTCTTTGAAAATACTTGCATTTGATGTGATTTTAGGGATTGATTGGTTAACCACTCATCATGCTAAAATTGATTGTTTTCGTAAGGTTGTTAGTTTTCATATTCTAACCAACTTTGTTATGCGAATTCATGCAACCAAACCTCTAAAGTCAATCTTTGTCATATCAAGCCATAAAGCTATTCGTTTATTAAAAAGCGGATGTCAAGCTTTCTTAGCCCATATCACGGACTTGAACAAAAACACGTCGGATGTGAATAATATTTCTATTGTTAGTGAATTTTCGGCGTATTTCTGAAGAACTTCGGTCTACCCCGAGCGTGAAGTTGAATTCTTTATTGACCTTGAACAGTACAAAGCCCATTTCTAAAACCCCATATCGAATGGCTCTATTGAACTTGAGGAGTTAAAGGTCCAACTACAGGAGTTGTTGGACATCGGTTTCATTCGTCTAGTACATCTCCTTGGGGTGCTCTATTTTATTTGTAAAGAAGAAAAGCGGGAGTATGCGACTTTGTATTGACTATCGAGAATTGAACCATGTCACCATCAAGAATAGGTATCCATTACCTCGTATTGATGACCTATTTGACTAGTTGCAAAGAGCACAATTCTTCTCAAAGATCGATCTTCGATTTTGGATATCATCGGTGAAGATTAGGCGAGGATATTCCAAAGACGCGCCTTGAGAACTTCGATATGGGCATTATGAATTCTTAGTCATGTCTTTTGGATTGACTAATGCTCCTGCGACTTTCATGGATATGATGAGCCAGAGTATTCAAGGATTATTTGGATCGGTTTGTTGTCGTCTTTATTGATGACATCCTCATATATTCCAAAAGTCGTGAAGATCATGAGCACCATTTGAATTTGATACTACGCAAAGGCTTCGTGATAACAAGCTATATGCCAAAATTGAAGAAATGCGAGTTACGGCTTGAGAAGTAGCATTCCTTGGGCACGTGGTGTCAAAACATGGAGTATCTATTGACCGTGAAGATTGAAGCAATACAAAGTTAGAACAAGCAGAAATCGGTGGCCAGAAATCGTAGCTTTTTTGGGCTTAGCTGGTTATTATCGGAGATTTGTGGAAGGATTTTCTCGAATCGCTACTCCATTAACTCAGCTGACTCGTAAAGATACAAAATTCGTATGGAGCGAGGAATGCGAGAAGAGTTTCCAAGATCTCAAGAGGAGACTCATTTCGGCACCTGTTCTGACAATACCATCTGGTTCGGATGGATTTGTTATCTATAGCGATGCTTCAGGTAAAGGGTTAGGATGTGTTCTCATGCAACATGGGAAAGTCATAGCCTATGCCTCGCGACAACTTAAAGAGTATGAGAGGAATTATCCTACTCATGATCTAGAGTTAGCGTAGTCGATCGTTTTCGCTTAAAGATCTGGAGGCACTATTTATATGGGGAGAAAGTGGAAATATATTCAGACCATAAAAGTCTCAAATATTTCTTCACCCAAAAGGAACTCAACATGCGGCAACGACGTTGGCTCGAGTTATTGAAAGATTACGACCATACCATCAAATACCATCTGGAAAAGCAAGCGTGGTGGTGACGGCGCATTGAGTAGAAGATCATATCGGTACAAGTGCAATATTGTTAACACAAAGGCCCATTTTGTATGACTTGCAAAGGATGGAGATAGAGATAAAGGCTCCAAGTACCCGTGATGATATCAAGCATCTGAGTTGAACCAGGCTTTAATTGATAAAGTTAAAAGTTGCTCAAAGCTCTGAGACATGGGTGATGTCGTATGAAGAAGAAAGTGCAAGAAGGTCTTATTCAAGAAGCAAGAATCGATGAAGAAGGAATACTTGAGTCGACTCGGACTTTGTGTTCTAACGATTACGACTTGAAGCATAGAATCATGATGGAGGCACACAACACACCGTTTGCAATCCATCACAGGAGTACCAAAATGTATCATGATCTTGACATACATTTTGGTGGAACAAATGAAGAGAGAGATCATGAAGTTTATCTCGAGGTGTTTAACTTGTCAGCGTGTAAAGGCGGAGACATGAAAGTCCAAAGGGTCCATTGCAACCACTTGAGATTCGAAATGGAAGTGGGAACACATTACCATGGATTTTTATTACGGGTCTTCCCACGGTTTCTCAAGGCATAAATGCGATTTGGGGTTATTGTTGATAGATTAACTAAAGTCTGCTCATTTCTTGCCGATCACGGAGACTTATTCCTTGAGCGTCTTGCTCGTATATACGTAAATGAGATTGTGAGATTGCATGGCATGCCGGTATCCATAGTTTTGGATCGTGACCCAAGATTCACTTCACGATTTTGGATTAGCTTGCAAAAAGCTATGGGCGCGGATTTCTGATTGATTGGCATACCATCCTCAAGCAGACGGGCAATCGAGAGAGGATTATTCAAACTCTTGAAGATCTATTAAGACTTTGTGTCCTAGATTTCAAAGGGAGTTGGGATAAGTACCTACCATTGGTGGAATTCTCCTACAACAGCGAGTTATCGAGGCAAGTATAGGTGTGGCTCCATTTGAAGCATTGTATGGACGAAAGTGTCGCTCTCCGGTATGTTGGGATGAGGTGGGAGAAGAAACATTGTTGGGACCAGAGATACGAATGACTCTGAGAGAAGATCCAAACGATTGACAATGTATACAAAGCGCACAGGATCGACAAAAGAGTTATGCGGATCTTCATCGAAAGGGCGTGGAATTTGACATTGGGGATCATGTATTTTTACGTATTGCTCCATGGAAGGGAGTTACAAGATTTGGGAAGAGAAGAAAGCTCGATCCACGATTTATTGGTCCATTTAGATTCTTGGCGAGAAGTAGGAAATGTGGCTATAGACTCGCATTACCTCCAAGTATGTCTCGTGTTCATAATGTTTTTTTTATATATACGTCTACGTAAATATGTGAAAGACCCAAACCACGTTATTGAGTTAGAACCGGACGAGATAGTCGAAGACTTAACGTACGAAGAGGTACCTGTCAAGATCTTGGATAGGAAAGAGCATGTCCTACGCACAAAGGTCATACCACAAGTCAAAGTTTTGTGGAGGAACCATGCTATAGAAGAAATGACCTGGGAGTTGGAAACGGAAATGAAAGCGAGGTATCCTCACTTTTTGAAACACCAGGGTGTCGTACGTCAATTTCGAGGACGAAATTTCATAAGGAGGGGAGGTTGTAAGACCCCAACTTATTATAAATGAAATTGAATTTCTCTATTTATTATTTTGAAATAGTAAGGGTTGAATTGATTAATGTGGTTATTTATGGGTAAAATGCACAAATATTTCAAATAAGCAAGTGGTTATAAAATATTCATTATTATCGGGGAATATTCGTTTGGTCGTGGAATATTCTTCTTGCATGGAGAATATTAAATGCGGACAGTAGCGACCTTTTTATAGGCCCCATATGAAAAGCGATTGGATAAAGAAAACAACAAGTATGAGTTTTTATAAATAACTTGGCGTAGTTATTCTGAATTAACTTTGTTGGAATACCCGGTGGTTAAAACACAGTAATACACATTGTTTTAGCGATGTAGCTTACGCGGTATTGCACCAATTATTGATTCTTACTTAAGAAGGCACTACTCAATAATTATTACAATAATTATTGTTCAATATTTTATTTTATTGATTCAATAATTGCTACGTTGAAATTTTATATTATTGTTATTTTAATAATTGTCACTACACAATATTTCCCATTATCAGATCAATGATTCATATTATTTTAATAATATTACTAGATAACATTATTGGTAATGTTTAGAAAGTTCTGTCTAAGGAGAGGTTTGGTCACCTAATTACGGCGATGAGGAGAAATTCTTATTGGAAAGCCCCTCTTTCTGAGGAGCGGCACTGGTTGCCCGATCTTGTGATTCTGTAATATTATTTGTGAATAATTAATTATTGATTTATATGATAAGGAAAATATTCATTTTTATGTGGATATAGATGGAGAAAATTTTTAATGTGACAATTGTTGAAAATTGATATTTTATCTTTTTCGATAAAATAATTCATTTAAATATATTATTATATTTTAATAATATAATAATGATAATATTTTTACAATGAATGTGGGATATATGAATATATGAGGAGGAAGGGTATTTATGTCGCAAAAGTTATTTAAAACATGTTAAACATGTCTGTGGGCCCATTTCTTGACTGAAATTTGATTATAGACTGTAAAATCGTCCGTATGTGGATTTCGGTCAATTTCTGTTTGGACTTTGGAAAACCTTTCTTCTGCAAAATTGTATAGAATGAAATTTCCTATGGAAAAGACATAAGGTTTGAATTTTTCTGATAAAAGGGCTATTTATTATGAATTATTGAAGTTCCGTAGTTCCGAAATAATTGATTTTTGAAAGTTTTAATTATTTTTAATAACAAAAACATTTTTTTTGATTTAGGTGAGGTGGGTCACTCTTGGTGGCTGATGTTTGAATCAGATTATGTGTGCGTAAGAATTTAATAAATATATATTAATATTTTATTAAATTTTCTGCTTTGGTGTTCTAAGCATTTTCCTATAAATATGGTGCTTAGGTTAGAATTGAAAAACACACGAAGTTTGAAATTTCTCTCTCTATATTATCGGCGTATATTTGTGAGTATTTTAAGACTTTGAGTGTTACTATATCTGGTGTAAGTTTCTCTTGACATTATATCCGATATTCGGTCGGAAATCTTGTCTTTTTCGAGGTAAGGGATGTTATTTTCTTCTTAAATGATATTATTTTCTTCAATATCATTATGCCGAAATATTGGTTTAAATTTTTTTATCAAATTTGGAACTTTTTGTGTCGGGTTACTATTCACGATATCGACTTTATTCACGATATCTGAATAGATTATTCACTAAAAATGAAATTTTTCCTTTTTTGTCCAAGATGTCTATTATCGTTACTATCTTTGATTGTATCCATGTTTTGATCTTTATTTTTGAATTCTGCTTCAAAATTGGTTATTATGGAGTATTATTGAACTTGGATAAAACTGTAATACGAATCCCTAATATTTGTTCTTTTGCCTCACTAGATTCGTTTTCTTTAAAATATTTTTCATCATTCTCAGTCCTAAATGATGATATTACTGAATATCTTTGGCCTGTAGTACAAAGATGAATGATTTGTGATGAATATCTTTGGCCCATAGTGCAAAGATGAACATGTGTTTAGATTAACATGACCAACTGATGAATATCTTTGGCCTGTAGTGCAAAGATGAATATTTGATTCTAGATATATATATTGATTGATGTTACAGGGATAAAATATCGATGATGAACTTTTAAATTCATATATAGAAGATAGTAGATTTCATTCTCTACTTAACTCTTCTAATGAATTACTATTTTCGCTGCGAATATTGATTTAAAACTGGTTGTCTATTGTATTCTATTAGATTTTTCCCTGTTGAAGACTAACGATAATTTGTTCTATATTATCTTAGTCATAATATTCTTTACTGGGCTAGTTGAGCTCACCCTTTTCCTTTTTGTTCCATTTTTCTTCTCAGGAGGCGAAAATGTAGCGAGTACTAGTAGGGGTGTGGAATGATGGTTCTAGAAGTTATTTTAGTAGTCCACACTATTTTGTAAAATAGTGTATCAATAATTGTAATGAGGACTTATTTGAGTGTGGATATTGTCTAGATGACAATATTTGTATCTAAACTCACAGTTCAAGTGTTGTCGTATTTTGCACGACAGTTGTATTGATAAAGTTGTAGTTGTTTCTGTACCATGTATTCGACGACTCAGAATGGGTGTTGTATACCTATTTTGGGGGCATCACAGTTGGTATCAGAGCTTAGGGATATGGTCTCTGGCGGAGATCGGGAAATAGTACTAGGAGGGGAGAGACGAGTAAATCCTTCGTTAGTGTGTCATATCTAAGCTTATTTGTTGGTCAGTCGGAGTATATGCTTATTTGTTGCTTATTTTCCTTTTTGTCTAAGATGTCTATTATGGTTACTATCTTTGATTGTATCCATGTTTTGATCTTTATTTTTGAATTCTGCTTCAAAATTGGTTATTATGGAGTATTATTGAACTTGGATAAAACTGTAATATGAATCCCTAATATTTGTTCTTTTGTCTCACTAGATTCGTTTTCTTTAAAATATTTTTCATCATCCTCAGTCCTAAATGATGATATTACTGAATATCTTTGGCCTGTAGTACAAAGATGAATGATTTGTGATGAATATCTTTGGCCCATAGTACAAAGATGAACAGATGTTTAGATGAACATGACCAACTGATGAATATCTTTGGCCTGTAGTGCAAAGATGAATATTTGATTCCAGATATATATATATTGATTGATATTACAGGGATAAAATATTGACGATGAACTTTTAAATTCATATATAGAAGATAGTAGATTTCATTCTCTACTTAACTCTTCTAATGAATTACTATTTCCGCTGCGAATATTGATTTAAAACTGGTTGTCTATTGTATTCTATTAGATTTTTCCCTGTTGAAGACTAACGATAATTTGTTCTATATTATCTTAGTCATAATGTTCTTTACTAGGCTAGTTGAGCTCACCCTTTTCCTTTTTGTTCCATTTTTCTTCTCAGGAGGCGAGAATGTAGCGAGTACTATTCGGGGTATGGAATGATGGTTCTAGAAGTTGTTTTAGTAGTCCTCACTATTTTGTAAAATAGTGTATCAATAATTGTAATGAGGACTTATTTGAGTGTGGATATTGTCTAGATGACAATATTTGTATCTAAACTCACAGTTCAAGTGTTGTCGTATTTTGCACGACAGTTGTATTAATAAAGTTGTAGTTGTTTCTGTACCATGTATTTGGTGACTCAGAATGGGTGTTGTATACCTATTTTGGGGGCGTCACAAAGACAGTTCCCGATATACTACGTCAGCCACGTTCTTCGGGATGCAGAGACAAGATATCCTGTAACATTCTAGAATTTTTAAATGTAATTTTAAATATTTATTGAGTTATATAAATATTTAATGGATGTGACTATCGGTAAATGAATATTTGTTTTATTGATTTAATATTATTTGGAGAATTATTTGTTAAATAAATAATTCATGAATTAAGGAAATGATTATTATATTGATATTTCAATTAAATGATATATTATTGGTATTGTGTTATGTGATTAAAAGATTTATTTAATTAATTGTGATTTGAGTTAATTAAAATAAATAAGAAAGCTTGATTAAATATAGTGTGACAAATAACTATATTATAAGGAGTTATTAAAATAAATTAAAGTAATTTATTTTAGTGTTTACCAAACAAGGCTTAATGTATTAATTCTTTAATATTTTAAATGATTTGCCAAACAAGCCTTATGGCATTTGAGATTTCTAGTTAAATAAAATAAATAATTAAATAAGATAAAATCTAATAATAAATATAATTTTATCCTAATAACTGATGTAACTTATTATACGTATTAAGTCTAGGTCAGTTTTCTTTGTTATTATATTAGTACGCATATCAGTTTAGTTTTCTTTTACGCATTCTATTTGCTAGCTTAGAGATTACAGAGGGTTGAGAGAATTGTGAGCAAACTTAAGCAACAATTTCAGTGTGTTTAACAAGGATTGCAAGCAACTTCAAGGTATTTTTACACAACATTAGTATATATATATATATATATATATATATATATATATATATATATATATATATATATATATATACACGGGGAGGATCTCCAACGGACCAAATAAGCGGACCAAAGAACGGACCAAGGCAAAAAAACATGCGGGTCTGGTTGAACCCGCGTGTTTTTGTGGGTTCAACCCGACCCGCGTGTGTTTTTTGCCTTGGTCCGTTCTTTGGTCTTCTTTAGAACGGGTCCGATATATATATATATATATATATATATGGGTTTTACGGCAAAAAATTTCATGTTATGTGAATTCCATATTTTGAATTGTTGCTTTACAATGGATTACTTGTGATTATATGAGTATATAGTGATTAGAGATTTTGTTTAAACAACAATGGTATGCTAAATTCGTTTGACAGTGGAAGAAAAAGTTTTAACACTGTTTGTTTATATATATGTTTTCATGTGTTCATGAAAAGTACCAATTTAGATGGTCAATTCTTATATTAAACTGTAAATTGAGGCTTGCATATGTTAGTTCAATGAGGTATGAGTATAACGTAATTGGAATGAGATAATTTAGACAAGAATTGAAATCACAGTGTTCAATTTTGTGAAGAAACTCGAAAATGGAGTTTTTGTTTGAGAAATATGAGTTTTGAGAAATTAAAATAGTTGTAGTTAGTGTTAAATTGTGCTAGTTGGTTGTAAATGTGAGCAATCATATTTATGATATTGTTGTATTTATTCTACGTGTTAATATTACTGTCTATTGGGTGAAATTTGTGTTTGTTGGGCTAAAGTCGGCTACTATTCATAGCCTTCTCTCGTCTGTTCGAACACGCCAAGCAATTTCTTGCAAGTACTAAGCTAAAAAAAATGGCGCAATTGTCTGGTCCCAAGCCTTTTCATATGGCGCAGCTGCGCCATACCTTGGTTTGAGATGCTAACTTCTGCTAATTCTGCAGAATTGGGGAAATGTCATAACATGATCTGAGATTTTGTTAACATGTTAAATATGTAATGTTAAGGTTAACATAACATAGTGAGTTGTGGTTAGTATGATCAAAGTTGCAAAAATGATTATTTAATCGAAAATGCGTTATGTGATAACATAGTTTATACAATGAACGATAGTGAAGTGTTATGATGATTAACACTTGGGAATTCTGAAATGTAAAGTGTAGCACAAGACTTATGTTAAAATAACAAGTTTAGCTAGTAATGCATTTTATATTGAAACGTGAATATGAGTATGTCTAATGGATGTTATGGTTTTAATACTGTGTTTAGGTGAACGTGAGTTTAATATTTTAACTTACGCTCGAGGCAAGTTTTCTAACTCCATACATTCATTGAGTTAGTTCATTATGTTGATGCAAGTTTTCTAACTCCATACTTTCATTGAGTTAGTTTGTTATGATTATGCAATTCTTTTAACTCTACATTTTCGTTGAGTTAGTCCTATTATTATAAATGCATGCTTTTGATTGAGCAAGCTTTTATATCAAATGTTATTGCTTTAAAAATTCATTGGAACAAACTCTAACTCTACTATTATTGGAAATTCTAAATTTGTTGATTCATTCCAACTTGTTTACAGTTAATCAAGTTTCTTAAAGTTCAGGAATTCATTTCTAAATATTATAAAACTTGAACCTAGCTTATTTTACTATTCAAGCAAAGGTTAACCATTTCATTCATTCTATTGAATACTTATGCTCTATAGTTATTTCAAGCATGGGTTAGATGTATAGAATCAGTTCATTTATGATTCTCAAATATTCTAAGTTATGTTGTTATTAAACAACTGTTGTATTATCAAACATTGTGGATTCAACTAGTTCCCTAGTTGATGATCATTAAACTTCAATTACCCTTGAAAGCTTATCCAAACCAAACTTTCTTTGGTGCGGACGTGTACTCTAAATACTGAGATGAACAACCCTATGTTTAGGGGTTTACGCTTAGCGTTGAAATATTTGTGCATAATACATTGTACGGAGGATTGATCCCCCTGAGTACGTGGAGTCCTTATAGTTAGATGACTGTTAAAGTTAAAGTTGAAAGATTACTTATAACTGTGGATATGGTTCATGGTCACTTCACCCTCAGTAGTTTATTTAAGAATATTAATAGAACAAATTATTCAGTTCTATAGAGCCTATAAGTTGGCAAATGTTGAAAAGTTAATAGAACATATCATTCAGTTCTATTGAGCCTATTATTTGGCAAATGTTGTAAAGAAATTTGTTCTTATCTCAAGTGAGCTTTGTTTGCTCACTCTTGCATATTTATACATTTATTGCAGCTATGAATGAGAAGACAGATAAACCTACAACTAGCAAAGGAAAGGGGAAAATGTACAAGTGATGAAGACTTATAATTTGTTTTATCATTGATGATAAACTTTTAATAATGATGTGATGTAATAATTTTATTTCCGCACTTGAATGATTGTATTAAAGGTTAGAGAACCTGGGAGATAATGTTTTTATTTAAGTAATCCTGTATGGGCAGGTTTTTATTATCCAATTTATTATAATTGGGTAGTTAAATATGAATGTTTTGATTACGTGAACACCAAATCTTGAGGTAATGAAGTACATGGATTTGGGGGTGTCACAAGTTGGTATCAGAGCTTTAGGTTATGAACCTTAGGTGGGGAAAAGCCTTAGGAAGTAACCTTTGAAAAGATAGTGTTGATTAACTCCTAACGAGTTTTAAGGAAGAAATAATAAAACACGCATGTGATTATGTGTTTATACTTATGTGCTCGTGAGTGTCGAGTAGTAATGATTAATGATTAAAACTTAAAATTTTGATGTCAGGATGACTAATGTCGGAGAATCCAGTCAGGCTAGGGAGGATAGACCTCAGATGCCTATAGAGGAGGAGCCTCGAGACATTCATGTTAGTTGGGAACAACTACTGCCATGGGAGTCAGCCCTGTTGGTCACAGTGGTTGAAGATGAGGATGATGATGTGGAGACGGATGAGGAGGATCCCGTTGAGTTGCCATAGGAGGATGAGGATGACGAGGACGAGGAGGAGGAGACTCCACTAACCTCGATAGCTGCTCGAATGTATGATGAAGTCTACGACCATAACGTGGAACTTCAGGATACAGTCGAGGAATTGCAAGAGATAGTAGCTGAACAACAGACTGCAATGACGCAGAAAGACGATGAGATTCTAGATCATGAGGAACGACTGACAAATGTCAAGGAAAAGCTAGAATGGACTGAAGGAGAGAAAGACCAACTGATCGAGGAGGTCGCTGAACTGAAGAATAAGCTAATGGAAGAAGCTACGAAGAGGACAAGAGCCGAGGACGCATATGAAGTAATGTTTCAACGAGCCGGGATAACAGTGAAAGACGCACAGGCAAAGAGAATGAAGATGGAAGAGATAAATAGAGTATTCAACGCCATGGTTAATCGAGCTCAAGATCGAGTCATGGAATATCTTATTCAGTTTGAGACGCTGCCATCGTACGTATTAGATCGCAGAATAATGTTCCGAGTCATGGAGGAAGAACTTAGTAAGGCTAAGCAGTATCTTAGTAGAACATCGTAGTGGTTGTACGATGAATAAAATGTTAAATAAATTGTGAATCCCAAGTGTTATGAAACCTATGGGATATGAGGATGATGTTGTCCTGAAACTTTTGTAGTTCAGGAAGTAATGTAAATAGCAGTAATGCTATTGTTTTATGTTTTCAAAGAGGTTATGAATAAATAAAAATTGTTATTTTATTCAAAGTGTTATGTGATTTGTGGTTATTTCTTTTGTAGAAGCAAGTTAAATACAAATTACTTAAAAGAGTTGAGTAATAATCTAATGGGTGTATTTTTTAAATAGAAAATGCCTCCCAGACGTCAACTACCATGACAGAGAACCAACGAAGGAACCAACAATAACGACAATGTTGATGCTAACTCAGTTCAACAAGTAGTGACGCATTGACAGGCGTTCTGAGTAATCAACCACAGAACCAAGGAACAACGTTTAAGGAGTTCAAGGCGGTTGGACCACCTGAATTTCGTGGGTCAGTAAATCCAGTCGAGGCACAAACTTGGATTATGGAGATAGAAAAGGTGTTCGATGTTGCTAGGGTAGGAGATGATCAGAAGACTGCTTTCGCAACATTCATTTTGAAAGCAGAAGCTAGTTATTGGTGGTAGGCCAATAAAACTCGAGAAGGACCAGGGATGATGACCTGCGATAGGTTGAAGGAGATATTCTTCGAGACCTATTTTCCTGAGAGTTCGAAGGGTCAGCTGGAAGTACAATTTTTGGAACTGAGGCAGGGAACGATGACGGTATCTGAGTATGCCACTAAATTCAACGAGTTAGCGAGGTTTGCGCCTTATCAAGTCACCACGGACGAACGCAAGGCAAAGAGGTTTGAACAGGGACTGAAACCCTGATTGTACAGTAGGTTTTCCCTATTTCAATTGAAGACTTTCGCAGCAGTAATGGAGAAAGCAATACTCGCTGAAGGTGGAGGCGAGGCAGTGACAAAGTTCAATCAGGAACAGAAGAAGAAGACGAACGAGGTGGAAATCAAGAATGGAGGTGGTAGTGGTGGAAACAACAACAACAACAACAACCACAACAACAACTTGAAGAGGAAGTGGAATGGAAACGTGGGTGCTGGAAACCAGCAGGGTAACTAGCAGAACAAGAAGTTTGAAACATGTGCTACATGCGGGAAGTTTAACAAGGGTGCGTGCTTGATGGGGAAACGAGTATGCTTTATTTGTGGCCAGGAGGGTCACATCGCCCCAAATTGCACTCAACCTAAGAAGAATGTGTGCTTCACGTGCGGATCCAAGGATCATTTTGCTCGTGAATGCCCTAAGAAGAAGGATGGAGTGACAACCAGAAGCAATGGAGGTAATAATGGAGGTACAACATCAAACAAACCCACAACTAGAACCTTCAAATACGACTGCAAGATGTTGTCAATGCAAAGAAGATGTATGGGTGTATTATCCCAATCAATGATATTGATGCTTATGTATTATTTGATTCGGTGGTACTTGCTCGTTTATCTCCGATGAATTTGCTAAGAGGTTAGGATTGTTTAGAGAAGAACGAATTTCCTTTGAACATAAAGATTATGAATAAAGAGATAATCCTGTTAGATTCATATACAAGAACCGTAGGGTGAACATTAAGGAGAATATCCTAATGGTAGATTTGATTCGATTAGAATGGGAGAGTTTGATGTTATTTTGGGAATGGATTGGCTGTGCAAATATGGAGCGGTAATTGATTGCCAAAAGAAATGTGTAAACCTTATGACTCCGTCAAAGGTAGTATTCTATGGTAGTAAATTGCCTAGATAAATGAAATGTCTGACGATTATGCAGGCCAAGAAATTGTTGAGTCAAGGCTGTGTTGGCTATTTAGCTTACATAGTCGATGCTCAGAAAAAGAATGTGAATCTGGAAGAGATACCAGTGGTAAAAGAATTTGAGGATGTGTTTCGGAGGATTTGCAGTGACTTCCCCGACAGGAAATTGAGTTCGTGATCGACTTAGTGCCGGGACAACACCAATATCGAAGGTCCGTCATGTAATGGCTCCAGAGAAATGAAGAAAGCTGCTGCATACGATTGCAAGAATTGTTAGACAAAAAGTATATTCAACCAAGCGTATCATAGTAGGGAGCGCCGGTGTTTATTCGTAAAGAAGAAGGATGGGTCAATGCGTCTTTGCATTGATTATAGAGAATTAAACAAAGTCACTATTAAAACAAATATCCATTACCAAGAATAGATGACTTGTTTGACCCGGTTGAAGGGTGCTAAATACTTTTCGAAAATAGATTTGAGAAGTGGGTATCACCAGTTGAAAGTGAGGAAGGAGGATATACCACGAACGACATTCAAAACTCGGTATGGACATTACGAGTTTCTGGTGATGTCTTTTGGTTTAACCAATGCACCTGCTGCATTCATGGATTTGATGAATAGGGTGTTTAAACCATTCTTAGACAAGTTTGTAGTGGTATTCATCGACGACATTCTAGTGTATTTCAAAACTCAAGAAGAACACGTGGAACACTTATGTTTGACATTGGAAACACTAAAAAAAGAAAAGTTGTACGCGAAATTCTCTAAGTGTGAATTTTGGCTAGATTGTGTGCAATTTCTTGGACACGTTATTGACAAAGATGGGATTTCCGTGGATCCATCAAAAGTGGAAGCTGTAATCAATTGGGAACAACCAAGAACACCGTCGAAAGTGAGGAGTTTCTTGGGATTGGCTTGTTATTACTGCATTTATTTATTCAAGATTTTTCTAAGATAGTTACTCCATTAACAAATTTGACCAGAAAGTCGTGAAATTTGTTTGGACGAGAAATGTGAAGAAAGTTTCCAGGATTTGAAGAAGAAATTAAGCATGGCACCTGTGTTGTCATTACCAGATAGTACATGTAACTTTGTGGTGTATAGTGATGCCTCACATAAAGGGTTGGGATTTGTTCTTATGCAGAACGACAAAGTAATTGCGTATGCATCAAGACAACTGAAGGTTATGAGAAAGGGTATCCGACTCATGATTTGGAATTGGCTACAGTAGTGTTTGCTCTCAAGATATGGAGACACTATCTCTATGGAGAGAAATATGAAATCTACACAGACCATAAAAGTCTGAAGTATATTTTCACATAGAAAGACCTGAATATGCGACAAAGGAGATGGATGGAATTGATAAAGGATTACGATTGTGAGATCTTTTATCATCCGGGTAAAGCGAATGTGGTTGCAGATGCTGTGTGCAGGAAAGGTTGGGAGAAGTTGATGCTGATAACTACGCAGGAAGAGCTTATTTTAGCAATGGTAAAGCTAGAGTTGGAAATCAAATTTCCAAAGGAATCCGATGAATGACTATTCCAGATAGATACCAGTCCAACTTTGGTGGACAAAGTGAAGAGTGCTCAACTACAAGATAGAGAATGCGAAACGATCAAAGAGAAGGTGATTGAGGGTAACGATGTAAAATACAAGATCGATATCGAAGGACTACTACGATTCGAGGAAAGAATTTGGATTCCAGCAGTACCAGAGCTTAAAGAAGAAATCTTGACCGAAGCACACAGCACAATATATTCGATTCATCCAGGAAGTACAAAGATGTATCAAGATTTGCGGCGACATTTTTGGTGGCCGAATATGAACATTATCTCAAATCCACACCATAATATGAAAAAAAATATTTTGAAAAATTTAAATCTTTATTCATAAAATCTGGGGTCTCACAATCTCCCCTCCTTATGAAATTTCGCCCTCGAAATTTATGTATGTACCTGGTATGCCGAAGAGGTGAGGGTACCTTGACTTCATTTCAGATTCTAACTCTTGAGGTATAACCTTTGAGTGTCGAATATAATCCTTCTTATCCAAGATTTTAACACGTATCTCCTCATACGTTAAATCATCTGCTATCTCGTCCGGTTCTAAATTAATAATGTGGTTCGGGTCGTCCACATATTTACGTAACATTGATACGTTAAAAACGTTATGAACACGCGACATACTTGGCGGTAAAACGAGTCTATAAACCACAGTTCCTACTCGATCTAGGATTTCAAATGGGTCAATTAAATCGAGGGTTGAGATTTCCTCTCTTCATCGATTCTTGCTTCTAGAATAACGCCCTCTTGAACCTTCTTCTTCATATTTATCAGCTCTAAGTATGTAGCTTGCACGGCTTTAAATTTATCGATTAAAGTCGATTCTACTCGTATATTCGTTATCTTCACGTGGGTTCGTATATTCGCACTTGTAATCGCATACGATCTTCTAATCAACACGTCAGCTACCACGTTCTCTCTTCCACAGTGATATTGAATGGTATGATCGTAATCTTCAACAGCTCGAGCCAACGTCTTTGGCGCATTATACGTTCGTTTTGAAGAAATATTTAAGGGTTGAAGAAATGGGTTTTGTACTGGGGTCAATACAAAATTTGATTTCACGCTCTAGGGTAGGTTAAGAAGTCTTCAAGAATACGTCAAGAAATTTATTAACAATAGAAATATCATTTAAAAACTGTGACTCTCATCCAAGACTTGGATAACACATGAAATGAAGGTTTCTTCTAACGGAGTTTCAACCAATAAGTCAAAGTCTAACTTCTTCGAAGTTAAATTTAAACGTTGAGCGCAAGCAAGAGAGATAAAATAATGGGTAGAACCGATATCTAATAAGGTATAGACTTCGCAAGAATTTATAATTAACTAACCCGTGCTAATTTCATTCGGGTTACTCGCTTTTTGAGAAGTCACGAAAAACACGCTTCCTGAAACCACCGACTTTGTTTTGTCCGTATCCGCCTTTTGTGCCACTGTCCCAGCTGGACTTTACTTTGGTGCACGACAAAATCGAGCTAAATGACCTTCTCTTCTTGAAATTTCCACTTCTATTATCTTGGTCATGATTACCACCGAAGTGGTTACCATTCTTGGCATGATAATTTCCCCCATAATGGTTATCATTGTTCCGATGGTCGTTACACTTGCAGACGATTATTATCATCTTCTTTGGTCGTCATTACCTTTTGGTTGAGCCGACTCAACGGGTCTCATGTGCTTCATTGTTTATCTCAATATTTTCGAGGATGTCATTCACAAACACCGTCACAAAACAAGGGTTAATTGACATATCACATATTATCCCTATACTCGAATGACCAATTAAATAACAAGTAAACTTAGGTAGGTCATACTAGCGAAGGAATTTCCGCCTCTCCCGCCCTAGTTCTTGTCTCACATCTCACCAGGATCATATCCCTAAGCTTTGATACAACCGTAGCGCCCCAAAATAGGTATACATCACCCATATTGAGTCGCCAAATACATGGTACAAAATTCAAATACAACTTAATTATACAACCAATGTCGTGTAAAATACGACTAAACATATGTTTGTGAGTTTTAATACAAATATTGTCATCTAGACAATATACAAACTCAATGGAGTCCTCATTAAATTTATTATTACACTATTTCACGTAATAGTGAGCTACTAATGCACCATCTAAGACCATCACTGCTTCCCCAACTAGTCCTCATTACGTTCTCATTTCAAGAGAACAATGAAAGTAAAAGGTGAGCTCAACTAGCCCAAGAAAAATATTATGACTAAGATAATGCGTAATAAATTATCGTTAGCCTTCAATGAAGGTGAAAGCGATACAATATAACAAACATCAAGTTTAATCAGAAGCGGAACAAGCAATCCATTAGAAGAGTCAAGTAGAGAATAAAATCTACTATCTTCTATGATTTAAAAGGTTTTTCATCATTTTATCACGAGACTCAAATTTTAATAAATAATCCACATCATCAAATCATCCCTACACTACAGGTAAAAGATATTCTTTAGTATCACGACCACGAATTATCCATGCACTACGGGCCAAAGATAATCGTGTTTTCATCAACGGTCCTGATCATGTCATAAAATAATTCATCTTTGCACCCTTGGCCGAAGAGAATCCATAGCCACAATCATACCAAAAACTGTCCATCAATGTACTATGGACCAATGAGGACTTTTTCCACATCATTTGTAACATTACGGTCATGATTATACCGAATAATCCCTGGTCATAATCATACCAAGTCCATCTATGCACTACAAATGAATGAGCTTCTATTTATAGGAGAATGGACTGCATAGTAACTAATTCATGAACGGTCCAGATTGATTTACTTTAAACGGACGGTTCAGATTGATTTAATAAAATATTCTAATAAAACAAAATCTTTTAAATAAAATATAATATATTCTATTTATAATCTAATAAAACGAATAACTTTATAAAAGTATTCTGTTTTATATAAAAGGTTTTTCTGTTTTATTACATTAATAATACCAATAAAACAAAACTGAGTGACTTCTCACGTAAGCATCAATAATCAATACCGTGTGCTACTATGCAACCACGCGTATTACTGTACTTTTGCTACCGAGTAGTTCAATAGTTTTAATGGTAAAACTTCCGCCGTTATTCTCATAAAAATATTTTTGTCATTTCTCAATCCGACAATAATTCTGTTGTGGGGTCCACCAATGATTGTACTGTCGTACGAATATTCCCCGACAAAAAGAATATTCCCCGACCAATCGAATATTATACAATAACTTGCATACTTTTTAAAATTTATAAATATTACCCACAACTATAACATTATCTCAAATCCACACCATAATATTAAAAAAAAATTTCGAAAAATTTAAATCTTTATTCATAAAATCTGGGGTCTCACATTGGTTGCTTGGGAAATGGAATTAACACAGTTTGCTTTAGAGTACCATCCCCAAATAGCAATCAAGGGACATGCATTGGCAGACTTCGTAGTGGAATGTTCTTTTACAGAACCGGACATGAGTACAATTGTCGAAGCTCAACAGGGCCAACTTCGTGGACTTTGTACGTAGATGATTCATCGACTTCGGACATCAGCAGAGCATGAGTTATTCTGATAAGTCCCGAAGGATTTAAAGTCGAGCAAGCCATCCGGTTTCAGTTCAAAGCTACAAACAATGAAGCAGAATATGAAGCCATTTTAGCTGGACTCCGGTTGGCCCGAATCCTAGAAGTTCAGAAGTTAGTTGTCTATAGTGACTCACAATTGGTTGTCAAGAAAATATCTGGGGAGTATGAGGCTCGGGGGGCAAGAATGACAAAATACCTAGCCGAAGTAAAGGAAAAACTCACATACTTCACTTCATACAGTTGCTAGGGTGTTGATCGGGTAGACAACACAATAGCAGACGCCTTAGCATGATTGGCCACAACCAAAGCAATCTCCTTCAATGGGTCGGTGTATCTAGAGGTTTTAGAACAACAAATTGCTCTGAAGGCGGATGTGATAGCTTTGGACCGACTCAACTGCTGGTTTACACCTTATATCTCGTATCTGGCTGATGGGGTACTACCTTTGAATTGAATCTTAGCAAGAAAGATCAAGCACAGGAGCTCAAATTTGGTTCTCATCGATGGAGATCTATACCGAAGGGCTTTTAGTTCTCCACTATTCAAATGCTTGACACCCTCAGAAGTAGATTATACACTTCGGGAAGTGCACAAAGGAATTTGTGGGGATCACATGGGGGCCAAGTCACTGGTATACAAGATTCTGAGACAGGGATACTATTGGCCGACCATCTACCAGGAGGCCAAAGACTTTGGCAAAAAATGTCCCAAATGCCAGCTGAATAGTTCCATCCCTCATCAGCCTCCTGAAGAGTTGTGTTCGGTCTTATCCCCGATTCCATTTGCTGTATGGGGAATCGACATCCTGGGTCCTCTGCCGAAGGCCAAGGGTCAAATATGTTTTGTGGTTATGGCCATTGACTACATGACCAAGTGGGTCGAAGCCAAACCTCTACAGAAGATCACCAGACAAGAATGTTTGAAGTTTTTTAAGGAGGGTGTTGTTTATCGATTCAATATCCCAATGGCAGTGGTCTCGGACAATGGTAGACAATTTGTGGGGTCGAAATTTGAAGCTTTTCTGAAAGAATTGGGAATTCAGCACCGAAAGACTTCAGTTGCCCACCCTCAGTCAAATGACCAAGTAAAAGTCACTAACCGAACCCTGCTTAACGAAATTAAAAGGCGACTGGACAAACTAAAGGGTAGGTGGCCAGAAGAATAACTCAGTGTTTTGTGGGCTTATCGGACTACTCCGAGAACAACAACTTGGGATTCACCATTTCGATTGGCATATGGTACCGATGCACTCATACCTGTGGAGATCGAATCCCCTACTCTTCGGGTCAGCCAATTTAAGGAGCTGTACAATGACCAAGGACTACGGTTAAATCTAGATCTTTTAGAGGAAGTTCGGGATTCAGCTCTAATAAGGTTGGCAATTTACAAGAAGAGAACAACCCAACACTATAATCAGAAGGTGAAACAGAGGAGATTTGAGGTCGGAGATTTGGTCCTTCAAGAGTCGGAGGCATCGACCCTCCAGAACACTGACAAGCTGATGCCTAATTGCAATGATCGATCAGGTAAACTTCATATATATTCATAAGTTATTGCAATGTCCGATCAGGTAAACTTCGGGTAAAAACTAATCAGAAAGTTGGAAATGACATAACTGATCGGTGAACGTCATGAGTATAACTGATCGAGAAAAGTATAATTTTTCATCAGAAAAGATCCGGGCATAAATCGATCAGCAAGTTCGAGATAACATAACTGATCGGTAAAAGTCACAAGTATAACTGATCGAGAAAAATACTATCAATTTTTTTTTATTTCATTAATCTTAATAAGTTTTTACAAAACCTGATCAGATAAGCTTCGAACAAAAACCAATCATAAAGCTTTAAACAACATAACGGATCAATAAAGATACAAGAATAACTGATCGAGTAAGTTACACATAAAGAAAAGAAATGAAAAATTTCCAACGTCCTAAAAGAAGCTACTCTTGTGGACCATCATCTTCGGCTTCAGATTATTTGTCCAAAGAATAGAGAATCGAAGCATCATACTCGACAGCCTTTAGCTTCTCCCGTGCTTTTTCCCAATAAGCTTCGCATCCGTCAGCAAACTGCGACATGATCTTCTCGGTTAAACTAGGGGATTCCTCATACTCTTTTATGGCTCGACGAATGGCTTCGACTAATGGCTTCGACACTTTCATCCCTCAAAGAGTTGTTGTCCCGGATCACATACATCAATTTGGCATGCATCCCGTCGAACTTCTCCTCAATAGCATGGAGTGATTGCAGCCGGTTCTTATTTTCTTCTAACAGAAGATCTCGCTCTTGAATGACTTTTTTGGCATGATTATCGAGGCCGACGAACTCCTTTTGTAGTAAAGAGTATTGTTCCTCGAGCTCGACGGCTCGATGATCGGCCTCGATAACTTTATTTTGAGCCTCGACCTGAAGCTCCTTTTTTTTCTCTAAGTCCGACCGAAGATGCCGAACCTCTGCCCCGAGTAGTTCCATATCGGTCATAACCCGAGACTCATTCTTAGTAGCGTGAGCCACGGGTAGAATGGTTCGGATGAGGATAGCATTGGCCTACACACATAAGAGGAAATACATAAGTTACGAGAAGTAGAGGATCGACGAGGATAAGTACATTGGGACCTCGGGTTTACCTGACACTAAGCCTTGATATATGCCACAAAGAGCTTCTCGGAAGAAAATCCCTTGAACAGCTCGTTGTCTCCACATAATTTGAAATGGTCGAGCGTGTTCAAAGGAAATACCTCGGAAGGGCTCCTCGGCCAAAATGTGGTCGGCGTCCCATGATAGGATCCGGCTTCAGCATCAGATCTGGATGTTGGGGTTGAACTAGGAAGAGGATCGGCATCCGCAGTTTGAAGATCCGCCTGATCCTCTGTCAGACGAGGCCTCTTTGTGCGATGATCGAGAAGAACCTCTTCGGTTTCCTCTAAATCCTTGCGGATGATAACTGGAGGAGGGGGAGGAGGAGATGGCTTCAGAACCATCGAAGAAGATGGCTTGGTGGGGCCCTTGGTAGAAGGATTCTTCTTACTCTGCTTAAGCAAAGACATCTTCTCCGATCCTTTCATCTTTAACACATTCTTGGTGGAAGGGTCAGCAGTGGTGTTCGGAGGGGCAGGACCCGATGCAGAACCAGTTGAGAGTTCCGTAGTCGGGATGGTTTCCTCCTCGTCCGTCTTGTCAGTAATAGGAAGACGGATCGACTTGGATTTGATCGGCAAGGGGGCTAGAGATTTGGCGGCTCCTACGTGTTTGAAGATGGTTACTGCAAGACATATATGACACTTACAAAAATAACAAATATAAATACATTTGAAGTCAAATTAAGGCAAGTAAGAGTTTTGGGATTGTAACTTACGACCATGTTTATACAACCATGCGTCGTTGTATAAAACTCCCAGATTCCACTCAGTACTGGACAGTTTCTTGTAAAATGTTTTGAAGGTGGTAGATCGGTCCTTCGGATATTTGGTTATTTTGGTAATGGGATCTTCAGGAGCGATAACATCTTAAGATCGGTTCCCCTCATGAAGAACCATTGTGGGTGCCAACCCTTGTTACTAGAGGGGGTCTTGATAAAGGTGGCTCGGTCGGCCACACGGTTAAGCTGCCGAAAGCTGGGTTCCTTTGACTTCCCGACAGAGAATAAAACAAAGAAGAAGTCGAGGCCAGGAGTGATCCCGACCTCCTGACACAAAGCGATAAAAGCAATCAAATGGATATATGAGTTCGGCATAAGTTGTGCGAACCCGATCCCTATGAAGCAAAGGAAAGAAGAAATGAACTCATGAAGAGGGAACCGAACCCAATGTAAGGTTTTGTGAAAATCAAAGAAGCAATCAAATTGCAAAAATTAGCGGAAGCAAAATAAAATCAGATTTTAAAATTTTCATAAACCAATTACCCGGATCATCCTTTATGCACATTATTAATTAAACGAAGAATAAGAAGTTATGAAATCAAACCATTGTAGAAACGAGCTTTCTCAAGTACGAGTTCACCTTCTACTTCTCTGCGATCTCTTTGAATCTCTTGGTAGATTCCTTCCTTTGATCAATGTAAGCCACCCAAGTGTATGGCCTCTAGAGGTGATCCACCAAGGAAGAAGAATTTTCAAGAAGAAGGGTGTATTGGCTCAAACCCTAGTTTTTATATCTCACTAGAAAAGGGGGCGTACTCTCCAACTATTGGAATTACGTATATTTGATATCTGATATAATACTACTCTT
Organism: Panax ginseng; assembly: GCA_020205605.1. NCBI lineage: Eukaryota > Viridiplantae > Streptophyta > Magnoliopsida > Apiales > Araliaceae > Panax > Panax ginseng. The sequence continues at coordinate 43,922,551 of CM035127.1, read as the reverse complement.
ATAGAGATATCAGGTAACCCTATTTTAATTAAAATAAGGTATTATTCATTTAATTAAACTCTTTTAATTAAATGGGCTCCCTAATCCTATTAGGGATAATTAATTAAACTCTTTTAACTAATTTTCTCTCCTAATCCTATTAGGAATAAATGAGAGTACTTATATTAAATTAATTCCTAAACTCTTTTAGAAATTAAAATAATAATAATTGTAATAATATTAATAAGATTCCTCTTATTAATTTATATTTAATATTTCTAAAATATTAAATAATAAATATTAAACTATTTAATTTATTCTATCACCATAGATTAAATTAAATATACTCAACTTATATTATTACGATTATGCCATTAACTTCTTAAATAATTATTCTTCCTTTTATGGTGTGACCCTTTAGGTTCTCCATATTAAACCGTTTGTGAATAAATCAATTAGAACATCTCTACAATAGGGATAAGCCTCCTAGCGATCATCGACTTTTCAAATAATATAGATTTTAACATTAATCATAAAACAACCTTTGAGTAAATAGTTACCGTACAATTCAATCCTTCCACTTTACAATGTCCCAATTAAATATAAGACATGGAATTACTGTCAAGTCTTATTTTATTTAATTATATGTATTTTGATTCCTAAATACAGAACTCCTAATGAATGCAAATTAGAAACTACTTTCTAATTTCATTCCACCTTGGCCAAGGATTCCTGGGTTGTCATTTATCGAATCACATATGACATTTCTCTTCTTTTACTAGAAGTAGTAGATTCTTTATTGATCATTCATTATCTTCATATATAACTTATTACACCCAAGCATAGCCTTTGATATACTCTAAGAGTCTTAAGGAATAAGTCAAAGTGTAATTCATTATATATAAGATACTATGATGATCTCAAGTCTAAGGATCATTTGTACTACTATCACTACTGGAATTTCTATTGATGTGCAAGTAAAACTCCATTAGGTATTCCTTAGTGAGTCACGTTCAGTGAACTTATTCTCTAATAAGCACCTACATACTTGCTTTAGTGTCTCCACACAAATGATCACGAGTTCAATCATCCTCATCCAATGAGCAAGCAACGTACGTACCAATCTATTCGGATTCACTAATCCCCTTTTTAGTAATCCATTGATTGGGAACATTTTAGTTTTAAGCTATCTAAGAATTTATATCTCATTAGCATAATTCTAAAAGCATTGCTTAAAACTATGGGTTTATCACATATTATTAAAACAGCACCATGTAGATAATAAATGCCTTTAATAAATAATTCTTTTATTAATAAATAAATAAGATTGATTACAAAGTATATGCTTTATCATCATACATGATTGGCTTGTATGCATAATACTTTCAATCTCCCACTTGCACTAAAGCCAATCACCGTGGTATCTCACACCCATCTTCTCTAAGTGACGATCAAGCTGCTGTTGTGTTAACGCTTTAATAAATGGATCTACAATATTGTCTTGAGAGTCCACACGCTCTAGGGTGAAGTCTCCTCTTTCAATGATCTCTCTGATCAAATGAAACCGTTGCAACACGTGTTTGGATTTACGATGAGACACTGGTTCCTTAGCTCCAAGCAATGACTCTCGGTGTTGTCACTGGAATAAAGGTCTTGGTCCTGTAATGCTAGGAACCACACCAAGTTCAAGAATGAACTTCTTCATCCAAACGACTTCCTTTGCGACTTCATTTGCGCCTATGTACTCTGCTGCCACATCCTGAATCAAGAACAAGCTTGTCTTTGTTTGGAACTCTTCCAACTCATCATCGCGCTATTATTCAAGGTAAAATACATACCAAAAACGGATTTACTATCATCTTGGTCCATTTGAAAACATGAGTCCGTGAAGCCCTCTAGTTTCAATTCAGACCCACCATAGATAAGAAATACATCCTTAGTTCTTCTTAAGTACTTTAGGATATTTTTCACCGCCTTCCAAAGGTTTTTTCTCCCGGATTCGATCGATATCTCGCTTGTTACACTAAGTGCATGAGCGACATCCGGTCTAGTACATATCATACAAGTACATGATAGATCCTATTCTTTGAAGCATAAGGAATCTTACTCATACGGTCTCTCTCCTCAGGTGTCTTTGGTGCCTGTTTCTTGGAGAGATGTATTCCATGGCTCATCGGCATTAGACCTCTTTTGGAATCTTCCATGCTAATACTCTTTAGCATCGAGTCAATGTACGTTCCTTGGGACAAGCCAAGCATCCTTTTAGATCTATCTCTATAGATCTTTATCCCCAAAATATAGGATGCTTCTCCCAAGTCCTTCATGGAGAAGTGTTTAGATAACCAGATTTTAATTGATTGTAGCATAGGAATATCATTCCCTATTAGTAATATATCATCAACATATAATACGAGGAATGAAACAGCGCTCCCACTAACCTTCTTGTACACACATAGTTCATCCTCATTTTTGATAAAATCAAACTCTTTGATTGTCTCATCAAAACGGATGTTCCACCTACGAGAAGCTTGCTTCAATCCATAAATGGATAGTTGTAGCTTACAGACTTGATTTGTTCCAACCTTTGAAACAAAACCCTCTGGCTGTGTCATATACACATCCTCCTCAAGTTTCCCATTGAGGAAGGCCGTTTTCACGTCCATCTGCCAAATTTCGTAGTCATGGTGAGCTACAATCGTAAGCAAAATCCGAATGGACTTGAGCATTGCTACTGGTGAAAAGGTTTCGTCATAGTCAACTCCTTGTCTTTGTTTGAAACCTTTTGTGACCAGTCGGGCCTTATAGGTCTCTACCTTGCTGTCTGCTCCAGTCTTTCTTTTGAAGACCCATTTACACCCAATAGGCTTAATGCCTTCAGGTGGTGAAACCAAAGTCCATACTTGGTTTTCATACATGGAGTCCATCTCGGATTTCATGGCATCTTGCCACTTCTCTGAGTCTTTACTACTCATAGCCTGTTCGTAATTCAATGGATCATCATCTTCTATGATGTGTACCTCATCGTCATCCTCTATGACAAGTCTATACCTATCAGGTATCTTTGGCACTCTTCCAGATTTATGCATAGGGTGTGGTACAGAAGGAATCTTTACTTGGTTAGGTACCTCACTTTGATCTGTAGTATTTTGTGGTTCTTCAACCTCTTCAAGATATATCTTACTCCCACGGACCCCTTCAAGGATAAACTCCTTTTCCAAGAAGGCAACATGTTTCACAATAAACACCTTTTGATCCGTTGGATGATAGAAATAATACCCCGATGTTTTTTTAGGGTATCCCACAAATCAACATTTGTCAGATCTAGTTTGTAGCTTATCGTTTTCAAACTTTTTGACATAAGCTGGACAACCCCAAGTCTTAACATGCTTAAGATTTGGTTTCCTCCCTGTCCATAACTCATATGGGGTCTTGGGGACGGATTTTGTAGGTACCTTGTTAAGTAGGTATGCAGTCGATTCTTGGGCATATCCCCAGAAGGAAACTGGAAGGTCGGTAAAGCTCATCATAGATCGAACCATGTCCAACAATGTTCGATTTCTCCTTTCAGATATACCATTCATCTGTGGCGTCCCTAGTGGAGTCCATTGTGAGATTATACCATTTTCTTTGAGACAATTGAGAAACTCACCACTTAAGTATTCTCCTTCTCGATCAGATTGAAGAATCTTAATACTCTTACCAGTTTGCTTCTCTACTTCACTTCTGAACTCTTTGAACTTTTCAAATGATTCAGATTTGTATTTCATTAAATACATATATCCAAATCTTGAGTGATCGTCAGTGAATGTAATAAAATAAGAATACCCTCCTCGTCCAGTCGTTGTCATAGGTCCACATACATCTGTGGGTACCAACGCTAACAACTCTGTAACTCTTTCTCCTTTTCCACTAAAAGGAGATTTAGTCATTTTTCCTATGAGACAAGATTCACAAGTTGGATATGATTCTTAATACGATAGCTCTAGAGCCCATCTTTATGCAACTTGGATAATCTTGTTTCATTAATATGACCGAGTCTACAGTGCCATATGAAGGTATAATTAACATCATCTCTTTTTCTTTTCTTAGTTTATTCAATTTGAAGTATATTTTCATGCAAGTCAAGTATATAAAGTCCATTTCGCAAATTACCAACACCATATAAAATATTATCATTATAAATAGAACAACTGTTGTTCTTTATTATAATATTAAAACCATCCATATCCAATACAAAGATAGAAATAATGTTTCTAATGATATTTGGAACAAAATAACAATTATTTAAATTAATGAACTTGCCCGTAGGCAATGCTAAACAATAAGTTCCTACAGCTAATGCAACAACCTTTGCTCCATTTCCCACTCGTAGGACGACCTCATCCTTGCTCAGCTTTCTACTTCTGCATATTATTACATATGTGAGAACCACAACAGGTATCCAATACCCAAGTAGAAGATTGACTTTCAGAAAAATTAATTTCACTCATAAACAAACCTTGATTAGGATTCGAAGCTTCTCCAAGCTTCTTCTGCTTTTGTTCCGTAAGATAATCCTTGTAGTGCCTCTTCCAGTGACCCGACTTGTTGCAATGAAAGCAAATTCCTTTGCTAGCTGGATCAGGTTTCTTTTGATCCTTCACTTTCGCCTTTCCCTTAGCCTTCTTGGATTTCTTCTTTTCAGAAGATACCTTGGGCCTCTTCCTTTTCTTGGAAGAATCATCCACCAGTAAGACATGGTTCTTCTTGGATGGGAAGTGACCTTCAGCAATTTTCAACATGTTAAGTAACTCAGGCAAGCTGACGTCCAACTTATTCATGTAAAAATTCACAACAAATTGTGTGAAGCTGTCAAGGAGTTACTGCAAGATCAAATCTTGACTCAACTCCCCATCCATGACGAACCCAAGCTGTCCAAGACGTTCAATCAAATTAATCATCTTTAGGATATGAGTCTCAACAGTAGTACCCTCGGTCATCCGAGATCGGAAGAGCTTCTTAGATATTTCATATCTAGCAGTCCTACTTTGCTCACCATACAACTCTTGCAGGTGCAATAGTATAGTAGGAGCATCCATGTTTTCATGCTGGCGCTGAAGCTCGTTACTCATGGATGCGAGCATGATGCATTGAGCCATAGATACATCATCTTGCCACTGTTTAAAAGTAGCAATCTCATCCTCAGAGGCTGTCTTTGCAACTTTTTACTGTGCAGTGCAGGCTAATTTAGGACATAAGAAATCTTTTCAAAGAAGTGAGAACAATTCTCGATTCCTTAACCAAATTGCAGTAGTTCGGTCGGACGGTTTGTTAGCATCAAGTATGCTACGTCTTTGAAATTAGTGAATGTGACATTTTCAAAATTCTGCATGTAAAAAGATAATATTTTAGCAAACATTCATTTAATTAATTACCAAAATAAATTAGGTCTTATTTTATATTGGTATCTCCCACTATTTTCTTCAAACTATATTACCCTCATCTATATAGTTCGGCAAAATCTAATTAAAGTTTTTGCTAGTAAGAAAAAGGATCCCATTTCAAATATATATAACCTTGTGGTGACACAACAAACTATATATAAATAAATAGGTAGACAACTCCTTGTCAATTACATCATCATGTAACTCCTTATGTTTTGCCTCTTAGATTATTTTGATCAAGTGGTGGCACATCCGAATCAAAATTATCTAAGTTAAGTCTAACCTAACACTTCCATATATTCAAAAAAGAAAAATATTGTCCTTGTGGTGACACAACAAAATAATATTGTTCAATTTCTTTTATAAGCATCAAATGTGATAAATTAACATCTTAAATACTTAATACTTGCCTTGTGGTGACACGACAAACTTATATTAAATATTTAATACTCTATTAATTTTATCATGCTAGAAGGTGACGTTCAATATTCTAAATATCTTTGAACGCTTAAGACTTAATATATAAAAACTTTGAGAGATTTGTTATTATTTGTCTCATCTTGTTTAGCGCGCATGCAAATATATATATATAAAAAATACGCGTCATATTATTAAATATGCGAAGCATGTTTGCATAATATATAATATATATAATACTAGCATGCACATATAGAATACTATATTCTAACCGGATTGATTATGGACTTTTTTTTCTAGTTTGATTCGCTAGAGCCACCAAGTGAACCAAAAGGTCAAACCCTAGGGTGCAAGAATAAACATTTAAACTTGGGCTCCATTACAAACGGTTCTTCAAGCGCTCCTTGCTTTTTGATCTCTGGTTCTTCGAAAAATTCTAACTAATCCTATTACATTAAACTATAGAAACCTTGATCATCAGTCAAGGGGAAGTACATATTAGAGAGATATAATTTACATCAAGAAAAAACCAAAAAAGATGAGGTACGCAGACCCCATTTAATAAAACCCATTCATTCAAACATCCAACCAAAATAAATCCAATCATATTGGTCAATAGTTCATAATCAATCCCATTTATTATCATACATATCAATATATGTATCAATAAATAAAATCATTCCATATATATATGAGTATCATTTAATGGGCAATTTTAAGTTACATAAAATCCAATTTCAAGATTAAAATAAACACTTTATTTTCATTATTAAATTATTAAAAAATATATATATATATATATATATATATATATATATATATATATATATATATATATATATATATATATATATATATATATATAGGAAAGTTTCAGAGCATAACTTTTAAGCGGCATAAAAACTTAACTAGCATAACTATTTAAAAGACAAACCCTTCCTTCCTTTCGCGTCTTTTGAAAATACCCAAATCGAGCGCCCTAACTTTCCGACGCTCCCTTCTATCTTCTCTCCAAACCCAAATCCTTAGCCCTAGCTTTCCTTCGCTATCTGAATCGCGCCTCTCTCCAAACCTCAATCGGAAGCCCTAGTCGAGCTTTCTCCCCAAATCTGAATTGCGAATCCCTAGCTTTCCTTCGCAAAGCAGGTATGCGATAATCTTTATAGTTCCTCTGTTTATACGTGTACAGTTCCTCTGTTTATACATGTTTGGATGTTAATTTTGGAATAATATTTTGCCTTAAATAAAATTATATCTTCATGTTTTTTATGTTAAGAGCTGCCTGTGGATTAATTAGTTCTATTTTCTCATATTTTGCAAGTTGATTAAGCATTTTCTACCAAGTACTCCCTCTATCCTGAAATGAATGTCACAGTTGGGCTTTAGTTTTAACTCATAATATTTTTGATTTTCTAAGAACTGAATTATTTTGTTCAAAATATGCCTGAAAAAATAAAATAATTTTGTGAAAAATATTTTCATTTTGAGTTACTTCAGTGTTCTTTCTCGCTGAAAAAATGGTAGTTTGTTCAGCAACTTAATTAACATCTGTACATTCAATTGGGCACCTTAGATTTTCCTTGTGATGAATATATATTTAGTGCTATATTTATGTTGGCAACGTATTAACCCTGATTAATTCCCTCTCCCCAGTCATGAGCACAAATTCATCAGGGAGTTCATCACGCAGTTGCAAATGTGGAGTTCCTTCACCTGTGAAGGTTTCATGGACCAAAACAAATCCCAGGAGACGATTTGTTGGTTGCACAAATTATAAAACAATACCATGTAACTCGTTTGAATGGATTGATCCACCAATGTCACCGGGCTCAAGAATTGCTCAGTATTATCGCAAAAATAATGAATTGAAGTCTGAAATAGAAATTTTGAATGAAAGGATTAACGAGCTGACTATTGTCCGCGTCAATGCCAAAAATGATTTTATTATTGTAGAAAAGAAAAATCAAGAGTTGGTGGAAAACATTGAGGAGATGACATTGAAGAATGAAAGACTGAAGAAAAAAGTGGTGTACTCGATTTTTCTTTTTTCTTTCATGTTATGGTTTTTGTTGTTTGTAATGTAGTTGTATTGTAATGAAATTGTTTAATGTAATGAAATTACAATTTGTAATTGCTTTTTAATGAAACTATTTCTTTTTTGTTTACTCCAGGCAAGCAACGTTTGTTTGATGAAATTGGGCTAAAGATTAGGATTGCTTGTTGTATTCTTTGTATTGGTGTGGGTATGCAACAATTTTGGATTAATGCATAGGTAAAATAGGCATAACACGCACAATTTAGTTAATGCTCACATGGTGTCTATTGATACTACAGTGAGGTTGTTTGTGCCAAGCTAACAATGTGTTGCTAAATAGTTTATATATCACTGAGTATTGTTCTGGGCCACAGTATATGGGTTCAATTTAGTTTATTCCCCAACAAATGAGATCAATTGGCAAGTTGGGTGAGCATGTTGGTAACGTCTCTGAACATTACTCAATAGTCATAGAATTCACCTGCTTTACCTCTGACCAAAAAGACTAACTTTAAGCTTAGAACATTACTCATAGTCATAGAATTCACCTGCTTCACCTCTGACCAAAAAGACTAACTTTAAGCTTAGAACATTACTGATAGTCATAGAATTCACACATGTACATAAGTTAGTCTTACTGACTAAACCATTACTATTACATTCTGACTAAACCAAAAACATTACTGATGCTTCACACCAAATCAAAAAGCCAAAACATTGCTGAGAGGCACAAGTTAAAACAAAAAAAAAACATTTAGTAGCTTTGACTAAACTATTACATTCTGTTGGAGTTCCTGAACAAAAATTCTTCCATTAATCTTTGAAATCGACCATAGCTTTGTCAAATTTCAAAAGCTTCACCTCTGACCAAAAAACCAAGTTGGGATTCTGGGCTGAATTTCACTGCAAGGAACATGAATGTTAAAGCAAACATGTAACTGTGACCAAAAATGCAGGTTCATCATTTTTTGGTACACTTGAGTTCATAAAATAAACTGCATGTGCACTTGACAAGGACACTAAAGTAGAACATCAATTAGGAAAAACAAAGAGTACCAAATCATGAACTGAGAAGTGACAAATTTAAGTGTTTCAGCTGTACACTGCCTAGCTTGTTTCAATCTCACCAAAAACTCTTAGAGACTGATTCAGGTGAACTGCTACTGCTCTAATTCTAATGTGTTCCTGCAGTGAAATCCTTAAAAGCTTGTTTCTTACCTCTAATAAGCTCCATAGCTTCGTTCAAGACCAGGTTCAGCGTCCCTGTTACTGTATGACAAAAAGTCAGAAAACTAAATCATAAGACTGAATACAAAGACATGCTTCAACATAGGAAAATAACCATGCTCTAACAGTTTAGAATGACTTGATTGAAATGTTAAAAAAATACTTTAGTACCTCTTTTGTTGAGTTGCACTTGGGGGTGAATCACTATCATCGTCATCTACACTTGGATCCTAAGTAGCATCATCATTTGATGCTCCAGTTCTACATTTAAACAAATTACAAAGTCAAAGTCAAATATAACCAAATAGCAAAGTCAAATCTAAACATGCCGACAAAGTCAAAATACTTAAACTTGCTTACTGATTATTAAGCACGGGACAATTTCTTTTATCGTGTGTCACACCAACTCTGCCACATCCATTACAACGTCTACCCATGGAATTTTTTGCTTTACCCAAAGCCCTTTCTTTTCCACCCTTCAGCCTTTTGCCACACCCTTTTGCTCGCACTTGGTTTGGCTCAATGTAACTATGATCATAAGTACTTGTCTTGTTAACCAACTTGGATACACTCATTCCACCACACTCCATTTCATTGTTTCTTTTGGAATCATTCTTTCCAATAATGTAATTGATCTTTTCATCCACAACACCAAAACATTCTTTTAAAACATTTGTGGCTTCTTCATTTGTGAGAGCCCTATCAATAAAATCTAAGGATTGTTGAATCAATTGACTGCGCAAGAGTAAGTAGGGCTTGTCATCTTTTATCGCCACACCATTAGCATCAATTACACCACTTGATTTTGCTGTCTTTGTCCACCTCTTCAAAATATATTTGGTAGGCAATTTGTCAAGATCATGATACTTATTCAAGTAAGCTATCACGTGTCGACATAGGATTCCCGAACTCTCAAACTTTTTGCAAGTGCATGTTGCATAATCTAAAGATTGATCGTAATGAATTTCTTTTACTTTACAGTTGTTAACATTCCTTCGATAAATCTTATGGACATGGTAGTTGACATCCTCTTTCATAAGATCAAACCTATAATTCAAGCTCTCACACAACTCTTCTTCAAATTTATAATATATAGAGTGTCTATAAATGTCAACCATTTGAACTAAAAAGTCATGACGATATTTGATTCTCGGCCTCTCAACCTAATCTTTGTTATCCGAAACTAACTCCCCATGTCGTTGATGTTGAAGGCCCCGAACAAATTGAATCATAAAATCCACTAAAGAATTTTTTTTAGAAACAAATTTTTTGAAAAAGGAATGAGAACTCTCCGCTCGTTGGCTACTTGACATGTCGGCTGAGAAAACATGATTTACATGTGCGGGTACCCATCTAGAACGGATGTCGTACATTGATTGTAGCCATTTATTATGATTCAACCCACTTTTCTCCACGAGCTCCACCCAAGTGGAGTCAAACTTTTCCACAGTCTCTAAATTCCAAATGCAATATGCAAACTCTTTATAATAATCCTTAAATTTTACTGAGTCAATCTTCTCTGAAAATTTGGTTAAAATGTGCCAACTACAATATATATGAAAGGTATTAGGAAGGATATGTGAAATTGCATTTGTCATAGCCGGATCCTGATCGGTGATAATCATCGTAGGGGCATCACCTGGCATTGCTTCCAAAAAACACTAAAAAAGCCAAACAAAAGTATCTATGGTCTCATCACTTAAGAAAGCACAACCAAATATAGTAGTTTGCCCATGGTTATTAACCCCAAGTAGTGGTGCAAATATTATTCCATAACGATTAGTATTGTATGTGGTATCAAAAATGACAACATCACCGTAAAAGCTATAAGCCCGTCTAGAACTTGCATCGGCCCAAAAATAATGAGTAATCCTGTTTTCATTGTCTGTGTCAATTGTGAATGTAAAAGCAGGATTCTTTTATTGTTCTAACTGTAAGTACTCATTCAGCATATCACCATTATGTCCCTTTAACTCATTGCGCTTGTCTCTTTCAAGGTTATACAAATTTAGTTTTGTGCAACCAATATTTTCAAACCCTCCCGCCTGAACTGCAAGAAAATTGTATTGTTGGCATTGTGGTATATTCACCGTGCCAAGTTGTTGACTCAAAGATTTTTGTGCAGTTGACACATTACGATGCGATCGTAAAAGATGCCTCTTATGTGGGGTTGACAATGGGTGAGAATGACCCTCCTCAATTTTCTTAATTACGTATAAGTCATTTCTTTTTACCACTACAATTCTTGCAGTACAACCTTCATTTGTCGATCCACGCTTTCTTTTTACAACCACATCGGCTAATTGTTTGCCCTTTCCTTGCTTATAACACACATACTCCTTTCTACAAATCTCATTACTTCCCGCCTTTTTTGTCTCATTAAACTTTCGTACACTAAAACCAGCATGCATTGCATATGTATTATAAAAAGTGTGAATTTCATCTAATGTTTGAAATTCTTGACCTAGCTTAGGCGTAAACTCATTAGCAACTTGAGGATAGTAGACAAAAGTGCTAGTATTGTTCACATTCAACCCCTCTGAACTCAAGTTATCCTCATTAATTTCTATTTCCAAGTCCATTTCTACATTATCCCCATAACTCCCTATTTCATGGTCCATGTCATCCATTATACCTGATATCAAAAATCAGCAAATGTTCAAATAATGTGAATATAGCCCTCTAGTGGATTAGTATAAAGTAGACAATTAAATTATGATATGATTAAAGCAATCGAGCAAGATGACTAAGAAATTAAAACAGTAGTGCATTATATTAAGTCAAAGTCTTTAAGGCCGAGTCCTTTGGGCAAGTAGGAGGTGGCGAATTACAGGGCATATCATCACAGAGGAACTTACATACACAAAATTCTTCCAAACTGATATCAAAATTCTTTTGGGGTCAGCTATAACTGGGAGATTTTAGCAAGAATTCGAGTGAGAATTAGCCATAAAAAAGGTAAGTCATGCACTTTTATCATGTTATATGAAACTGAGTTATATATATATATATAACTTACATACACATACCTAATTTAAAGAGAAGCGAGACACTAGGGCTTCAAATTTGGCAATTTGGAGAGAACTGAGATTCGCGATTCAGAGAAGCGAGACACTAGGGCTTCAGATATGGCGATTCGGAGAGAACTGAGATTCGCGATTAAGATTTAGGGAGAAAGCTCGACTAGGGCTTCTGATTTAGGTTTAGAGAGAGGCGCGATTTAGATAGCGAAGGAAAGTTAGGGCTAAGGATTTGGGTTTGGAGAGAAGATAGAAGGGAGCGTAGGAAAGTTAGGGCGCTCGATTTGGGTATTTTCAAAAGACGCGGAAGGAAGGAAGGCTTTGTCTCAACAGTAGTACCCTCGGTCATCCGAGATCGGAAGAGCTCCTTAGATATCTCATATCTAGCAGTCCTACTTTGCTCACCATACAACTCTTGTAGGTGCAACAGTATAGTAGGAGCATCCATGTTTTCATGCTGACGCTGAAGCTCGTTACTCATGGATGCGAGCATGATGCATTGAGCCATAGATACATCATCTTGCCACTGTTTAAAAGTAGCAATCTCTTCCTCAGAGGCTCTCTTTGCAACTTTTGCAGGTACGGGCGAATTTAGGACATAAGAAATCTTTTCAGCAATGAGAACAATTCTCAGATTCCTTAACCAGTCCGTGTAGTTCGGTCCGGACAGTTTGTTAGCATCAAGTATGCTACGTACTGAAATTAGTGAATGTGACATTTTCAAAATTCTGCATGTAAAAAGACAATATTTTAGCAAACATTCATTTAATTAATTACTAAAATAAATTATGTCTTATTTTATATTGGTATCTCCCACTATTTTCTTCAAACTATATTACCCTCATCTATATAGTTCGGCAAAATCTAATTAAAGTTTTTGCTAGTAAAAATAAGGATCCCATTTCAAATATATATAACCTTGTGGTGACACAACAAACTATATATAAATAAATAGGTAGACAACTCCTTGTCAATTACATCATCATGTAACTCCTTATGTTTTGTCTCTTAGATTATTTTGATCAAGTGGTGGCACATCCGAATCAAAATTATCTAAGTTAAGTCTAACCTAGCACTTCCATATATTCAAAAAAGAAAAATATTGTCCTTGTTGTAAGACCCTAATTTTTTTTTTAAATAAAATGGAATTTTCTTTAATTATTATTTTGAAATAGTAAGGGTTGATGTGATTAATGTGGATAGTTATGGGTAAAATACATAAATATTTCAAAATAAGCAAGTGGTTATAAAATATTCATTGTTGTCGGGGAATATTCGTTTGGTCGTGGAATATTAGATCTTTGTGGGGAATATTAAATGCTGACGGTAGCGACCATGTATGTGGGCCCCATAACTAAAAGCGATTGGAGGAAGAAAGCGACAAATATAAGTTGTTTAAAAATAACTTGGCGTAGTTGTTATCGTTTACCTTTGTTGGAATACAAATTGGTTAAAACACAAGAATACACGTTGTTGTTGCAAGATAGCACACGGTATTGCACCAATTATTGATTCTTACGTAAGAAGGCACTACTCAATAATGGTTACTGATAATTACTGATTCGATATTTTATTTTATTGATTCAATAATTCTCTGCGTTGATATTTTATATTCTTTGTTGTTTCAATAATTGTCATTACACAATATTTTTCATTATCGAAGCAATAATTCATATTATCTGAATAATATTATTAGATAACATTATTGGCGATGTCTAGAAAGTTACATCAAGGAGAGGTTTGGTCACCTAATTGCGCGCCCGAGAAGGAGAAATTCTTATTGAAGCCCCCTCTTCCTCTGAGGCGCACTGGTTGTCAATATTGTGATTCGTAATATTATTTGTGAATAATTAATTATTGATTCATATGATGAGAAAAATATTGATTTTATGTGGATATAGATGGAGAAAATTTTTATAGTGACAATTGTTGAAAATGGAAATTTTATCTTTTTTCGATAAAATAATTCATTTAAATATATTATTTTAATAATATATTAATGGTGATATTTTATAATGAATGTGGAATATATGAGTATATGAGGAGGAAGAGTATTTTGTGGTATTAAATGTTTAACTTGATATTTTGTGTGTTGGTGGACACAATTATTGATAGAAATTTGATTATAGCTTTTGTAAAATTGCCCGTTTGTGGATTTGGTAATTTACATTTGGAATTTGGAAAAACTTTCTTACGCAAAGTTGTAGAGAATTGAATTTCCTATAAAAATCGTGAGATTCAAATTGTTTGACAAAAGGGCTATTTATTATGAATTATTGAAGTTTTGAGTTCCAAAATAATTGATTTTGGAAGTTTTAATTATTTTAAATAATAAAAGCGTTTTTTTGGTGAGTGTTCCACATGTTATAAATGTGTCATGTTCTTTGAATTCAGATCTAGGAAGGTTGGCGTAGAAAACTTATTATATATATTATTATTATATTAAATTTTTCGCTTTGGTGTTCTAAGCAATTTCTATAAATAGGTGCTTAGGTTAGAATTGAAAATCACACGGCTGAAGTTTTCTCTCTATATTATCGAGCGTATTCTTGTGAGTATTTTGAGTATACTTTGAGTATTGCTATACTGATTGCAAGTTCAAGTCATAGCCTATATCCGGTGTTTCAACTAGAAGTATTGTCTTTCGAGGTAAGAGATGTTATTTCTTCTTAAATGATATTATCTTCTTCAATATCATTATGCCAAAATATTGGTTGGAACTTTTTATCAAATTTGGAACTTTTTTATGTCGGGGTTACTATTCATGAGTTACTATTCACGAGTTACTATTCATGAGTTACTATTCACGAGTTACTATTCATGAGTACTATTCACGAAGTGTGAAGATGTTTTTTGTGAAATTTCTATCTTTTGGTGTCGGAGTTACTATTCACGTATACGGTACTATTCACGAATACGGCACTATTCATCAAAAAATAAAAATTTTTCTTTTCGTCCAAAATATCTATTCTGGATACTAGCTTTGATTGTATCCATGTTTTGATCATTCTTGAATTTTACACCACTATGATTATTTTTGAGGTATTTTTGGACGTGGATAAAACAAAGTACGAATCCTTAATCCTTAATCCTTGTCATTTTGTTTCACTGGATTCGTTTCTTTAAAAATATTTTTCATCATCCTCAGTCTTAAATGATGATATTATTGAATATCTTTGGCCTGTAGTGCAAAGATGAATGATTTATATTGAATATCTTTGGCCCTGTAGTGCAAGATGAATGATTTCGATGAATATCTTTGGCCCGTAGTGCAAAGATGAATGGATGTTTAGATGAACATGACCAACTGGTGAATGTCCTTGGCCTGTAGTGCAAGGATGAATATTTGATCTTAGATATATATTGATTGATGTTAAAGGGATAAAAAAAAATAGACGATGAACTTTAAAATTCATACATAGAAGATAGTAGTTTGCATTCTCTACTTAACTCTTCTAATGAATTATTATTTCCGCTGCGAATATTGATTTAAAACTTGTTGTCTATTGTATTCTATTATATTTTTCCTTGTTGAAGACTAACGATAATTTTGTCGTATATTATCTTAGTCATAATATTCTTTTTACTGGGCTAGTCGAGCTCACCCTTTTCCTTTTTGTTCCTTTTTTCTTCTCAGGAGGCGAGAATATAGCGAGTACGTGTCGGGGTATGGAATGAAGGTTCCAGGGAGAGTTGTTTAGTAGTCCTCACCATTGTTGTAAAATAATGTATCAATAATTATGATGAGGATTTATTTGTATGTGGATATTGTCTAGATGGCAATATCTGTATTTAAACTCACAGTTTTACTATTGTAATAATAAAGTTGTAGTTGTTTTTGTACCGTATATTGACAACTCAGAATGGGTGATGTATACCTATTTTGGGGGTGTCACAGTTGGTATCAGAGCTTAGGGATACGATCTCTGGCGGAGATCGGGGAATAGAACTAGGAGGGGAGAGACGAGTAAATCCTTCGCTAGTGTGTCCTACCTAAGCTTATTTGTTAGTTGGTCAGTATATAGGGATATTATGTGATATATTGATTTCCTTAATTAACCCTTGTTTTATGGCGATGATTTGAGAATGTCGACTAAGAATATTAATGATTGAAGTAAATGAGACTAGTGGAGATACTGTACTTACCAACGAGGAGAACGTGCAACAGTGGTAATGTTCCTCCCTGAACAACAACCACGGGAGGCGGATGATGAGCGAGGGATGTTTAGAAGCTTTTTGCAGTTCATGCAAAATCGACGAGGAGACTCGTGTTCAAAACATAGAGGAGAAATGATAGCAATTCACGGGTTGTCACAAACAAGCAGTTCAAAGAGTTGGGACCACGAATTTAAAGGAAAGCGAGATCCGATCATAGCAGAAACATGGGTCAAGCAAATTACCAAGATATTCGATGTCTTGGGATGCGAGAGGAACAAAAGGTTCCATTCGCCACCTTTATGTTCCGTGGCGAAATGACTCATTGGTGGAGTCTCGTGAAGCGTACCCATCCAACCGCTTTCGGCATGTCTTGGGAGACATTTCAGAAACTATTTAATGACAAATACTTTCCGAAAGTGTTGCGTCATATGAAGGAAGTGGAGTTTATTAGATGGAGCAGAACAACATGGCGGTGTCTCGAAGACGAGGAGAAGTTTGCAGAGTTATCCGTGTTTGCACCTCATTTGGTGGAGAATGAGGAGCGTATGACGCGGATGTTTCGAGAGGTTTGAAACCCCAAGATACGTCAAGATCTCATTTTCGATAAATTTTCTCTCTATTCAGATGTTGTCAATAGGGTTAAGTTGTTAGAGCGAGATAACGAGTACGTTCAAACGAGGGACCATAACCAGGATCATACCGAAGATAGCAGTCATCAGAATAACGATAACCAGCGGAGAAAGAAGAATACGGACAAAGACGGTAACCACTCTGGTGGTAATCGTGGCTATGAAAATAGAAGAAGCGAGTCGGGAGGAGATTTTAAAAGAGGATATTCAACAACGACCATGTGAAGACGCCGCCCAAGAAGAATCTGGTTCCAAGGACGAGAAAGACCACCGGTCGTATGTTACAAATGCGGGAAAGAGGGACATATCAGCCCAAACTTCCCACAACAGTTTAAGGTATGCTATAATTGTGAAAAAGAAGGACATATCGCTCGAGATTGCACGGTAGCGAAACCTAGTTCAGCGGGGATGGTGACTCAAAAGACTGTCCCAGAAAAGTCAAAGTCAACGGTTCCTGGAAGAGCGTTTGTCGTGACCGGTCAAAATGCGAGGAACCCGAACGAGTTTAGCACGGGTTAGTTAATTATAATTCTTGCGAAGTTTATACCTTACTAGATACCGGTTCTACCCATTCTTTTATCTCTCTTGCTTGCGCTCAACGTTTGAACTTGACTACGGAGAAATTAGACTTTGACCTATTATTGGAGACTCGGTTAGGAGAAACTTTCATTACATCCGTTGTTTAGAAATCTTGCTTGATTCAAGTTGGCACTATCACATTACCCGTTGACCTTATTTCTTTGAAGATATTTTCTTTTGATGTGATTTTAAGGTTAACTACTCATCATCGCCGAAATTGATTACTTTAGTAAAGTTGTTATTTTCATATTCCTAAACAACTGTTATTCAATTCAAGCAATCAAACCATTGTAGTCAAACATTTTATATCAAGCCATGAAGTCATTAGTTTATTATGGATGTCAAGTTTTCTTAGTCCATGTTATGGATTTGAATAAAGACACGTCGATTTGAATAATATTCTGTTGTTATTGATTTTCCCGACGTATTTCAAGAATTTCTTGGTTTACTCCCAAAGTGTGATATTGAATTTTGTATCGACTTTGAACCCGGTACAAAACCCATTTCTAAAATCTCATATCGAATGGCTCCTATTGAACTTCAGGAGTTAAAAAAAAAAAAAACCAACTATAGAAGTTGATAATCGAGCCTTTATTTGGTGACTTCCTTTGAGGAATACACAGAAGCCAAACTCTCCGTAGGGGACACCATATTCATGCGATAGTAAATTGATAGGTGTCATTGTGACGTGCTATCCAAGATTGGGATATGAGTCATAGTTAAGAGCAACCTAAGTCGAGAATCTAAAATCGTAGCTTTCAGGCTTAGTTGGTTATTATCGAGATTCGTTGAAGGATATTCTCGAATCGCTATTCCATTAACTTGGTGACTCGTAGAGATACAAAATTCGAATGGAGCAAGGATTGTGGGAAGAGCTTCAAAGAACTCAAGAGGAGACTCATTTCAAAGACATGTTTCGACCATGCCATCTGGAAAAAGCGAACGTGGTAGCCGGCGTGTTGAGTAGAAGATCGTATACAAGTACTGAGTACGATATTGTCAAAAACTCATTTCAGATAATTTACAAATAATAGAGATGGAGATGAAAACTCTAGGTACCCACATTGATGATATACGAGTATAATCGACTTTAATCGATAAAGTTAAAGTTGTTCAAGCTACACACCGAGTGATGAATTTGAAGAAGGAGGTGAAAGTCGTTATTTTAAAAGCGAGAATCGATGATGTGGAAAGCTCAAACCTTCGATTTATTAATCCATTTGAAATTCTCGATCGAATAGGAGGCGTGGCCTATAGACTGCTTTTACCGCCAAGTATGACGCGTGTTCATAACGTTTTTCACGTATCGATGTTACGTAAATATGTGGATGACCCGAACCATGTCATTGAGTTAGAACCGTACGAGATAGCCGAAGACTTAACATACGAGGAGGTACCTGTCAAGATCTTGGATAGGAAAGAACATATCCTATGTACCGAGGTTATACCACAAGTTAAAGTTTTGTGGAGAAACCATGCTATAAAGGAAATGACCTGAGAGTTGGAAACGGAAATGAAAGCGAGGTATCTTCATCTTTTCGAAACACCAGGTACGTACGTCAATTTCGAGAACGAAATTTCATAAGGAGGGGAGGTTGTAAGACCCCGAATTTTTTTATAAATAAAATGGAATTTCCTTTAATTATTATTTTGAAATAGTAAGGGTTGATGTGATTAATGTGGATAGTTATGGGTAAAATACGCAAATATTTCAAAATAAGCAAGTGGTTATAAAATATTCATTGTTGTCGGGGAATATTCGTTTGGTCGTGGAATATTAAATGCTGTCGGGGAATATTAAATGCGGCAAGTAGTGACCATGTGGGCCCCATAACGAAAGCGATTGGAGGAAGAAAAACGACAAATATAAGTTGTTTAAAAATAACTGGCAGTAGTTGTTATCGTTTACATTGTTGGAATACCGAATTGGTTAAAAACACGATGTCTGGCGTTGTTGCACGATGAATAGCACGGTATTGCACCAATTATTGATTCTTACGTAAGAAGGCACTACTCAATAATGGTTACAGTAATTACTGTTTCATATTTTATTTTATTGATTCAATAATTCTGCGTTGATATTTTATATTTGCTGTTGTTTCAATAATTGTCATTACACAGTATTTTTCATTATCGAAGCAATAATTCATATTATCTGAATAATATTATTAGATAACATTATTGGCAATGTCTAGAAAGTTTACGTCTAAGGAGAGGTTTGGTCACCTAATTGCTTGCAAAGAAGGAGAAATTCTTATTGGAAAGCCCCCTCTTTCTGAGGAAGCGCACGGTTGTCGATATTGTGATTACTGTAATATTATTTGTGAATAATTAATTATTGATTCATATGATGAGAAAAATATTGATTTTATGTGGATATAGATGGAGAAAATTTTTATAGTGACAATTGTTGAAAAATGGAAATTTTATCTTTTTCTGATAAAATAATTCATTTAAATATATTATTTTAATAATATATTAATGGTGATATTTTTATAATGAATGTGGAATATATGAGTATATGAGGAGGAAGAGTATTTTTGTGGTATTAAATGTTTAACGCATATTTTGTGTGTTGGTGGACACAATTATTGACCGAAATTTGATTATAGCCTGTAAAATTGCCCGTTTGTGGATTTCGGCGAATTTCTGTTTGGAATTTGGAAAAACTTTCTTCTGCAAAGTTGTAGAGAATTGAATTTCCTATAAAAATCGCGAGATTCAAATTGTTTGACAAAAGGGCTATTTATTATGAATTATTGAAGTTTCGGAGTTCCAAAATAATTGATTTTTGGAAGTTTTAATTATTTTAAATAATAAAAACGTTTTTGGTGAGTGTTCCACATGTTATAAATGTGTCATGTTGCTGAATTCAGATCTAGGAAGGTTGGCGTAGAAAACTTATTATATATATTATTATTATATTAAATTTTCTGCTTTGGTGTTCTAAGCAATTTCCTATAAATAGGGTGCTTAGGTTAGAATTGAAAATCACACCAAAAACTGAAGTTTTCTCTCTCTATATTATCGAGCGTATTCTTGTGAGTATTTTGAGTATACTTTGAGTATTGCTATACGGTGCAAGTTCAAGTCATAGCCTATATCCGGTGTTTCAACTAGAAGTATTGTCTTTCGAGGTAAGAGATGTTATTTCTTCTTAAATGATATTATCTTCTTCAATATCATTATGCCAAAATATTGGTTGGAACTTTTTATCAAATTTGGAACTTTTTTATGTCGGGGTTACTATTCATGAGTTACTATTCACGAGTTACTATTCATGAGTTACTATTCACGAGTTACTATTCATGAGTACTATTCACGAAGCGTGAAGATGTTTTTTGTGAAATTTCTATCTTTTGGTGTCGGAGTTACTATTCACGATACTAAGTATTATTCACGAATCACTAAGACTATTCATCGAAAAATAAAAATTTTTCTTTTCGTCCAAAATATCTATTCGGATACTAGCTTTGATTGTATCCATGTTTTGATCATTCTTGAATTTTACACCACTATGATTATTTTTGAGGTATTTTTGGACGTGGATAAAACCAAAGTACGAATCCTTAATCCTTAATCCTTGTCATTTTGTTTCACTGGATTCGTTTCTTTAAAAATATTTTTCATCATCCTCAGTCTTAAATGATGATATTATTGAATATCTTTAGCCTATAGTGCAAAGATGAATGATTTATGATGAATATCTTTGGCCCAGAGCAAAAGATGAATGATTTTCGATGAATATCTTTGGTTCAGTAGTGCAAAGATGAACATGTGTTTAGATGAACATGACCAATCGGTGAATGTCCTTCTTTCAGTAGTGCAAGGATGAATATTTGATCTCGGATATATATTGATTGATGTTCTGGGGATAAAAAAAATAGAGGCGATGAACTTTAAAATTCATACATAGAAGATAGTAGTTTGCATTCTCTACTTAACTCTTCTAATGAATTATTATTTCCGCTGTGAATATTGATTTAAAACTTGTTGTCTATTGTATTCTATTATATTTTTCCTTGTTGAAGACTAACGATAATTTTGTTGTATATTATCTTAGTCATAATATTCTTTACTGGGCTAGTCGAGCTCACCCTTTTCCCTTTTGTTCCTTTTTTCTTCTCAGGAGGCGAGAATATAGCGAGTACGTGTCGGGGTATGGAATGGAGGTTCTAGGGAGAGTTGTTTAGTAGTCCTCACCATTGTTGTAAAATAATGTATCAATAATTATGATGAGGATTTATTTGTATGTGGATATTGTCTAGATGGCAATATCTGTATTTAAACTCACAGTTTTACTATTGTAATAATAAAGTTGTAGTTGTTTCTGTACTATATATTGACAACTCGGAATGGGTGATGTATACCTATTTTGGGGGTGTCACACTTGTGGTGACACAACAAAATAATATTGTTCACTTTTTTTTTATAAGCATCAAATGTGATAAATTAACATCTTAAATACTTAATACTTGCCTTGTGGTGACACGACAAACTCATATTAAATATTTAATACTCTATTAATTTTATCATGCTAGAAGGCGACGTTCAATATTCTAAATATCTTTGAACGCTTAAGACTTAATATATAAAAACTTTGAGAGATTTGTTATTATTTGTCTCATCTTGTTTAGCGCGCATACAAATATATATATATAAAAAATACGCGTCATATTATTAAATATGCGAAGCATGTTTGCATAATATATAATATATATAATACTAGCATGCACATATAGAATACTATATTCTACCCGGATTGATTATGAACTTTTTTTTTAGTTTGGTTCACTAGAGCCACCAAGTGAACCAAAAGGTCAAACCCTAGGGGTGCAAGAATAAACATTTAAACTCGGGCTCAATTACAAACGGTTCTTCAAGCGCTCCTTGCTTTTTAATCTCTGGTTCTTCGAAAAATTCTAACTAATCCTATTACATTAAACTATAGAAACCTTGATCATCAGTCAAGGGGAAGTACATATGAGAGAGATAGAATTTACATCAAGAAAAAACCAAAAAAGATGAGGTACGCAGACCCCATTTAATAAAACCCATTCATTCAAACATCCAACCAAAATAAATCCAATCATATTGGTCAATAGTCCATAATCAATCCCATTTATTATCATACATATCAACATATGTATCAATAAATAAAATCATTCTATATATATATGAGTATCATTTAATGGGCAATTTTAAGTTACATAAAATCCAATTTCAAGATTAAAATAAACACTTTATTTTAATTATAAAATTATTAAAATAATATATATTTCAGCGTGGCGTGGCCACCTCGTGGAAGAAATCCCAGGTTAATTGTTATAAATATATATATATATATATATATATATATATATATATATATAATATCATATATTTCGAGTAACCTGCAGGAGCATAAAGCTTTAACTCCACGAAAATTGCAAGTCATGTTACAGGATTACATATGAAAATATATATAAAAAATTTAGATCACCTGTAACTATATATATATATATATATAAACTGTATTATTATATATATAATATACAAGTACAGGATATAAATCACGGATAGCGAGGAGTATGATTAGTTATATATATAGTACTGCAACATGATATCTCTCTCTATATATACAATTCATATAATCTAAAGATCGCAACATGACCCATGCATAAATGAAAAAAATAATATCAGGATTACCGAAATTCAAAAAAAAAAAGGTTCCGTAAAATATATATTTTTTCTTTCATAAAATAATAATTTTATATAACAAATTATGCCCAATAAATTATTTTAAATACATACCCATACATATATGGAATCAAAAATAATAAATAATTTGCATAAAGTTTGGCACTAATACCACTGTGAAAATCAAAGAAGCAATCAAATTGTAAAAATTAGCGGAAACAAAATAAAATCAGATTTTAAAATTTTCACAAACCAATTACCTGGATCATCCTTTATGCATATTATTAATTAAACGAAGAATAAGAAGTTATGAAATCATACCCTTGTAGAAACGAGCTTCCTCAAGTACGAGTTCACCTCCTACTTCTCCGTGATCTCCTGGTAGATTCCTTCCTTTGATCAATATAAGCCACCCAAGTGTATGGCCTCTAAAGGTGATCCACCAAGGAAGAAGAATTTTCAAGAAGAATTGTGTATTGGCTCAAACCCTAGTTTTTCTATTTCTATAGAAAAGGGGGCGTACTCTCCAACTATTGAAATTACGTATATCTGATATAAGACTCCTCTTATAAAGATATAAGTAACCCTATTTTAATTAAAATAAAGTATTATTCATTTAATTAAACTCTTTTAATTAAATGAGCTCCTTAATCTTATTAGGGATAATTAATTAAACTCCTTTAACTAATTTTTCCTCCTAATCCTATTAGGAATAAATGAGAGTACTTATATTAAATTAATTCCTAAACTCTTTTAGAAATTAAAATAATAATAATTGTAATAATATTAATAAGACTCCTCTTATTAATTTATATTTAATATTTTTAAAATATTAAATAATAAATATTAAACTATTTAATTTATTCTATCACCATAGATTAAATTAAATATACTCAACTTATATTATTACGATTATGCCATTAACTTCTTAAATAATTATTCTTTCTTTTATGGTGTGACACTTTAGGTTCTCCATATTAAATAGGTTGTGAATAAATCAATTAGAATAATTCTAATCTTATTTAAATAAATAAATTAAACTATTAATTTATTTAAATAAATAATATTTATTCTACAATAGGGATAAGCCTTCCTAGCGATCAACGACTTTCCGGATAATATAGATTTCAACATTAATCATAAAAAGAACCTTTGAGTAAATAGTTACCGTATAATTCAATCCTTCCACCATACAATATCCCAATTAAATATATGACATGTAATTACTGTCAAGTCTTATTTTATTTAATTATATGTATTTCAATTCCTAAATGCACAACTCCTAATGAATGCAAATTAGAAACTACTTTCTAATTTCATTCCACCTTGGCCAAGGATTCCTGGGTTGTCATTTATCGAATCACATAGGAAATTTTTCTTCTTTTACTAGAAGTGGTAGATTCTTTATTGATCATTCATGATCTTCATATATAACTTATTACACCCAAGCATAGCCTTTGATATACTCTAAGAGTCTTAAGGAATAAGTCAAAGTGTAATTCATTATATATAAGATACTATGATGATCTCAAGTCTAAGGATCATTTGTACTACTATCACTACAGGAAATCCTATTGACAGGCAAGTAAAACTCCATTAGGTATTCCTTAGCGAGTCACGTTCAGTGAACTTATTCTTTAATAAGCACCTACATACTTGCTTTAGTGTCTCCACACAAATGATCATGAGATCAATCATCCTCATCCAATGAGCAAGCAACGTACGTACCAATCTATCCGGATTCACTAATCCACTTTTTAGTAATCCATTGATTGGAAAATTTTTAGTTTTAAGCTATCTAAAAATTTAGATCTCATTAGCATGATCTCATTATGATTCTAAAAGCATTGCTTAAAACTATGGGTTTATCACATATTATTAAAACAGCACCATGTAGATAATAAATGCCTTTAATAAATAATTCTTTTATTAATAAATAAATAAGATTGATTACAAAGTATATGCTTTATCATGATTGGCTTGTATGCATAATACTTTTACCCCATACTTTAGAGCCCAGAGGGGAATGGCTACCTAGTCACCTTCGGGATGCCAGAACATCCTTTCGGAGAGTTCGGGTACCCGACGCTTGTACTCCTTCGGGATGTTGAAGAGAGTACGGATGTGGTGATGGAAGATTTGATGTTGATGTGAGAGAAATCAGTCTTCGAAGCATAAAGCTTTTGGATCCTTGACTCGACACTGTCAGTGGAAGTGCCGATTGGAGCCACCGACAAATCGACCAGAATTATATCTCCAGTGGTGACAGTGGGAGGAACTGATTCAGTGGAAGGGAGAGGAATGCTAGAATCAGCCATTTGGAGCATGTTTGAAGGGAATGAGGCACACATATAAGATTTAGAAGCAAAAACGAACACAGAAAAACTTGAATCAATGAAAAAGTGAGATGAATTGCTCGCCGGAAATTGCCTTTGCCGGAAAACTCGAGAGAAGAATTTGAAATGAGAAAGACTGGGAAAATGACAGAGTGGGATGGATGGGGGTTTATATAAGCAGAGCTGCACAAAACCTAAGGGCGGCCATTAAATATAGGTGGGACCCAACCCTGGGAAGACGTGTAGCGCTTCAAGAAACGAGGAAAAATAGTTTAGGTTCCCCAGACAACTCATCATTTCCTGTTCTGACTCTTCAAGTCCATGTCTTTTCAAGTCTCTAATTATAAATATATTATAACAAGAGACTAGGGGGCAATGTTCGGGAGCATTTTACCGACCTCCGGGTAGGCTGAAGGCCTGATACCAGAATGGGATGTTGAGCCCATTGGGTCGAAGCCTTCAGCGATGTCGAGGGAGTTTGGGAATCCGAGTCCTCTTGGCCGGAGCCCTATCCAGATTTATGACGTTCGGGTTCAGGTATCTGAGTCCTTTGGGGTTGGCGTATGGTGTTCAGGGTTGGGCCTTCGAGTCCTTTGGGGCCAAAGCCCAGACCAGATTATGAGCTCGATTGGATTGGTCCTGTATAGTGGGTTATCTTGCGTGCGGATTCTGGAGCCATAAGGTGTTTAAATGGTTATGGACTCTAGTCCTAACCATATTTGAATAAGGTAACTCCAAAGGTAGTGTTTGGATTGGATTCCACTTCCACCTTCTAAGGAGATTATGTCAATCCCAAGTCATGGTAACTGCCATGTTTAGGAGTCCTAAACCGACTCGGAGATGGATTCTAAGGTAGTGAGAGTACTATAAATACAAGCCTTGGGTTTTAATTAACAGGTAATACTTCATTAAGCACTAAACACTAAAAGCCTCCACTGTTAAACCTTGTGAACGGTCTGTACTTATTCTCACACAGGAGCTATCCCCCGGTGGCACAAGCCGTCAAGCTTCGTGTGTGATCTGTTATTGTGCAGGATCAAGCGCGTTGTTAGTTCCCAGAGGGCACAATAGATCTAGAAGGTGGGGGGGTTGAATAGATCTTTTTTATTTCAAATACTTTTCAGGTTTATTTTGTATTGCTATTAAATTAGCATATGACAAACATAAGAATCTTTTTAAGCACAACGGAATAAGTAAAAGATCCCCTTCATTGATATATTCATAATCATACATACATTGTTCGTAGAGTTAGTTTAGTTATAAGCAGTTAAAACATACATAGCAGTTATAGCAGTTATGGTGCATAATGTAAATTATATAATGTAAAAGACACAAGGGGTTTTAAGTGGTTCAGAGACTCAAGCTCCTAATCCACTCTTCTGCTTTCAACTAGCAGGATTTCTACTAACGAAGGGCAGCACCCTGAATCTCTACGATTCCTTCAAGGCCAGCAGCCTTGGGACTTCAGTTCACTAAGAACTCTTCAAGGCCAGCAGCCTTGGGACTCCTCTAGTTACCTAGGAACTCTTCAAGCCCAGCAGGCTTGGAACTTCGTTTAGTCCCTCCGGGACAAGGACCTTACGCCCCCGCTTTGTTTAGTCCCTTTGGACAAGGACCCTCAGCCTCGGCTTTGTTGAGTTGTTTGTTTGTTGTTTTTGAGTCAGAATGAGTCGCTAAGATGTCTTCATGCTCAACATCTTCTATCCTTAATGTGACTGGCTTGATCATCCTTGAAGTGCAAATTTGAGTGTTGCATGATGCTCGCTTCTTCTACACTCAACCACTTCGAATGTTCCCTTTAGGAACTACCTTGAAGATCCTTCTCCTTGGTACTTGATGGCTGCACATGATAGGCTTCTAAGATGACTGTAAGCTCTTCTGTTAGGTACTTAGAAGATTTCTCATGCTTGACACCAAGATGACATTTGTGATCTCCCTTCTTGCTACATGATGCCTTCTCATGATGGACTTGCTAAGATGACTGTAGGATTTTCTCTATTGTACTTAGAGTCTTCCCATGATGGACATCAAGATGACATGATGCTCTTCTTTCTCTCAGCAGTTCAAAACACTCTTTAAGTAGTAGAACTCTCACTTCTACATTGTAGAACTCTCACTTCTACATTGTAGAACTCTCACTTCTACTTCTTTCTTTGCATGTCTCTGAGTGTTCTTGGTGGATCGTAGAGTGAGCCTTCGGACTCACTATCTCACATAGTTTAGATTAGTCCACCTTTTCTCCAAAACCGACAACTCCAGCAACCCTTGATCTCTAAAGCTCTTCTAGATTTATATTCCTTCCCAATCCTTCCGTTGGAAAGTAGCCGTTGAAGACAATTCAAATATCTTCATAGATCTCGAGGTGACAGAGGTAGACTGCTGATGTGACATGTCATACTTTATCTGACATTGCAGTCTACTCTTTCACCTACCCATCAAAGTTGTCACTTTAATGTCTTGGGCAGGTCGAAGACTTTATTATCTCCTTCTGATTTCTCGATCAGAGGTTATCCTTTTGCATCGATGCTCTCAATAAGCTTTTGTCCGAATTCCATCCTTCAGATTGAACCGTTGCCAATGCTTTAGTCTTCGGGTGTTCGAACTCTACGATTCTGATGCACATCTTCGAGGACCTGATCGTAGTGTCTTGTTGAGTGTTGCTCATTGACTGGTAGAGTTAACACTACGATCTTGAAGAATGTTGATTGGATCTTCAATATAGAACACCTCTTCCTTCTATTGTGCAGTGCTTCAATACTTCTGTTTGATTCTACTGTTCTCAGATACTAATGGCCTAACTCCTTGCTCTGGTTCCCTCTGAATAGCAAGACACTTCAGATTTATGGTGCGTCCAACTCACTTTCTCCTTGTGATCTCCCATTCACTTATCATCAATAGACTGACCCTACACTTAATCACTTCAGCCTTGTTCTTCAGAGGCTACCCAGTATCTCGGTTCACTTTCCATCAGTTCTTTCTTTGTTTGGCAAACACTATGATCTTAGTTGCTTCCAAGATTGTTGTCTTCTGTTCACTTGATAGCTACTACATTTGCTAACTTTCCTTAGTCAGCTTCTGAAGTCTTCTTTGGATCTCCTCGTGGAAGACTTTATCACGAATGGACTTACAACTCAATCTTGATGCTGATTGGGTTGGTGCTTAGATCTTCTGCTAGCCTGCATGCCATTCCTTGAGTGCTCTCTGGTTCCCTTAAGGTGGAATACATCTTTGCAGTGCCAACTAGAGGCTTCATTCCTTTGGATATTCTGGGAGTGCTCATTTATTGAGAACCGTATATGCTCTACGATTCTGCCTTGGCATTGTGAGCACTTCTGTTGAGGTCGTAGTTCTGCACTCTACGATTCAGCTTCGGCTGTGTAAACACTACGATCCCAAGATCAGATCTTGACACTCTATGATTTCTGCCTTGTGCTTGTTGTCTTCATCTGATCTTGCTTGACTACGATCTCTGTATGTAATCAATGGAATCTACGAACTCATAGTGTAGTCTACGATCCTTGACATAGCTTCGGCATCAGTAGACTCTACGACTCCGAGTGTAGTCTACGTTTCTGACTTGGCTTCGGCAGATGATCTGTCGGCTCGTAGGCAGGCTGTCTCTAAGATTCTGAACATGACTTCCTCAGCACACTACGATCCTGAGAAATTTCTACTCGACACACTACGATCCTTCTTCGTTTCCCCTGGAAGTCTACGAATTCTAAGATCTACTATCTTGCATACTCCTATTCTGCCTCGATAGCTCTCGAGTTAACCTTGACTCTCCTGGCAGACTACGACTTCTTGTGCAGTGCTCGATGATCAGACAAACCTATCTATTACATCATAAGATCAACCTAACAAGCTTGATCTTTCTATATTTATAGTCCTTGTACATCATTTCTTTTTAAGGACTTTACAAAGCTGTTTTGCTTATGTAGGATCAACCTAACATATTTGATCAATTCATTCTAAGTCCTTGTACATATATTTCTATTATCTATCAAAGGACTTTACAACTTTTCTTAATGCAAGCATACTTGCATATTCATTCATATATATCATAATCAAATCATATATTAAATAGGAATATCATTCACATATTTATTCCTGACAATCTCCCCCTATTTGATTATGACAAAAACAATAAGTGCACATGCATGTTATGAATGAATCTTATATACAGTGAGCAGCTGTATTTCTAAAATAGATAATTATGAATGTCATTTATATTGATATGGCAATTTATATATTAAGACATTCTACATCCTGGATCCAGAACATACCTAACTAGTTAGAGATGTACCTCTTTGGCTCCTTGTATGTTTCGGGATATTTGGCCGATCGCCTACTCATCCGATTATTCTTCTTGCCTCGGCCCCCGAGATGATGACCTTACATGCCTTTGCTTGGCTCCCCTTGACTTCTTTTCTCGATCATGCTCCCCCTCAGACTCTGCGATCATGAGATCATCATCTTTTGGCTCGCCCTCAGATGATGATACTTTTTCTGGAGCTGATGTCTTCTTCTTTGATTTCTTTTCTTTTATCCCTCTGCTCTTCTTTGAGTGCCTCTTGCTTTTCTTGCTCTTCCTCTTTCTATGCCTCTTTTTCTCCCCCTTTTTGTCACTAATCATTTGAGAGAGCTGCTCCATGTTGGACATAAGTTTCTCCATCAGGTAGGAGGAGTTGAAAACTTCAAACTTGAGTTACTGCTGACCTAGCTCAAGATGCACTGAGACTGCTTTAGGTCGTCAATCTTATCAGATAGAACTTGAATCTGCTCTTCATTTTCCTTCTGAACTCGTAGACCTTCAGCCTTTTGATCTTGTATGGCCTTCTAATAGATGTTATCTCTCTCTTGGAGTTTGAGAGATACATCAGCCATAGTAGCTTGAAGCTTGTGCTGGAAGGAATTATCTCCGCTTCATTGTAAACACGTGATTCTTGATGAGCAGAGATATTTTCTCGCTTAGATCATCAGAACTCTTCTGTAGTTCCTACTCCAAAGTAGTTTGATCCTTTTGTTGGGCAACAACTGGTTGAGCATCAGTTTGGACTCTACGATTTTCATCCTTAGACAGATTTTTGAAAGTCTGGAGAATCTGAATAATCGTTGAGTTCCAATCACTGGTTGAGGATGAGGGAATGTCTGATAGTAGTGCTTGAGCATAAGGAGGCTTCTGGTTTTGGGCTTGAACATCATCAACAATAGAGTGAACAGACTCTACGATTAGCTCCTTGGTCATGACTCTTCATCCTTCAGAATTCACTCTACGATCGTAGGGGATATAGAGATTTTTAGCATGGCGATAGACTTTGAAGTGGGGCTGGTCTTTGATCAGTTTGGTGGCAAACTTCTTTACTCTTGGAAAGTTCTAAGCCACCAGTTCCATGCTTGGAAAGTGAGAGTAGCACCAGCTGAGGTAGCTTCCATCTCCTTCAGTATAAGCCTTTAGCCATGACATCCACTGGAAGAACCATCTCATTAGCAGATCATTCAGATTATAGAGAATGGTTGAGCAGTCTAGCTCCATGTTGTTCCAGTTCTTAGCTAAGTCAAAAGTAGTCATTCTTACTACTTTGAGCTGCTCCTCTCCATAGTTTACCCATCTTTCAGGTAGAGTCTCTGGTGGTTCATTAGGGACCTCTACCGCTATTCTCCTGATGAATCTTACTGGAGATAGAGTAGGATAGAGTTCTGGTTCTTTTGATTCCCGATCTCCAGAATTGGAATCATTCTCCACTTCTTCTCTCTTGGAGCCAGAACTATTTTGATCATTTTCACCAGAGAATCCTTCTTGCTGTATTTCATTCCCAGATCCTTCTTCAGCAAAGTTTTCTTCAAATTCATCTTCTTCATTGCTTGTTTCATCTTTAAAACTTTCTCCCTAGGATACAGACTCATCATCACTTAATTCAATGATGGCATTTGATTGACCACTGCTCCTTTTGGAGGCAAACATAGCTTGCAGTCTGTAGCTTTTCCTTCTTCTTGGAGATTCAGGTTTGGGAGAGTCAGACTCTTCTTCTTCTTCAGACTTTGACTCCTCTGGTTCAACAGACAGACT
Organism: Panax ginseng; assembly: GCA_020205605.1. Lineage (NCBI taxonomy): Eukaryota > Viridiplantae > Streptophyta > Magnoliopsida > Apiales > Araliaceae > Panax > Panax ginseng. The sequence goes on along the minus strand of CM035127.1, from coordinate 43,890,999 downwards.
TCTTTGTGGTTCAGCACTGGCAGGGGCAGATCCTTCTTCTTTGGACTCATCACCTTCTGAGTTATCATGGGGGCTTTCTGGATTTGAGGGGGCATTTTCTTCTTCTCTTGAATCATCATTATCTGACCCATTATCTGGGCTTGTTGGGACAATTGCAGTTGGGAATGCAATTGGGTCATTTTGAATTTCTTCATCATCATCGAGTGATCGCCTCGAGAATTAGTCATGTGGCTTGAGCATTCCTCTTCATCAATTGAGATCTTCGTAATTCTCTCATCACATTAGCTTCACCTTCATTGCTGGACTCTACTTTGACATCTGTCTCTTTTCCTTCTGCTGACTCTACATCCTTTTCTTTAACAGATGTACTATTTTGGGAAGCTGAGGCTGGTTTGTCTTCCACCTTAGCTTTCTTACTGACTGGCCCTTGAAGCAACCTACTGCTTCTCCTCTTTGTTGTTCCAGCAGTTAGGAATTTTTCTTCTTTATCCTTGTCCTTTGAGGAGAGACTTCTTGATGGGGCTTTTGTTTTCTTCACACCTCTGGATTTCTTCTTGGCTGGTGTGATTGATATTGGTACCGAGTCATCAGACTCAGAGCTCTCTACTTCTTCTGTTTTCCTCTTCCTTGCAGAGGCTTTGCTACTGCTCCCGGTTGTCAGCCTTCTGTTCTCCTTTGGGTTCTTCTTCCAGTTCACAAATAATTGTGGAGACATCAATTTGTGCACATTCAAAGTTTCTCCCTCATCATCCTTGATTTTTCCTCCTAGATTCTTCTTCAGCACAATACTCAGGAGTCTACCATGAAACACCTTAGTCAGGGGTTTTTCAGTGGACTTCTTCTTCTCAGCTTTCTCTATCCACTTGGAGATTTGATCGAACAAGATAGCTTCAAAGTCAATTTGTTTCTTCAGAACTATTGCTGACATTATCTTTAACTGTTGGTCGATCACTCATGTGTAGTGTTCTTGCAACTCATACTCTTCTGGAAACTCCTTTTTCTTCATGTCTTTCAGGCTAGGGTTTCTTAAGTACCCCATGAACTTCTTTGCTTGTTCAGTATTAACATCATCCAGGTTCTTCAGCCCTTGGTTAGGAAAACCTAGGCACTAATTGAGGTCAGAAGACTTCAACTTCAGAGACTGGCCTTTAACCTTGGTATACAGGGTTCCGGAGTTTATGGAGGCATTTGGGTAGAACTCTTTAACAAGGTCGATGTATACTCGAGTACTTACCTCAAGGCATTCTGAGAATCCAGCCTTCTTCACAAGCTCGATAATGTCCCTGAACTTCCTTTCAGATTTCTCAAACGATTTGGTTCCGAGCTGAATGCCAGTGATTACTTGCCAGTTTTCCATTTGAGCAGTTCGAAGAATGTGGGTATTTTATTTAGAGAAGTTTATAAGAGATGGCTGATTGTGATTTGGTAAGGCTCTAGAGGGTTAACTATTTTTGGCTCTTGAGAGGATTCTAGGGTTTTGAAAATGGGAGGGAGAAAGGTTCGATAGCTTTTTGGTAACTGTCTGCAGATTTGAAATTGTCTAAATGGTAGTTCTTTCTAATTCTGCATACTCAGTGATGTGTCAACTGTTCATTGGTTGCACGTTGCCCAGTAATGAGCTGTAACTCCCCATAACTTTTTCAGTTAGATATTTCCTTTTAGAAGAGTAGACGTTTAATTGACGTGGCTTTGACCGTTGACCTTTTGATTCGTAGAGTAGTATGATAAGGCAGCTATAGACTCTACGATTTCCTTTGTTGACTCAACGATCAACTTCTGAGAGATGCTGCAGTGGATGGCTTTGACTTTTATCCTTACATTTATGCAGCATAGCTCAATCACTGATATTCAAACTTATTTCCTCATTTTGAATGGCTGAGCAATTGTCTCATTTTTTAATCTCCTTGTAAATTGGAGTACCCTTTGGTAGAACTACGATCGTCGAGTTGTCTTCTACGATCGTTGAGGTAGCACTACGATCGTTTAGGTTGCATCACGATCGTTTAGTTCTCTTTAACTCGACTCGACGATCATTGACTGACTTGGTCCTTGAGATGAATTTGATCAAGCAATTCTTCTGGGATAAGGTAGCTCAGGAAGGTCCAACCTCTTAGAGTGAGCTAAGGGTCAGGTTTGTCCTTGAGGCGCTTTCCAGATGAAATGCTATAGAGGTGATTTGCAATGACATCTCATTTGACCTTTTCTGGTGGGGAGATCTTCTACCAGCTTTAGGCAATTGCATTGCTGAAATCATGGTGTCTTCCTTCTCCTACACTACGATCATATGTTTGATCGTAGGCACTTCACGATATTGGGTTGGGTGGCTGAAAGGTTATCAGTAGTACATTTTGAGATGTTCCTACTGACTATGGATCTTCATTTGGTTCATCAGCCACAAAGTTTTGGGACTTTGTAGCTGGTACTTTTCTTCATAGTTTATTTCAGTTCTGTTGCTTCTTAACAGATCATTGTTCCTCCATTGTTGACGCTGTCTTCCCAGATAGATGTGATTCCTTCTTCTTCAGGTTCATTTGAAGACAACCCTGCATATCTCCTTCTGACTGAAATCTCCATCATCACTTAGATCTCCTTGTATCGTAGAGATGAGTATTTTCAGGATTGATCACTCTACGATTATTTGATAGCACTACAAACATAGTCTTCTTTGACAGTTGTGTTTGTGAAGTCCTGCTCTCGCAATAAGTTCCTCTTGAATGATGCTCGATGATATTCTGTTGTGAGCTTTCTTGAGGATTCTTCTCATATAGCATTCTTGATTGGCTTTTGAGCACATAGGACTCTTTTCACCTTTGGTTGAATGTCCTGCTTCCATGTATAGCTTAGCAGCCATGTGAGCTCCATTCTGGTTAGCTCAGAGGGTCTTCAAGGACTGGCTTGGACATATAGGAACTCTATCAGAATCATCTCTGAATTATCCTTAGCCTTCTGCTGGTTGAGTCTTCTTGACTGAAGTCTTCTGCTTCATCATTCCTTAGTGTGGTCGATGACCAAGTACTACATGTTTAAATATATTTCTATTTTTGGTACCCATACTTAAATGGGTCCTGCTAGGTTAGTTTTCTAAACCCCTGTTCCTCTTATTTGGATAATCATCATATTTATCACCAACAGACATATTCATGCATGCAACTATCTTAAGATAATACATTTTGAGATGCATGATGGTGAGTGTGTGTAGGATTTGGCATTTAATAACACACTATCTATCTATGACGGTTTCATCATTTACTGGATTATGTTCACAATGTTTAAGTGTTCACAGAGTAGGAATCAACTCTACGATTTATGAGTATCTAGTTGTTTGATGGAGGTGATCAGTTTCTACAAATCAGCAGGATCCTCTTGTAGAACTGATCATACTCTGTGGGTTGTCAAAAACTTAGAACATAGGCTTGTACACACATACTAACCCACCAGCAAAGATTACTTCACATAAAGTTCATTAGGCCTGTGATACTCTTATAACCCATTTCAAATTTCCTTCAAGATGTCATCTTCAACCTAAAACTTGGATGGAGAGAAAGTTTATAGTCATTTGAGTTTCTATCCTCAGGTTACATTCTCTCTTCACCTTTTTAGGTAGATTATGACTCCCTTACAGAATACTATTATAGTTCATAAGAAAGTGCAATTATGATGTATGCATTTATAATAGTGAGGAAGCGTACCTTTTTACTGTCAGTTACTTAACAGTCATTTATCTTAGATATACTGAGTTTAGGTATCGATGTGCATAGTTTTGCTTTTGATCCTGATAGCTTATTACTCCTGTTGGCCTTTTAATCAATTAGTCGTGGTCTTGAAGATGCATACTAGGAGTCCAAGGTTTGCATCCATCTGTTGGTTGACAAGACATATGTCTGAGAAGAACTTCTTTCTTCTCTTGATAAGCATTTCTTAGCATGCATGGCCTTTTCATCTTTCAGGCTGGTGGATGCTTGACTCATAGATGTCTCTTGAGCTTTCTCTCGTCTGGTCTTTAGACCACAAGATTGACTGCAGGTAAGGATTGCTCTTGTTGATGTAACAATCGAGAACATGGACCAATCTGAGCAGCTTTAGGTGTATATACACATTTGACATATACACAATATTTCCAATATGTGAGCTCATCTGCATATAACAAGTTAGTTACTACTAAACTAAGTTTAGAACAATGTTATTGCCTGGGATCAGACTCAAAACGATTAGTTTTTGAATATAGCATGAGAACCTGCTCTGATACCGATTGTTAGTTCCTAGAGGGCACAATAGATCTAGAAGGGGGGGTTGGATAGATCCTTTTTATTTCAAATACTTTTTAGGTTTATTTGTGTTGCTATTAAATTAGCATATGACAAACATAAGAATCTTTTCAAGCACAACGGAATACGTAAAAGATCCCCTTCATTGATATATTCATAATCATACAACCATTGTTCGTAGAGTTAGTTTAGTTGTAAGCAGTTAAAACATACATAGCAGTTATAGCAGTTATGGTGCATAATGTAAATGACATAATGTAAAAGACACAAGGGGTTTTAAGTGGTTCAGAGACTCAAGCTCCTAATCCACTCTTCTGCTTTCAACTAGCAGGATTTCTACTAAGGAAGGGCAAGACCCTAAATCTCTACGATTCCTTCAAGCCGGCTGACCTTGGGACTTCAGTTCACTAAGAACTCTTCAAGGCCACCAGCCTTGGGACTCCTCTAGTTCCCTAGGAACTCTTCAAGCCCAGCAGGCTTGGAACTTCGTTTAGTCCCTCCGGACAAGGACCCTTCTGGCCCTGCTTTATTTAGTCCCTTTGGACAAGGATCCCTCAGGCCCTGGCTTTGTTGAGTTGTTTGTTTGTTGTTGTTGGAGTCAGTGCTGAGCTGCTAAGATGTCTTCATGCTCTGAATATCTTCTATCCTTAGCAGTTTGTCTTGATTATCCTTGAAGTGCAGCTGAGTGTTGCATGATGCTCAGCTTCTTCGGTTACTCAACCACTTCGGATGTTCCCTTTAGGAACTGCCTTGAAGATCCTTCTCCTTGGTACTTGATGGTCGTGCATGATAAAGCTTCTAAGATGACTGTAAGCTCTTCTGTTAGGTACTTAGAAGCTTTCTCATGCTTTACACCAAGATGACATTTGTGATCTCCCTTCTTGCTACTTGATGCCTTATCATGATGGACTTGCTAAGATGACTGTAGGCTTTTCTCTATTGTACTTAGAGTCTTCCCATGATGGACATCAAGATGACATGATTCTCTTCTTTCTCTCGGCAGTTCAGAACACTCTTTAAGTAGTAGAACTCTCACTTCTACATTGTAGAACTCTCACTTCTACTTCTTTCTTTGCATGTCACTGAGTGTTCTTGGTGGATCGTAGAGTGAGCCTTCGGACTCACTATCTCACATGGTTTAGATCAGTCCACCTTTTCTCCAAAACCGACAACTCCAGCAACCCTTGATCATTGAAGCTTTTCTAGATTTATATTCCTTCCCAATCCTTCCGTTGGAAAGTAGCCATTGAAGGCAATTCAAATATCTTCACAGATCTTGAGTTGACAGAGGTAGACTGCTGATGTGACATGTCATACTTTATCTGACATTGCAGTCTACTGTTTCACCTACCCATCAAAGTTGCCGCTTTAATGTCTTGGGCAGGTCGAAGACTTTATTATCTCTTTCTGATTTCTCGATCAGAGGTTTTCCTTTTGCATCAATGCTCTCAATAAGCTTTTGTCCGAATACCATCCTTCAGATTGAACCGTTGCTAATGCTTCAGTCTTTGGGTGCTCGAACTCTACGATTCTGATGCATGTCTTCGAGGACCTAATCGTAGTGTCTTGTTGAGTGTTGCTCATTGACTGGTAGAGTTAACACTACGATCTTGAAGAGTGTTGATTGGATCTTTAATGCAGAACACCTCTTCCTTCTATTGTGCAGTGCTTCAATACTTCTGTTTGCTTCGACTGTTCTCAGATACTGATGGCCTAACTCCTTGCTCTGGTTCCCTCTGAATAGCATGACAATTCAGATTTGTGGCGCGTCCAGCTCGCTTTCTCCTTGTGATCTCCCATTCACTTATCATCAATGGACTGACCCTACACTTAATCACTTCAGCCTTGTTCTTCAGAGGCTACCCAATCTCAGTTCACTTTCCATCAGTTCTTTCTTTGTTTGGCAAACACTATGATCTTGGTTGCTTCCAAGATCATTGTCTTCTGTTCACTTGATAGCTACTGCATTTGCTGACTTTCCTTAGTCAGCTTCTGAAGTCTTCTTTGGATCTCCTCGTGGAAGACTTTATCACGAATGGCCTTATAACTCAATCTTGATGCTGATTGGGTTGGTGCTTAGATCTTCTGCTAGCCTGCATGCCATTTCTTGAGTGCTCTCTGGTTCCCTTAAGGTGGAATGCATCTTTGCAGTGCTAAACAGAGGCTTCATTCCTTTGGATATTCTGGGAGTGCTCATTTGTTGAGAACCGTATATGTTTTACGATTCTGCCTTGGCATTATGAGCACTTCTTTTGAGGTCATAGTTCTGCACTCTACGGTTCAGCTTCGGCTGTGTAAACACTACGATCCCGAGATCAGATCTTGACACTCTACGATTTCTGCCTTGTGCTTGTTGTCTTCATCTGATCTTGCTTGACTACGATCTCGCATGTAATCAATGGAATCTATGAACTCGAGTGTAGTCTACGATCCTTGACATAACCCGGCATAAGATCAAGAGACTCTACGACTCAAAGTGTAGTCTACGTTTCGACTTGGCCGGCAGATGATCCGGCTCGGCCGTGGCCGCTCTCACGATTTCGAACATGACTTCCTCAGCACACTACGATCCTGAGAAAGCTCTACTCGACACACTACGATCCTTCTTCGTTTCCCCTGAAAGTCTATGAATTCTAAGATCTACTATCTTGCATACTCCTATTCTGCCTCGATAGCTCTCGAGTTAACCTTGACTCTCCTGGAAGACTACGACTTCTGGTGCAGTGCTCGACGATCAGACAAACCTATCTATTACATCATAAGATCAACCTAACAAGCTTGATCTTTCTATATTTATAGTCCTTGTACATCATTTCTTTTTAAGGACTTTACAAAGCTGTTTTGCTTATGTAGGATCAACCTAACATATTTGATCAATTCATTCTAAGTCCTTGTACATATATTTCTATTATCTATCAAAGGACTTTACAACTTTTCTTAATGAAAGCATACTTGCATATTTATTCATATATATTATAATCAAATTATATATTAAATAGGAATATCATTCACATGTTTATTCCTGACACGCGTGGATTCTGTGATAGGACGCGCGGGCGAAACTTGGCGTTAACAATTAGATTTGAAAATCACACCAGAATCAGAAGTTTTCTCTCTCTATAATATCGAGCATATTTTTGTGAGTATTTAAATACTTTGAGAGTTGCTATTCAGTGCAAGTTTCCTTCGACATTATATCTGATATTTCAGCCAGAAGTACTGTAAAGACCCCAAACTCGGGTACTTGAAACCCGAACTCGGTTCTTCACGATAACATTTCTATGAGCGGAATAATACTAATAATAATAACAATAATATAAATATCCAACTTAACTTATATTTATCAGAGTCTAATCCCAATTACGCAACCTTTACTATAATTCTTTACATGATATATAATACATATCATTGTCTTTATATTGTCTAACTATTACAAAAGATACCATTAAACGTGTTCTGTTTGCTTTCCATTTCACTTGTTCTTATTTGAACCTTCGGGTTGATCATGCCTAGCTGAAAACATTTAATTTAAAGCAATAATGAGCTTTTGGGTGCCCAGTAAGTAATAACAATTATAAATATAATTAGCTGAAAGAAATAAATGTTTTCTTTGTACATCACTTCTACAACGAATTTATAGTTGTGAAGTAAACTGAACCGATAATAATAACATAACAATTCTATCTCAAATTTTTGAAACTACGTATAGACTATATATATAGGGTAGTCGACATACTATGAACATTGTTTTAATTTTTGATAAGGTTAGACATAAATTCATCTGCAAACCGTCATAACTTACGGGCACGAGGGTGTACATCCCATGGGCCTTGTATTGATCAATACTACATTGCTAGAAGAATATTATCGTTCATCCTTTGTCCGGCTTGGCGCATAAAAATTTTCCCGTGATCGAGATGTTCATACTTAGACTGGAATTCGAACCAAAACAATTTGATTGGATACAAAAAGGTTTTTATCATATTCAACGACATTTCGAAATTTGTGTCTAGTTGATCAAATAGCTTGGACGACTTATATATATATCAACATGTTTTTAAATACAATGATTATCCAAGTGGGGACACTTGTATAACCATATTTCGAAATTAACGAACAGAATATATATATGAATTACTATATACTAACATGTTGATAATCAATGATCGGATATAGAATATATCATAATAGGGTTAATAATATAGCATAATAATAATATAATTCTAAAACTTCTTACTCATGTCCATTGTATAAAGGAAATGCAAAGGTAAGATACTTGCTTGATGCGCTGCTTACAGTTCGTAACTTAGTTCTATCTTTATACAACACCTATCATTAATAAGATCATTTGATCGATTAGAATAACATACTATAACACATAGCACCGCTTATTGCAGTCAGCACATAACCTAATCACATTGTCACATATGTTTCACAACCATTGAATCACAAATAAACACATATTCAGTCAAAATATCTAAGTCCAGATCAATTTTTGAAACATGTCGGGGTACCGACGGCTTTATTGGGTAATTATCGAGTCTAAGACTCTATCCTATAACTTAGTATCAGCCATATTATTTCTAAATGACTTATAATAATTTTAAAACTTTTATTATAATTTATCATTAATTTTCAAATACCGGAATCATTATTAAATGATTTAAATATTAAAAAAATTCTATTATCATTAATATTTAATTAGTATTAAACTATTAATGAAATCATTTCAAAATATTAAAGTTATTTATAATAACTTAAAATACTTTTAAAGTATTAATATTACCCTTAAATGATTTTTAAAACATTTAAAATAATTCTTAAATAATTACCATTAATATTAAAATATTAATGCATTATATATCAAAATATTAAAAGTCATTAATTATAACTTAAAATATTTTTAATTCATTAATATCCTTATTAAAGGATTTTTAAATAAATAAAACCATTTTAAAACTATTTATTTAATATAATTATTAAATAAATCTAATATTATTTATTATTAAATTAATATCATTAATATTAAATTATTAATGAAATTATCCTTTAAATATTAAAAGTTATATTTTATAACTTAAAATATCTTTAAACAATTTATCATCATTTTAAATGATTTTTATCATTTTAAACTAATTTATTTAATATAATTATTAAATAATTCTAATATCATTAATAGTAAATAATTAATGAAATTTACCTTTAAATATTGAAAGTTATATTTTATAACTTAAAATATTGTTAAACTATTTATTTTCATTTAAAAGGATTTTTTAATATTAAAATCATTTTAAAACTAATTTATTTAATATAATTATTAAATAAATATAATATCATTAATATTAAAATATTAATATTTTTCATGACAAAATATCAAACGTTATATTTTATAACTTAAATATCCTTTTAAATCATTTTTCTATAATTTTAAATCATTAATTCTAATTTCCATAATTTATTTAATACATTTATTAAATAAATTTAATTACCATCAATATTAATTAATTAATAAAATTCATCACAAAATTTTAAAAGTTATCAAAATAACTTAAAAATATTTTCTTATAGCATAATATAATTTTAAATGATTTTTTAAGTACTAAAATCATTTTTAACTAATTTATTTAATATTATAATTAAATAAATTAAATACTTTTTAATATTCTAAAAATATTAAATATTTATGAGATATATTTAAAATAATTAAAAACTAATTTTTGGATTTTAAAATAATTTTTAGTAATTTATTTTGTATTTTTAATAAGAAAAAATTATTTTTCTATTTTTAATCAATTTCGAAAATTAATTAATTAAAAATAACTATATTCATGTTAAAAGCCTTTGGCGATGCATGAACGTCACTTAGGTGTTCTTGAGCCCAAGAACAACGACAAGTCGATCTTTCAAGAGGTCAACTTTGACCATTTGTAATTTTCTGTTCATGCTTATTCTGGGAAATCTAAGACTTCAATCGTGTAGTAAACATGTAGTACTATAATTATCAACTTCCACTTTCGTCACACAACAAGTTAACAGCAAGATCTAGGCCTTTAAAATCATTGTCAGAACTGTTCTTAGTTTTCTGGGTAACCCAGAAACCCAGACAGTTCCGAGTAGGCACTATGTGACTTAAATTTATACGGGTTCTAGTTGATGTTATGGTGATATATTAGTTTAAAGTTGTGTTCTACATAACCGAGTAAAACTATGCATCATCAGATCGGGCAAACAACATCAGAATCACATGATAGAGCCCGGTCAACCCATGTCAGAAATGATGTTCATCCCATTTCTGGAAATTCCAGAAACTTCAAATCTGATCGAGAAGGCTACTTTGACCATATATTAATGTTAGTATGTTGATTATCAAAGTGATCTAGGAACATGAAACTGAAGAACACAGGACAGACTATAAATCGGTTGAAATAACAACATCAGAACACATAACCAACTGACAGATCAAAGCTTTCAAATATATTGTCAGATGTTGAAAAACAATTTCTGGGCTGCCCAGAAATCACCCAGTCATGCCCGGTCAACGGACTTTGACCGATCATAACTTCAAATATACAACAGATCTGACTTTGATTCTTGTACCAGATGAAAGATAGCATACTAGACTACAAAAGAAAACACTTAAACAACAAAAACACATAACATACAAAGATCTATGATGACTGACATTTGACTGTCAGACTCAAAATTAAAAATTTCTAGATTCTTAAAATCTTCAAATTCGAGCCTCTAGATGTTATGGATCTAACATCTAGCAACCCAGATCATGATATACACTACTGACAACATATTTTAACACTGAATCATAACATCTAACAAAGGATCATTGGATAGATTTTGAATTAGGGTTTAATACCTTTCTAAGAAAATTTTGATTCTAGCTTCATAATCTGTTACTGGTATTCGTGGGGCTGTTCTTGGGAACTGATTTGCTACATAATTTCGTGGGTTTTAGAGAGAGAGAGGGTCTTGGATGAGCTTGGTGAGTAAATGAGGCAAAATGATGAACATTTCTCTCTCCAAATCAATTTATATCACTTGTATGCAATGATATTTAATTTGAGTCTTTCTTTGATTCTTGAGAGATTTTCGAGATTGGTCACATGGGCTTGCATAGGGTTGGCCAACAACTCTCCCTAGGTAGAAATCTAACATTCTAGCATAAATAATGCAAGGGCAAAATGGTCATTGACTTATAAAATTTAATGGCATTATAGTAATCATGACAAACCCTTAGGGTTTAACCCTCGGGTTTAACACAAAATTGAAGGATTTCTAAGATTTTACAATTTGAACAAAAATGAAATTCTTAGTTTAAAAAAAATACAAATTATAGTCTCTTAATTAATTTAGGTTTTTAATTACTTAGTACATTGCTAATTAGGTTTAAGATACACTAATTAGCATTAAACTTCCCAATTTGGCGATTAGGGTTTACCATAATAAAATTAGGGTTTGCACAAAAATAAAATTTTAATTTCTAAAAATTATAATTAGGGTTTCCTTAATTAAATTAATTTTCTAATTACTTTATACAGGAACATTAGGGTTAAAATATAATAATTATCGTTAACCTTGCTAATTTAGCAATTAGGGTTTAATTTTAAATATTAGGGTTTCTAATATAAATATTAGGATTTTCTAGAAATTTAATATTTGCAAATATCAATTAGGGTTTACCTAATCAATATAAAATTCTATAACACTTCACCTTAATCGTAATCACTGCGATTTACATGCATGATTTGAACTCAAAGTGAGTTTTAAATTAGGGTTTCTAATTAAGGTTTCTAACATTTAGAAATTAGGGTTTTTAAATTACTAACTAGGGTTTTTCCATAATTAGCGTTAAAACCGATAATACAAATCATATACCACATAACACATGACATTCATAACATAAACATAATTATTTGAAATCTTACAGTCTTATTTGACTATCGAATTAGGGTTTATTAAAATAATACTAGAGTTTCGTAATATTGTATCATAATTGACCAATCATTATCATTGTACACATATGTTGTACATATTCATAGCACCGAAATAAAATAATATTATATTAATATTCTCATTCCTTGATCAAAATCCAAAATTAGGGTTTGGATTCCATATCTGATTTATTCTTCCATAATTAACCTTAATAATTAAGGTAAAATAATTAACTTAATAATCTGTACTAAAATTCATATAATAAAATAATTATTATAATTATTCAAAGAAAATCATTTCATGTATATATTATTTAAATAATACATAACTATATTTTCATGGAAAATAATTAATAAAAATATTTCTGATAAAATTAATTATTATAAGAATATAATTTATAATAATCAATAAATTAAAATTATTTGTAAATATTCATGTAATAAATATATTTTTATTTATCACATAAATACACATACACATTATCTTGTACAAATCCTCATCCTTAAAATAATAAAAAAAATTTATACGCAAAATTTCTGTTTTATTTATATAGAAAATATCGGGTGGTTATAAGTACTATTCTTTTGAGGTAAGGGTTGTTATTTTCTTCGTAAATGATGTTATTTCTTTCAATATCATTATACCGAAATATTAGTATAAATTTTATTATGAAAATTTTACCTTTTCATGTCGAGGTTACTTATAAAACCCCAACTTTTTGAATAAAGATGAATTTTCTATAAATATTATTTTTGAATATTATGGAGTGAAATTGACATAATGTTATAGTTGTGGATAATATTTATAAATTTTGCATAGTATGCAAGTTGTTATATTATATTCGATTGGTTGGGGAATATTCGTTTTAACAGGGAATATTCGTACAACGGCGCAATCATTGGTGGACCCCACAATAGAATTATTGTCAGATTGAGAAAACGACAAATATATTTTTATGAATATAACGGCAGAAGTTTTACCGTTGATATTGTTGAACTACTTTCGGTAGTAAAAAAGTGCGATGTCTGGCATTAGTTGCGTAGTAGCACGCGGTATTGATTATTGATACTTACGTGAGAAGTCATTCAGTTTTGTTCAATTATTGCTATAGTAATTGTTGCATAGTATCTCACATTATTTGATTCAATTATTTTTGATATTTAATATATTGTTAAAATCAATAATTGAGATGACAAAATTATTAATATTATTATTTGCAATATTAACGATGTCTAAAAGTTCTGTCAAGGAGAGGTTTGGTCACCTAATTCTGGCGCTTGATAGAGAGAAATCCTTATGGAAAGCCCCTCTTTCTTGGGAACGACACAGTCGATTAATATTGTGAATTGTAATAAAGATGATAAATATTTTTAAAATTATTAAGGTGATTTTTATGAAGTTTGCTTATTTTATGGATTCTTATTTACCCATTTTTCAAAATAATCGGTAGAAAATTATTTAAAGGTGGGGCCCACGTGTGGGGGCCACATGTGGGGCCCATATGTGTTGGAAAAATGATTTTGGAAATGGAAGAGTATACTTATGGAAGTATATGTGTGTATTGAGTATATGGTGGGAGAAAATGAGATGTGAAAGTGATGGGTGTGTGAGTGGAAAATGGTGGAAAAGTGGTAGTGTGATAGTGATGTGTAAGAGTGTAGTAAATTTAATTATTGGGTGGGTGGGGGATTGATGTTGGTTATGGGGGAGAAAAATTAAGTGGTGTATATATAATATTGATATATATAATATGAAAACATGTGTTTATATATGTGTGTTATATTTTAATTTGTGTTGTAATCTTATTGGTTAATGGTTTGACTTAATTGTAGTTGATTGAAGAAAATGATTTTGAAAAATTATTTCGTTCATGAACAGTACACTTCCATTCTCCTATAAATATAAGCTCATTCCTTCATTATTTCTTACGAATTCACTGAAACTCTAGAGAGAGAAAATTATAGAGAGAAAGAAGAAAAGATTTTTGCTACTTAACTACTCTTATATTCAGTTCTTTTACGGTAAGGGGTGTTATTCTTTCTTATTCATGAAGAGAACTGTTGTTATTCCATTGCTTATTATTCTGTTGGAATAACCTATATACGCGGTCTACCCTATACTTGGTGACATTCTTCTATTATTCTGTTGGAACATCCTGTCACGTGTGTTTTAAAACAGGACTGGTTTTCGTCTTTATTATTATTTTGTTGGAACATCTCATCATGTGTTTTACTTTGGGACTGGTTAAAATCTTATTATTATTACATTGGAAGATCCTTTCTATGTGTTTTACACCGGACCTAGTTCCGTCTTTATTATTCTGTTGGAACATCCTGTCGGTCCAAAGTTTTCCTAACCTAGTTTTGTTATTATTATTCTATTGGAATAACCTGTCTATGCGAAGTATCGCATGCATGGTGATTTCTTTTGTTATTCCATTCTTTATTATACTCAGTTGGTTAAAGTTTTGACTTCTATACTACATGAAATTAGTAGAATATCCTTGATATTTGCGCTTCATCCAGTATCTTTTCATGAAAATATTCTTCTGATCATTCTTGAATTTTACTCTACAAAGCAGTATCATGTTGACAATTTGGACATTATTAGTTCCTGGATAAATTAATTCTTGAACTTGTTTTATTGAATTCTTATATCATTGTCATCATCCTTATATTTATATATTTTTTAAAGTCATCTGTGGCCTGTAGTGCATAGACGGACTTGATATGATTATGACCAGGGATTATTCGGTGTAATCATGACCGTAATGTTACAAATGATGTGGTAAAAGTCCTCATTGGCCCGTAGTGCATTGATGGACAGTTGTTGGCATGATCATGACCATTAATCAATACACAAATATTCTTGGCCCGTAGTGCATGGATAATTGTGGTCGTGATACTAAAGAATATCCTTGGCCGTAGTGTAGGGGTGATTCGATGATGTGGCATATTTATTAAGCTGAGTCTCAGCGATAACAGTGATGAAAAACCTTTTAAATCATAACAGATAGTAGATTTTATTTTCTACTTGACTCTTTTAATGGATTGCTTGTTCCTCTGCAGTTAAACTTGATGTCTATTATATTTTATCAGTTTAACATTGTTGGAAACTAATGATAATTTATTACGCATTATCTTAGTCATAATATTTCTTATTGGGCTAGTTGAGCTCACCTTTCTTTTCTTTGTTTTCTTCTTGAAATGAGAATATATTTGGGACGAGTCGGGGAACGGAGTGATGGTCCAGAGGATAGCATTAGTAGTCCTCACTATTATGTGAAATAGTGTGATAATAATTATAATGAGGACTCCTTTTGAGTTTGTATAATCTCTAGTAGACAATATTTGTATTCAAACTGACAGTTTATGTTTTGTCGTATTGTACATGACAATTGTATTAGTAAGTTGTATTTGAATTCTGTACCATGTATCTGGCGACCCAAGATGGGTGATGTATACCTAATTTTGGGGCGTCACATTACTATTCACGTATATAGTATTATTCACATATACGACACTATTCACGAATACGGTACTATTTATGGGTACAATTCACGAAGTATCATTTTTCTTATGAAATTTCTACCTTTCCATGTCGGAGTTACTATTCACGTATACGACACTATTTACGAATACGACACTATTCACAAAAAATGAAAATTTCTCTTCTTTGTCCAAGATGTCTATTATGGTTACTATCTTTGATTGTATCCATGTTTTGATCTTCATTCTTGAATTTTACTCCACTATGGTTTATTATGGAGTATTTTTGAACTTGTGTTATCTAAAGTATGAATCCCTAATCTTTGTCCTTTTATCTCACTAGATTCGTTTCTTTAAAATATTTTTCATCATCCTCAGTCCTAAATGATGATATAACTAAATATCTTTGGCTTGCAGTGCAAATATAAATGATTACCTGATGAATATCTTTGGCCCGTAGTGCAAAGATGAACATGTGTTGAGATGAACATGACCAACTGGTGATACAAATGAATATCTTTGGCCCGTAAAACAAAGATGAATATTTGTTTCAAGATGTATATTGATTGTTGTTACAAGGATAAAATATTGATGATGGACTTTTAAATCATAGAAGATATTAGATTTAATTCTCTACTTAACTCTTCTAATGAATTGTTATTTTCGCTGCGAATATTGATCTAAAACTTGTTGTCCATTATATTTTATCTGATTTATTGAAGGCTAACGATAATTTGTTCTACATTATCTTAGTCATAATATTTTTTACTGGCTAGTTGAGCTCACCATTTTCCTTTTTGTTCTATTTTTCTTATCGGGAGGCGAGAATAGCGGGAACTAGTCGAGGTTTGCAGTGATGTTTCAGGGCAGTTGTTTTAGAAGTCCTCACTATTTTGTAAAATAGTGTATTAATAATTTGTAATGATGAGTTATTTGAGTTTGAATACTGTCTAGAAGACAATATTTGTATTTAAACTCATAGCATATGTGTTGTCATATTTTGCACGACAATTGTAATAATGAAGTTATAGTTGTTTTCTGTACCATGTATTTGGCGACTCAGAATGGGTTGTGTGAACCTATTTTGGGGATGTCACATACATAGTTTGGAAAGTTTAATGAACACAAAATGTATTCATAACTGAAGCAATCATCTAAACCCCTTATTCTTAATGTAAATGTTCATGATGTTATGCACAAGCTTATTAAACTGATAGCTTCAAACACTTTATAAAATAAAACAAAAGCATTCCCACGATAAAATAGGTTGCTCATAAGATACACTAGTACAAAGTAGTAAATAGACAACACTTAAACCACAACGTTTTTATAAAAAACGTTGTGGTATTTTTTTCAACAATATTTTTTAACAAAACGTTGTAGATAAATATGAAAAAACATTATCTATTTAAAAAGGGCATTTTTTGGTTTTAAATAGATAAAGTTTTTTTTTATAAAAACGTTATGTATCTAAAAAACACGGAGCTCAAAAGAAAGGCAACTAAATGAAAACTTAAAATTAAATCTGCTCTCTTTCACAGAGAAAGAGGCTTCAAGTCCTCTATTTCCTTTCTCACGTCTTCGTCTATCATCTCTCTCTGTTTAGCCTCTTTTCATTCCATCTGGAAAACAAAAGCTAGGGTTTGCTAGATTTCCTGTAACTCTCAAATCTCTAGATCCATGGCAAAGACAAGAGGAGGGCACACCTTTAACACCGATCGACAGTCGGTTTAACGAAGCACAAAATATTGGAATTTTTTCGCCGAATAAGGAGAAATGGTGAGGAACGCTCACATATTAGGATTTTTCCGCCAAATATGTAAGCTACTATTTCTCCATACAAAACACTGTGTTTTTTTTTCGATGGCGCCACTCCGCTCTCAAGCGCCGAATCATCATCGCCTCGTCAGTGGCGGCGAGAAAATGCCAGACTAAAATCCATAAAACCGCGAGAAATTGCTCCTTAATCATGTGAGGTATTTGTAATTTACTACATCTGTTATCATGAAATCGGAAGTAAGTAGTGCTAGTGACTTAGAGGTTTATTCAATAAATTGACACGTAAATTATTTTGATTAGTTTGTGTTCATTATGTAGTGGTATTTTTTTAAAGAAAAGTAATATAAATCTATATATGGTTGTGTACGTACTACTTTAAGAAAATAATGATTTTTATTATTATTTGTGATTAGAGGAAAAAAGGTGGAGATATCTTCCCACTAAATTTACCACTGCAGCATTAAGCTATATGATTTACTCTTTAAGTTGGTTTAAGAGTATTGTCAGTAACGAAGTGAGTGTGGTAGTTCACTTAGTTGTTGTTTATTATTTGAATATTCACAAATTTATATAATTTTTATGTTCAATTGAGTGTTTTGTCTTATTTATTTATTTTATTAATCGCTTAAGGCCATGAGGTTGATAGAACTTGCCAAGGATCTTGAGAACCAGAGACAGAAGAATGATGCCAAGGGTAAAAGGAAAATCATAGATAAAACAGATATAGTTGGGACCACTCTAAAAGGAACTGAAACAGTCCTTGGAAGTTGTAATCAAGAAGCAATAGACGAAATGTAAGCCCTATTGTAGATTATGTTATCTAATTTTTAGTCCTAATATGTGAAGTTTTCTAATTTTTGTTTGATGAAAGTGATTAAGGTTGGCGACCTCCTTGTGGTGGAAGAGAATGAGAGTCTAATGCACCATGCATCAACATCTGCTGCTTGTGTTTTCTCATTGTTTTTTCCTTGAAAAACTTAATAGGCTTGCACTCAGTATGTTTGCTAGTGTTAACTTTAGGCGTCATTTAGGTTCTTTGTAATGTAGCATGGTCCATTGTTGAACATACTTGCCCTTTATAGCATTGTTATCAAGTCATCGCCTAAGCGTCGCCTAGGCAACGACAAGGCGTCCTATCGGTACATTTTGGGAAGTTGTTTGGGCGACTTGGTTGGAGGGGAGAAAGGAGTCCAGTCCTCTGCGCAAGGACGCTCCAAGTTAGTGTCGTGCTCCATTTTTTTTTGAACCAAAAGGTTGGTATTGAAAATTAGCAAGTTTTATTCTGCATTGAATATTGATCAGATATGATATCATTACCTGAATGTTCTGATAGCTTGAAGTATAAGCTCAAGCATGTTCCTCAGGTAATGTATAACATTTTATTATTGTTAAATTTTGTCACGTGTAAGGAATTATTTCCACATTGGAGTTGATGGATTATATTTTTTTGGTGATGTGCAGTAAATGATTAGATGCAAGGAAATTCCTAAAGTTTTGGATATACTTTTGACATGTTTTTTTTACGATTTTGTGAATCCAATACGTCATGCCTTTTAGAGAAATCACGATTTAGCTGCAATTAAAATACAAGCCTCTTTTCGTGCATATCTTGTGAGCTTCTCTTTTCTACCCTGAAGCATTAGTATAACTTGGCTAAATCAATTATTAGATATTTATAAGCAATGCGATTGACATTGGCAGGCAAGGAAAGCATTGAGGGCACTGAAGAGAGTGGTGAGGCTTCAAGTCGTGATACGAGGCCAAAATGTGAGATGAATGGTCATCGGTCACTTGAAGTTTCTGCAATCATTGAAAAAGCTCACTCCCAAGTTCAAAGAAGGGTGGAGAGTGAATCTCGTTAAGCATTTGAATCAAATAGGTGGATTTTTGAGGTCTTTGGCGAATTCAAAGAATTGACCGGCCCTATCTTTTGTTGGAATTGTTGTTCTGCGACTTACGAAATTGATTACTTTCAAGTATATTTTGCGAGAAATTCAAGTATCTTTTTTAGTGAATCTTTGCGGAAGGTGGACTATTGAACTAAGAAATGTATATACATTCCACGATAACATAACTTTCAAGTAAATATTGAATTAGAAACATGAACTACTCACTAAACTTGAATTATTAGGTTCATTAGTTTTTGGTTGCTTCTAGTGATCTAATTTGTGGATTTTGTCTTGCTCCTCTTTTTTGGAAATGTTGATTAGCCCAAATTGGTGATAAACAATATCGATGTCCTTATGAATACAGATTTAGCAGACGATTCAACAGTCTGATCTGGAGAATAATTGCATTGGGTGCCAATGAGAGATGTCTGCCTATCATTCTTGTAACATTAGATAGGTAATTATGTCCTTAAGTATATTGTGTTTCTGTTTCCATTTAAGATTGTTATTCATCTATCCTTGCTCCTATAGCAAACATAGTGTTTCTTCCTTTCATTTTCTGTTCAAATCAAGAAAGCCTTACCTACTGAGTTATAAAGAAAATCACATAAGGTCAAAACAAACTGGTGGCTTTGCCTATTGCATAACAATGGTTGATGTGCTACTTATTTTTACTCATTAATATTCTGCTATATATGTTGACTTAATTAATTTATTTATTTATTTATTATCATGTAATAACTCTGTTTATTGATTTTTGTTTTTATGATATGGAAGTTGAGGTTCGTCAATACTCTAGAGCTATTATTCTTACCGAGCTTATATGGATTTTGGATTTCCAGATATTTTTATCTCTCGAGAGGTAACCAAGCTTAATTGGTCACTAAATTTGTAATGACCCAATGAAATTGTCTTGATGGAATTATCTTGACCTTTTTTTCTTCTTCCCTGTGTTCTTTTCTCCAACTGTTTGTTTTTTCCTTGTAGGGTGGTTTATGAGTTAAAAGGCAAAAACAAACCGTTGATATACTTTATCATATAAAAGTGTGTTCATAGGATGAAAGGGGGAGAATACAGTTTTAAGTACTGTTTGCTCCTTTGTTATATGTGTAGTGACATATTACTTTCTGTATTCTCTACTTTTGCCTTTATCTTCTCTCATATTAAAGCTATTTGAACTAAATAACAACTTTATTCTCCCTTCTACCTTTAAAATTGTGTACTGCTTGCAGAGTGTGACACCGCATTAGCACCATATAAAAAGGAGATCAGGTAAACCTATTTGAAATTTAGAAATCAATCAGTGAATTTCTTAATTTGTGCAAGACTAGGAGAACAGTCCCATTGGTTTTTATTGCCTTTGTTTTCATTACTTGAGATATGATCAAGCAACCCTTGTATGTTTCTTCCCGATTTCGCTAAACCTAGTTATATATTAGCAAAAATTTAATTAACATTATATATATTTTCTTTCTTTCTTTTGAAGATTTTGGAGAAATGAAGAAGTTTGAAGTCAAACCTAATGGACACACTTTCATTCGCCTACTTAGTGCATTTTAAATTCTTTGCCGATTAGATCGAAGTGTATGCTATTTATTATGTAGTCTAAGTTTGCCACACTTTCTTTATTTTACCATATTTTGACATGTAAGTTGGAGTGCTAGATGATAGATGACTTCAAGTTTCGGATGGGTATTATCTTACATGTGATGGTTTCGTGACATTTCTATAAATTCTAGTAGAAAAGCTGTGGATAGTTTGTTGGTAGACTATTCAAGTATATATTGGTTCGTATTTTTAATAACATCGATATTGATTATTATCGGTTTAACACAAAGCTATATACCGTTTATCATTCTGGGGTATGCAATTGTTGTGATGATATGATGATTCTTTGGTCTTAGTTTAAATAAATTTCGCTATGCATGACTTATAGCTGCACATTGGAATAAAACACCTCTTATGGATGATACAGCTGCCAAAGTAATTATTTGAAACTTTTATGCTATTATACTCTGAATCTTATAGTTCCTAATACTCTAATTTTTTTAATCTTTCATTTATGGAACAGATCATTGAGCTTGTTGAGCAGTCTAAGGGTTGGTCATCAGTAGAAGCATCTAGAGATAATACAAAAAACGTTAGGGAGTTATATAATATTTCTACTGCTGAATATGTTCATCGTCGTGGAGGATTCTTGGTTAGGGAGTTTACTGTCTATCATGTTGCATTTCATGCAATTGCAGATCTTAGGAAATTCACTGATTGATTTCTAAATTTCTTTGTTAGGGAGATCTTAGGTTGCCTGTTATCATAACTTGAGACATTTCTTAATTGCTTATAACGGTGAGACATTTCTCAGTTAGTAGTTCTGTAGAAGTAGATGGATGTTTTTATGGTAAATGTGATTACATATTGCATATTTTTCATATGAATAAAGTATAGAGAGGCTCTATACCTTTCTCCCAATTTATGTATATCTGTTTTTCTAGAATTTTTGAAATTTTCCTCTATTTGCTAATGTCTTATCATACTTTGAAGATAAGAATGTTTGTGGAAACTGTAGAATTGTGTGTGATTGGATTACCTAGAATCTTTGATAAATGATTGAAGTTACAACTCTTTTAATCTTTCAGGCTACAATATGCTAATCTTTTAGGCATTAGCATATTGCAGGTGCATTGGTAATGTAGGTGAACCACAACCTTTTTTTTCTTTTTTTTAATCTACAACATTTTAAAAACGTTGTCTAAATGTGCCTAAACGTTGTCTGATATATTAAACTACAACATTTTTATCCAGAAAACGTTGTGGAATCATACCTTTTACAACGTTTTTAAGCATCTGCTAATTTATGGAAAACAAATCTACAACATTTTTTCCTTAAAAAACGTTGTATAATGTGCTTAACTACAACGTTTTAAAAACGTTGTGTAAGGGTGTCAACGACGTTTTTCTGACTGAAACCACAACATTTTTTTCGCATTGTCTATTTACTGTTTTGTAGTAGTGATAAAATCCAAAAGAGAGAAAATTTATACACCTAGCTTAACTTTGGCAAGTCTAATGTCAATTTTTTTTTCCAAATCCAATAAAAGTTTCAATTTTGCTATAATATAAAAAAGAAATTTGCAAGAAAATCACACCATTTACTACAACAAAACAAATGTAAAATAAATTAAATTTTACCAAAATCCAAACCCAAATAAAAAAATAGAAATAATATGCTTTAGTGATTACCATCATGTCATACATTAAAACTAATAAATGAAGAGCATTTCAAATAAAAAATCTAACAAAATAATTTTTCTACCAAGAAAGAAGTTTGCTGATTGCTTGGAACGTAACAAAAGTCATGAACCAATTACCTGACGTAAGTTGCAAAACATTAAAAAAGGTAGTAATATTTACAATGAGTCCAACAACACCTCCGGATATACGATATTTGTCGTGGTAGATGATCCATTAGGAGGGGGAGAAGGACAATGATGCGATCAACTGACGTGCATCTAGACATGGCCACATATAGGTGACCATGGCTGAATACAGGTAAACGTAGATCTACACCAACAAACTTGGCTGACTGGCCTTGCGACTTATTGATTGTTTTAGCATATGTTAAGCGTACTGGAAATTGGCGTCTAGTCATTTGAAATGGTAAATCTTTGGACAACGGTGATAATGATATCCGCAGGATGAAACACAGATTCAAAGATTTGCCACGAGTTTGAATTCTAGCCTCAATAACCCGTGATGCGTACTTGACAACCATTAGTTTGGTCCCGTTACAAAGTCCATCTTTCGGGGCTATATTCCTCAACAATATGATGGGGCACCCGACCTTTAGCTCTAACTTGAAAGGCGGTAAACCTGACGGGTTTAGAGAATTTAGAAACTCACTTGGATATTGATTAGTGGTAGAACGATAGAGTTCATCCCCATCTAACACCTTGTCAGCTGCCAAGTAGGTATACATCTCGCTAGGATAAATTTATAGAGCATCATCATTGATAACTCAGATATCATCATTCTGAGCGGAAAGAATTGTGCGCTCAGTTAAGTAGGATGGGGTTACCGCACTGAGCACATCTAGTTGTGGATAAACTCTGGAAATTAGTTCATGCAAAATTCGACACCTATGTATTGTTAGAGGAAGTTCCACAGTATCTTGCGTACTGATCCCAATCTAAGTATGATGTGAAACATATCAGTACATATAAATGAATAATTAGATGGTTTTATATAAATAATCTATAATATAAATCACCTCTTCCAAGAAGGATGCGTGAAAAGAATTTGCAGAATGATTGCTATTCAATCGCATGTTTATGCTCAAAGTCAATACGCACACACTCGCCCACATTTTAGAGCGTCTTAAAGATGCACAAACAGTTTGTTCTCACTGACCCTTAGGTATCACCGATAGTATTTAACGAAAATCCCCGCCAAACACAATCGTGATACCATCGAATGGTCGGTTATCATCACAGACATCACGAAGTGTGCGATCAACTGCCTCAACACCATGTCAATGCTGCATGGGAACTTCATCCCATATTATCAAGCGAGCCTCCCTAAATAATTCCCCATGCGGTGACTATTTACTGAAACCACATATCGAGCTTTCTATAATATCGAATGGAATGCAAAATGTAGAATGAGCTGTCCGACCGCCTAACAACAACAACGATGCAATTCCTGATGAAGCAACTGTTACGACGATATGACCCTCACTACGCATTTTAGTGGTGATGGTGTGGTATAAAAAGGTTTTCCCTGTTCCTGCACCTCCACTGAGGAAAAACATTTTGCCCTGATTGTCAGCAACGGAGATAGTGATAGCATCATAAGCCGTACATTGAGCATTATTTAAATCATCAATATTTAAAAGGTAATTCAGTTGATTAACTTCATTTCTTAGTTGCATATGATCGATCAATAATCTATTACCTGAAATAGAGCTCCAATTTTGAACGGGGTATGGCATAGGTGGGAAGTCATCCAATTTTTTACCAGATTCATGTAGCAACTTATCAATCAAATATAAATCGTAATCTTCGATTTGAGGCTGCGTTGGATCGCATATGCCAAAAGTTGTTTGTAGCGTGTGACGAAGATCATCACATATATGGACGAAATTGATTCCACAGAGTGCATGGCTGTATTGGGGAGAATTCTACCAGAATGATATAGGATAGTCTCCGTAACTGGTATCCCGTATTCATAGTTGAAGCCTCCAGGAGGCAGTGTACCCACTATGCATCATCTTCCAAGATCCCAATAGTTACACATGTTGATTTAAAAATATCATGAAACACACCATTGATCGTGCGTAGACCATCAAAAGAATGCGGTCCTCTAAAGACTGTTAATAGCAATCGAAGGTAAAACCGCTTCCCAGAATTGGGCGTAGCAAAGTATAATCTGCCAATTGATGAGTAGGTTTTTAACCTAAGATTTATATTTATTTAGCTTGATATATTGTTAGTTTTTGAGTATTTCATGTTGCTTTTGATGGGTTTTTATTTTTATTGCAGGATATTAAGTGAGCACATCAAAATGCTAGCATTGGAAGAAAGTTCAAGAAAAATCTGGACATACAGCATGACCGGCGCTGGGCGTGCCATGATGACAAAGGAACCAGCGCGGGGCACTCTGCATATAGATAAGTTACTAATCTACTAGCGCGGGCTATGCCACTTTAGTGAAGAACCTGGCGCAGGGCGCACCGGTCGGACGGGTCAAAAGTTGTTTTGTTTTGTTTTGCTGGAAACTGAGTTGTGTTGGGAGATATAACTTCATTATGTAAGAAGGTTATATTAAGAGTGTGTCAAGGAGGTTATTTCATATTAATGGGGATTCTTTGTTTAGAAAACTTGTTGGGTTTAATTAGGAGTTTGATTTTTATTGGAATTCCTATAGGATGACTTTGAGATGGATTAGAATTGGAAAGGGTTCAGCTGAAGGGAATTAACTTATGCTAAGGAGGAAAGTGCTAGAGATATCCATCAATTGAGAATACACTTAGAGAGCCAGAACTTAGAGACAATCTTGGAGGAACGAAGGAATGAGGTGATTTCATGAAGATTGCATATTTGAAGGGCGAGAAGGGTGGTGTATTACTATTCTTCTTTGGGGATTAGTAAACGATGATCCGAATAAGCATTTAGTCAGCTTTTTGGAGATATATGACACCCTCAGATACAATGGGGTGTCCAATGACGCAGTCAGACTTCGCGTGTTCCTGTTCACACTGCGGGACAAGGAGAAGAGTTGGTTACATTCTCTATCGCTGGGATCAATAACAACATAGGAAGATCTTGCTCAAAAATCCTTGGCCAAATTTTTCCCACCAACAAAGACTACAAAAATGAGAAATGAGATTACCATGTTTGAACAACAACATGGGGAATCTTTGTGTGAGGCATGGGAGAGGTACAAGGAATTGCTCAGAAAGTGCCCACATCATGGATTACCTAAATGGCTGCAGATGAATACATTCTACAATGGGTTGAGTGGAAATCTCAAGACTAGTATAAATGCAGCTTCGGGTGGAGCATTTATGGCCAAGAGCTACGCGGAGACGTATAAGTTGATAGAAACAATGGTGGCTAACAACTACCAGTAGCCTACGATAAGAATGACAGAACCTAAGGTAGTTGGGGTGTTAGAAGTAGATGGAGTGACGACGTTAGCAACACAGATTTCAGCGCTATCAAAGAAGGTGGATGCTTTGTCGGGTGCACAAACTCAGCAGATTGCGGTTATTTATGAATTATAAGCGGGGGAACATTCTACGAAACAATGTGCTATTAACCCAGCTTCAGTGCAATTTGTGTGTAGCTATAGCAGGATTCCACATAACATATATCCGAATGCCTACAATCCGGGGAATATGAATCACCCAAATTTTTCGTGGAGTAACAACCAGAATCAACAAGCTTCATGACCATCTTATCCCCCGGGATTTCAGAATCAACATCAACAATCAGCTCCGCACCAAGAGAAAAAGACAGATTTAGAAGAGCTATTGTCAAAATATATGTCGAGCAATGAGGTGGCTATGAAATCACAAGCAGTGGCCATAAAGAACTTAGAAAATCAGTTGGGACAACTAGCTTTTGCTTGAATAATAGTCCTCAAGGAACTCTACCCAGTGACACAAAGAAAAATCCAAAGGGGAATCATGAGCAGTGTCAAGCGATTATGTTAAGGAGTGGAAAACATCTTGAGAGGCAGAAGATAGAAAATTTGGCTAAAAAAGATGATGACAAAGAAGGTGAAAACAAAGTGGTTGAGGACAAACAAAGCGAAAAAAAGCAAGTGGATAAGAGCAAGACAGAGATTGAGTACGTTGTGTATCCTCCACCACCATTTCAGCAAAGAGTTCAGAAACAAAAGTTAGACAAGCAATTTTCCAAGTTTTTAGAAGTTTTTAAGAAACTTCAGATCAACATTCCTTTCAAAGAAGCCCTAGAACAAATGCCAAGTTATGCTAAATTCTTGAAGGGAATTCTGTCAAGGAAAAAGAAGTCGGAGGATTTTGAAACTGTAGCATTGACGGAGGAGTGTAGTGCAGTTCTACAAAGGAGGTTACCGTCGAAGTTGAAGGATCTGGGGTGTTTCACTATTTCGTGCACAATCGGAAACATGGCCTTTAAAAAGTGTTTATGTGACTTGGGGGCAAGTGTGAACCTCATGCCATTATCTGTATACACTGAATTAGGTTTACTAGCACTGAAACCGACAAACATATCTCTACAGTTAGCGGATAGATCAATAACGTACCCAAGAGGAATTGTGGAAGATATCTTGGTTAAGGTTGAAAAATTTATATTTTTAGTTGATTTTATAAATTTGGATTATGAAGAAGATAAAAATATCCCAATCATCCTAGGGAGACCATTCTTGGCTACGGGTAAAACTCTCATCAATGTGCAAAAAGGTGAACTAACCATGAGGGTTCAAGATCAGGAAGTCAAGTTCAACGTGTTCAAAGCTATGAAGTTCCCTACAGATGAAGAAGAGTGTTTCCGGGTGGATGTCATTGATCGGATAGTTAATGAAGACATGGTTAAAAGTTTGAGTAATGATCCATTGGAAACTACACTATTGGGAGACAAAGATTTGGATGATCTAGAGTTTGTAGATTATTTGCATATGCTGGATTCATTGCCACGAGCTAGTAGATTCAAAGTACCATTTGAGCCACTATACACAGAAGAAAAAGCCACGACAAGAATGAAACCTTCATTGGAGGAGCGACCTACTCTTAAGCTTAAGCCGCTTCCTAAACACCTAAGGTATGCGTATTTGGGCAATTTTAATACTTTACTTATTATTATTGCATTTGCGCTTAACGAACTGCAGGAAAGTAAGTTGCAGAGAGTTCTTAGAGAATACAAATCGGCCATAGGATGGAAAATAACATATATAAAGGGGATAAGTCCATCCTTCTACATGCATAAAATTCTTATGGAAAAGGATGCAAAGCCAATAGTGGAACAACATAGATGGTTAAATCCAATCATGAAAGAAGTGGGGAAGAAAGAAATTCTGAAATGGTTGGATGCGGGCATTATTTACCCAATTTCTGACAGTGCGTGGGTCATTCCAGTTCAATGCATGACAAAAAAGGGAGGAATGACCGTAATACAGAATGATGATAATAAATTAATTCTGACGAGGACAGTGACCGGTTGGAGGGTTTGCATGGACTATAAGAAGCTGAATAAGGAAACCCGCAAAGACCACCTCCATCTACCTTTTATCGATCAGATGTTGGATAGGTTGGCAGGGCATGAATTCTACTATTTACTAGATGGATACTCGGGGTATAATCAAATAGTCATAGCTCCTGAAGATCAAGAGAAGAAAACTTTCACGTGCCCAAATGACACCTTTGCATTTAGAAGAATGTCTTTTTATGATGCCCCCAAATCCGGGTATCTTCCAACTCGACATATGGTGTTATAGTTCACACATACATTCAATTGAAATTCCTCAAAAGAACGAATATGTCTTATATATATATTCCAAAAAAATATTACCATTCCCCAGGTTCTTAATAACCATTACATTTGTTCTTGTCATAATATCAAATATTAATATCATTCACCTATACTATTACATAAGTAATCTACATGTTTGCCTTAGCCTTTCCTTTATCCTTGCCGGATCCTTCGGCCCGTTCGGTCTTAGCTGCATTTATATGGTTCAAGCAAGAGTGAGCATAACTAGCTCAGCAAGTATGACAATTTCAATAAATAGCATGCTTGAAACATAGAAATCGTATATCTTCAATAACTGAATAATAGTTATGAAGTACTATTGATAATTCAAAATAGCACTTCACTTTTCTTTAAAACGATTCACAATGAATAATATTCAGTAAAACATCAATTTCGGTTAAAGACCATGAGCATTTCATACTTTCTTTGAAAAGGACAACCCGACACTAAGTCCGTAAGTCCGACATATCTTACGAGCACGTCTAGGTGATCAGCCTATAGTACTCTATGTTGATCAACACTACATTCTTTAAACGTATATACGTTTAAGTTGTGGCAACCTCACATGCGTGTCGTTTGATGAAAAAACATTTGTTTAGCATACTCAGTCTTCGTTTGAAAACCACTCCCAATAATTTGGAAAAACATTCACAATACTTTGATAGATTATAAGTAATCCAACATATCGTAAGTCTAGCCAAAAGAATTGGCTTCGACTTCATCATACATCAATTCATGCGTAAGAATACATGAATCACAAAGCTAGTCCAGATTGAACTGAGATAAGGATTAGAACACTTGCCTTTAGCGCCTGCTACTATTTATTGCACGTTCTATTTAAGTCTTTAAGGTCTCTACAATATATGATCACATAACGTAACACATTAGGTCACGAATAAGCATACATGGTTCCTAATGAATCTTACCCTTCTTCTCAATCTAATCATGACTTAAATTTGTTATTATTAGTTCTGGCTTATCACATTACACTTCTCTGATATTCAATTAATCTTTCATTAACCTTCAGTTGTAATACTTAAGGTCTTTAACATCAATTAAGAATGTTACTTCAAGTTCTTTAAGGTTGTACTTCACTACTAACTATCTGTTTTTCTTTTTATCTTCATTATCTTTCTTTACTATTCAAACCCCTAAATTTGGTCATACTGCAGCGCTAACTTCCTTCCTTGACCCATGCCGCGACGACTCATCGATGAGGTTCACCTTGGTTCGTGGCTGCGACGCCTAACTTGAAGACATTGGGCCACATCGGCGCCAAACTCCAGAGAGAGTCATAGCATTTTCTAAGACCGCTGGTGCTTCAAATCGCCACCTATTTTTCCTGAAATTTTGCATGCATGACGCCCACTTGTGCACCGTAAAATTTTGATGATTTTTAACTTTGTGAACTTCCCGGACTCCAAATTTGATCATTTTAAGTCCGAATTGACTCGTTTAAAAGTCGTTAGCTCACAAATCACATACTCTACGTGTTCATGCTAGAATTTTACTTTTTTGGCTCCGTTAACTCGAAATTCACTTATGAGTTCATTTTTAATGAAAACGATAAACATTAATGAACGTTCAACACTCGTTTCTTCGTTCTAAGTCGGAATTCGGTCATTTTCGAGTCTGCAACTCTATAATGCTGAATAAGACTTGTTCCCATCAAAAACCAATTTTTCCAAGCTCAATATCAAAATTCGACTTCCATTTTGAGAATTTCACGAATTTGACGATTATCGTCCATTCGTGTGAATTCCGACATAACTTCGTTACTTATGAGTTGTTCTTCATTTCAAATGGATTATTTCCATTATATTGACATCTCAAAATACATATTACATCAACTTATTTTACATGATAAGTTATTACTTATTCTTCATGAGTTTATAACTTATGAAAGTATAAACTACATACAATTTCATTTCTCATGACTTATAATGGATTAAGTCTTCTAACCAACATCCTTACAATCTTCGTCTCATACAAACTTCATTCATGTAAACATGTTACAAGTCTTACAAGTTTTTCCTTAGTTCATAACTTATCTATGAACAAAGTGCTTATTTACGGCTTATTAAGACTTAAGTATTTAGATTATTCATTCTTATCATTTCTTAGCATACATCTCTATTAATCCACACTTCTCTTATCAACCTACAATTGTAGAGATGGAAGACTAATGACATATGATCATTACTTTTGATGATCAAGCTTTTCTTCTTATTTTCTAACAATGAAGTCTAGATTATTCTTACTTATTCTCCCTAACAATTAAGTTGTAATGTGTTGGATGAAATAAACAAGTAACAAATGAGTTAGCAAGTCCTCTATTTATAGGATTTCCAAGGTAAGGGTATAATAGTCAATAGACAAATCCCACCTCCTTAATCACCTCCTTACTATTCATTACTTTAACACTAAGTTTACTTGATCATCAAATCTTTTGCTTGGCCATCACAACTTTTTCTTGGTCACCAAGATTAACCATATGATCATGGGTTGCCCCATGGGTCACCCTAACCCATTGGATTAATAGTTTGGGCTTTAGGTTTAACTTACTTATCCTACACTTGGGCTTGTATTAACAAACTTAATTGGACTTTACATAACCAACACATGGACTATAACAATAGTTTACATTGGGCTTAACCATTACTTACACTTGGGCTTGCACATTAACTTCTATTGGGCTTTATAAATTGCTACACAATCTTACAAGTCCATTTCATTTGGATTAAAGCCTTAGAACGTATACTCTACGTATTATTCTCGTATTCTCACTCGTATAATTATTCAACATATACGACATACCATCTTCGTACATATTCATATAATACTTCGTATCATACTCGTATTCATTACCTCGTACAATACATACATATCATGCGATCATTACTTTAACTTCTTAACGCTTTATTTTCCCTAATGTTCTCAAATTAAGTCCGCAGGCGAAAAATTACGTTTTCCACACTCGAATTATTATTACATAATCCATCTCACCTTGGTATTCTATCATTACGTATTTCTCGGAAGTTCAAAATTAATTCCCGAGCGGAAATCGATGAATAGTATTTTTTGGAAAATTTCTCAAAAAGTTTTTATTGTTGTCTTAGAAATTCAAACACTTTAATTCCTTCACGTAGTCAAAATACTACGACTTTCTGACGTTTCTAGGTTATAGAACGACATTCATCTTACTAACACATAATAATAACAAATAATATGATTTTATTCATTATTTAATTAAATAAAATTATTTTACATTAGATCCGAATTTCTCGATCATTACATTCTTCCCCCCTTATAAAGATTATGTCCCCAGAATCTCATCTCACATTACGCAAACAACTGAGGGTAATCCTTCCTTATCTTTTCTTCCAATTCCCACGTTGCTTCTTCGGCATCGTGGTTCTTCCATAACACCTTTACAGAAGGTATAACTTTGTTCCGCATAACTTGTTCTTTTCTATCGATAATTTGAATCGGCATCTCTTCATACGTTAACTCTTTCTCGATATGAATAGGCTCATACTCTATTACGTGCTTATAATCCGGCTTATAAGGACGTAACACCGATACGTGAAACATATTATGTATTCATTCTAGGTCTGGAGGTAATGCTATCATATAAGCTACCTCGCCTACCCATTTTAACACTTAAAAAGGTCCTATAAACCTTGGACTTAACTTTCCCTTCTTTCCAAAGCGTATCTTTCCTTTCTAGGGAGACACCTTTAGAAATACATACGAGCCTACCTCAAACTTCCTATTCACTCGATGCTAGTCCGCAACTTTATCTGTCTGTCTTGAGTTGCTACGAGATGCATCTGTATCAACTTCACTAAATCCGCTGTTTGTTGCACCAATTCAGGTCCAAGCATTCAGCGTTCTCCTACTTCGTCCCAACACAATGGTGTTCTGCACTTTCTTCCGTACAAAGCTTCGTAAGGCGGCATACCTATGCTTGCATGATAACTATTATTATATTCAAATTCTACTAATGCTAGATGATCATCCCAACTACCCTTGAAATCCATGACGCAAGATCTCAATATATCTTCTAACGTCTGAATTTTCCTCTCGCTTTGTCCATCAGTTTGTGGATGATAAGTCGTACTCAACTTCAGCTGCGTTCCCAACTGCTCTTGCAGACTCCTCCAAAAGTTCGATGTGAATCATGGATCACGATCTGACACAATCAAAACTGGTACTCCATATCTGGAAATGACTTCCTTAACATAAAGTTTAGCTAATTGGTCTAAGTTATACTTAACCCTTATTGTCAAAAAGTGAGCCGACTTTGTCAAACGGTCAACTATTACCCCAAATCGCATCATATCCCTTCTGAGTAATCGAAAGTCACACTACAAAATCCATCGTGATATGCTCCCACTTCCACTCTGGAATCTCCAATGACTGTAACAAGCCACTTGGTCGTTGATGTTCGGCCTTAACTTTCTGACAAGTCAAGCACCTACTCACATACTCGGCTATTTCTCTCTTCATGTTTGGCCACCAAAAACTCTGTCGAATGTCTTGATACATCTTAGTACTACCAGGATGAATCGAGTACCTCGAACTATAAGCTTCTTGTAACACTTGATCCTTTAATTCCGTCTCATTCGGAACCCAAATTCTTCCTTCAAATCTCAATAACCCCTTGTTATCAAGACTGTACTTTAAATCTTTTTCTTTGGTTAACCGCTTCTTTATCTGGTCACATTCATCAGTTTTGAGCTGCACCTCCTTGACTCTCTCTACGATGGTAGATTGAATCTTTATCGCAAACAGTATCTGTCCCGACTCACTTGGCAATTTCACCTCTATCTCCATCCTAGTCATCTCTGTTATTAACTCAGTTTGAGTCGTTAATATATACAACTTTTCCCGACCCTTCCTACTTAAGGCATCGACAACTACATTATCTTTTCCGGGGTGATATATGATTTCACAATCGTAATCCTTTATCAACTCCAACCATCTCATCTATCTCATATTCAACTTCTTCTGTGTGAAGATATATTTTAGACTCTTATGGTCCGTGTATATCTCACATTTCTCTCCATAAAGATAATGTCTCCATATCTTTAAGGCAAACACAATCGCAGAAACACTACTATTTCCACAATGCCTGCAGAAACAGAAGCTCGATAAACAATTCTCAAAGTTTTTAGAAGTATTTAAGAAGCTTCATATCAATATTCCATTTGAAGAGGCGTTGGAGCAAATGCCTAGCTATGTAAAATTTATGAAGGACATCTTGTCCAAAAAGAGGAAGATGGGGAATTACGAGATAGTGGCACTAACAGAAGAATGTAGTGCAATCTTATAGAACAAGCTTCCACCAAAGCTGAAAGATCTTGGGAGTTTCACTATGCCGTGCTCTATAGGGGATCAATTCATCGGCAAAGCCCTGTGTGATTTAGGAGCTAATATTAATCTAATGCCTCTATCAATCTATAAGAAGTTGGGGTTAAATGAGGCCAAGCCCACTAGTGTGACCCTATAATTGGCTGACAGATCTCTTACTTATCCGATGGGGATCGTGGAAGATGTCCTTGTTAAGGTGGACGAGTTCATATTCCCCGTGGATTTTATTGTCCTAGACTTCGAAGAAGATAGGGAGGTCCCGATTATCCTAGGCAGACCATTCATGGCTACAGGTAGGACACTAATAGATGTGCAGAAGGGGGAATTGACTATAAGAGTATAGGACCAGGAGGTAACATACAATGTCTTCAGGTTTATGAAGTAACCTAGTGCCTTTAAAGACTACTTCCAAATTAATGTGATTGACAAATCGGTGTGGGAAGTATTCTCTAAAAAATTGCATGTCTGACCCACTTGACGCTACGTTGACAGGTGCTAGTAATATAGAAGAATCTATTCCTCTTGATTGTGCAAAGTGGTTGGATGCACCCCAGAGATCGAAATAGTTCCAGTGACTGTTCGAATCTCTAAATGACTAAGAAGCATCCACTTCCAAGTCACAGCCCTCAATCATAGAACCGTCTGTCCTTGATCTCAAGCCCTTGCCAAACCATTTGGGGTATGCCTATTTAGGGGAGTCATCCACCATGCCAGTTATTATTTCTGCATCTTTAGATGAGGCTTAGGAAGAGAAGCTACTTCATGTTCTCAGACAGTATAAAATAGCCTTGGGGTGGTCTATCTCAAATATAAAAGGTATCAGTCCATCTTTCTGCATGCATAAAATCCTACTCGAAGAGGGGTCTAAGCCTTCTATCGAGCACCAGCGGCGGTTAAACCCCATTATGAAGGAGGTGGTCTGTAAAGAAATAATCAAATTGCTGGACGCGGACATTATCTACCCCATCTCAGACAGTCCTTGGGTTAGTCTTATCCAATACATACCAAAGAAGGGCGATATGATAGTAGTGTCAAACGAGAATAATGAGGTTATTCCCACCAGGACGGTTACTAGATGGAGGGTATGCATGAACTATAGGAAGCTGAACCAGTCCACTCATAAAGATCATTTCCCTCTGCCCTTCATTGACTAGATGCTTGATAGACTCGCTCGGCACAAATTTTATTATCTCCTTGATGGATATTCTGGCTACAATCAAATTGTTATAGCACCCGAAGATCAGGAGAAAACTACATTTACATGTCCATTTGGGACATTTGCCTGCGGAAAATGTCTTTCGGGCTATGTAATGCTCCTGCAACGTTTCAACGTTGCATGATGTCCATCTTTAATGATATGGTGGAACAGACCCTCGAGGTCTTCATGGATGATTTTTCTGTCTTTGGGAGCTCTTTCAAAAATTGTCTACAAAATCTGACTGTCGTCCCGAAAAGATGCGTAGAGACAAACCAAGTGTTGAATTGGGAGAAATTCCACTTCATTGTAAGAGAGGGCATTATTTTGGGACACATGGTATCATCTTGGGGGATTGAAGTAGACAGAGAAAAAATTGATGTTATCGATAATCTACCACTGCCACCATCAATGAAAGGGGTAAGGAGTTTTCTGGGCCATGAAAGATTTTACAAACGGTTCATCCAAGACTTTTCGAAAATTACCAAACCGCTTTGTAGCTTATTGGAAAAGGACGTATCTTTCAAGTTTGACGAGGCCTGCCTAGGAGCGTTTAAATTTTTAAAGGAAAGACTCATCTCAGCTCCTATAGTAGTGGCTCATGACTGGACCTTTTCATTTGAACTTATGTGCGATACCAGTGATTTTGCTATTGGAGTAGTGTTGGGGCAAAGGAGGGACAATGTGTTTCACACGATCTACTCTACTAGTAAAACCTTGACTGATGCTCAGCTTAACTACATCACAACTGAGAAAGAGCTTCTGGATGTAGTATATGCCTTCGATAAGTTCGGCTCATATATTATCAGAACCAAGGTATCGTGTATACTGACCATTCGACGATCAAATATCTTATCTCAAAGAAAGATGCTAAGCCAAGGTTGATTAGATGGGTCCTTCTCCTCCAAGAATTTGATTTGGAGATTCGCGATAAAAAAGGAACTAAAAACCAAGTTGCGGATCACTTATCGAGATTGGAAAACCCAACTCATTCGGGGGATAGTGAGACATATATCAATAACTTCTTCCCGGATGAGCAACTGTATGTTGTTCATGTAGGGATTTCGGCATAAAAACGCAGCGGAAAATATAAATTATCAAGCCAAATCCGAAACCCTAAAA
This sequence comes from Panax ginseng, assembly GCA_020205605.1. Lineage (NCBI taxonomy): Eukaryota > Viridiplantae > Streptophyta > Magnoliopsida > Apiales > Araliaceae > Panax > Panax ginseng. The sequence goes on along the minus strand of CM035127.1, from coordinate 43,854,927 downwards.
CAGGATCCATGCAAAAATAGACATTAACAGTGTTGAAGAGATTATACCGATTATGAAAGGCTTTGACGCGGTCGAATCTCCAAGACAATCCAAACGAACTGCGTCTCTATGGTATCCACACGAACGCCTTGCGAATAAATAAATGACGATCTACGAAAAAGGGGTCTTTATGATACTAGCCACCAAAGGAATGGATTTTGAAATTTCTCTCTAGTCTCTCTCTAAAATGGCTAGTGTTTTTAAGTTATGATTCGTTAACCCTAAAATGATGCATATCATATCATATATATAAGCGGTTAAAAGGATTAATCAAAACCCTTTTAAAATCCGATTTTATTTTTATATATATCTTAATTAAGTCTTACTTAATTAATATATCTATATATAAATTATCCTATTAATTTAAATTTATAATTTAAATACTATCAATCATATTGACATATTTAAATCTTTACAATTTAAATTAATTCCCTTTTTAATTACGTTTTTTGTGTGCGACCCTATAGGTTATTATTACGTTGGCAATAATTTTTAAATCATATTATAAAATTATAAACAGTGAGCGGCATCTAGTAATGCATCACTGCTACCTAAGTAATAATAAAATCGATGATTCGATACAACCTTTCTGTGACCAATGTTTCAATGTAATTTAATCCTTTTAACCTTGACATCCTAGATTAAACTCGAGTCATGGAATATGTCATACTCTTCATAATTTAATCTGAGTTTTCTTGATCAATGAGTAGACTATATGAAACAAGTCACTATTTGAGCATGGCCATGCATTTCATAGTCCTACTCAATCAAGAGGCCTATGGATATCACCCCTAATAAATAGGAGGGTTAAATTCCATCTAGATCACTCATATTTCTCACACGATTCATGATGTATCAATTAATCACCTTTATAGTCCACCCTATTAAAGGTGACCTTTGATGATATCAAAGTACATAAATTCTCGTGTAGTAATATAGTGATTTCAGGTCGGAGGACCATTACATCATTGTCACTATGAGAATCGCTAATGACACTTCAATGCTCCACATAGAATTCTTATGATGGGTCTGTCCAGTACATTATTCTCTAACACATACCTATGCATCGACTTAATATCTCATATATTTATGACCAATGAGATTTGGTCATCAGTCAATCCACATACTAGTCTCAATGCATCATTGGTGTCCTATCAACAATGATACTCAACTAGGGACATTTAAGAGCAATGATAGTCACATACTTGAAACTATATAATTTGTATCACTATTCTAAGGAATTTTATTATGTTAACATTTATATAACTCAGTAAATAAAACCATAATAAAATCATTCATTTATTCAATCAAATATAATATCAAAATGTTAAGCAATTATATCAAATAATTGGCCTCTAGGGCATAAACTCTAACAGTTTAAAGCATAGCACCGTGGTATGCAGACTTTGCAAATTTTGTTGCTTGTAATGTGCTGCCCCCTAACATGAGCTATCAACAGAGGAAGAAATTCTTAAATGATGCAAAGCATTATCTGTGGGACCAGCCATTCCTATTCAAACACTGTGCAGACCATACTCTGCGAAGATGTCTACCTTAAGAAGAAATTGAGGGCGTGCTCAATTACTGTCATTCCTTGAACTACGGAGGGCATTTTTGCGGGCAAAGAATAGCTGTAAAGGTGCTCCAATCTGGTTTCTAATAGCCGACTTTGTTTAAAGATGCTCATATTTATGTATCGCATTGCGATAATTGCCAGAGGGTAGGAACCATTTCAAAAAGGCATGAGATGCCTCCGCAAAATATTCTGGAGGTAGAACTTTTCGATGTTTGGGGAATAGATTTCATGGGCCCATTTCCTTCCTCGTACAATAATCTCTATATACTAGTCGTTGTGGACTATGACTCTAAGTGGGTGGAAGCCGTTGCCTTGTGTAAGGACCCGATATTTTATATGATTTTACGAATATTTATTTTTTATTATTTGGTGTTGATAATTATTTTGAGCATGCGGGGTATGAATTCAATAGGCTAGTAAATTTATTAACTAAGCAGTGTAAAGAAGGTAATAGTGAATACCTGACCAAAATCCTAATACGACTAGTTAATAATATAGTTATTATTATAATTGTATTCCAGAATATTTAGTCAAAGGTAAGTACTGATCAGATAAGGTGTCATATTAGTAAACCCTAATTATCAGTTATGGAACCCTGATGTTAATTAGGAAATTCTAATTCTAGATTAGGTAATCCTAAAACCCTAATAAGAAACCTTAACCCTAATTAGGGTTATAAATAGGAAGTCATTACTTAATATACTTAATATTATGTAGTTGATACTGAGTAGGATTATGTAGGAATAGGTTTATAAAATTTTATCAGGAAATTCAAGTTGAGGATTAGGAAACCCTAACCTAAATATCAACCCCTAATTTCATTTTTAAAACCCTAATTCCCGCTTTGGAAACCCTAATTTCAGTTTCGGGAATCCCAAACCTTATAACCGGGAATTTTAAAACCCTAATTTGGGAACCCAAATGCTAAGTATAAAACCCTAAGGGTTAAAAGTTATGGGATATATGTGAAATAACCAAATTACCCTTCGAATTGTTGGGGAAATGACCAAAATACCCTTAGTAGGTGCAAAATTACCAAATGCCCTTTTTACTTAACTTTTAAGTAAAAGGATATAACCAAATCTTGTGAGTCATCATCCAAGATATGCAATGTGTTAATATCAACTTGGATCAACCAAAATTGAACACCTAACAATATTAGCAACCGTGGAAATCAAAAGGACTAGGAATTAAAGTAAGAAATATCTTACTTTAGTTCTCATTAGCCAATACCCTTTCAATCTCTCTAACTTTTGAAATTTGGAAAGAAACTAAGTTAAAAGTTAAGCCAATATCAACCCTTAGCTATCCAATATCAGGTCAAGAAGACAGAATCAAAGATTGAGCAAGAAAAGGTATAAACCTTAACCAAGCTAGATCTTGTATGCTTATAGAAATTTTGTGTTTTTATGTTTAATTATGTGTTATGGGATGTTATATAGTGATCTATAATGATATATCATAGATCCATAACATCTAAGTTCATGAAAATGAAGTTTTTAAAAACTATCAAGACCCTAAAATATGGCCTGACAGTCAAATGTCAGAGGCCATAGATCCAAATCTGTTAATTGTTAGACTTGCTAGGTGTATCAGTGTTGTAGTATGCTATGAGGAGAGTAAACTGGAAGTGGAATCATGGCCATATCATGTCCAGATTCCAAGTTATTAATGGTCAAACACGATTGACCAGTCATGCTTATGAGTTTCTGGAAAACCCAAAAATTCCCATAAAGTGTTTGACAACCTTTTGTTGTTCTTAGATCTTGCATGTGTTATGTGTTTAGCTTGTGTAGGTGTATCATTGTTATACCTTGGTATATGGACTATAGAACAATGACATCAAAACACCTAAAAAATCAACATGATTCAAGTTATTAGTAGTCAAACTAGGTTGACCAACCACAAAAGCAGTTTTCTAGAAATTCCAGAAACCTGAAGAAAATGTTTTCTGACATGGTTTGACAAACACAGATCTAACTTATGAGATGTAGTTAAGCTACCTAAGTGTAGTACTTTTGTTCTTTGACATGTTATCTATAAGAATGTGACACTCTAACACCCAAACATTACACAGAAACCAAGTTATTCAGGCTCCAAAGTAGCCACCTAGAACTGACTGGGATTATGGGTAACCCAAAAACTCCAGAACAGCCTTGTCAGTAACTTTGAGCCCTTAGATCATCATGATATTAAGTAGTTAGACCATGAAATTGGTCAACACCATTGATACACTTTCATGCCTTGAATTATGACCAGTAAGAAATTAACCATGGTCAAACTAGCCCCCAAGGCATTGACCAAGAATGTTCTTCATTGATGAAGAACACCAACTGCGATAGTTTTCGTCGCTAAAGCCTATAGAGACAGTTTTAACAAAATTAATTAAATTAATTTCCAATAAATAGGGAAAATAGAAAATAATTCATAAAAATTCAAAATTGAGTTTTAAAAATTAATTATAAGTTATAAAAATTAAATTTTAATAATTTGGCATAAATTTCATTAATAATTTAATTTATTTAAATATTAATAATATTAAATTTATTAAATAATTATATTAAATAAATTAGTTTAAAATGATTTTATTATTTTAAAAATTCATTTAAAATGATATTAAAGTGTTAGAAAATATTTTAAGTTATTTTGAATAACTTTTAATATGTTAGTATGAATTTCATTAATAATTAATATTATTGACAATTACTTTCTTTAATAATTGTATTAAATAAATTATGTAAAAATGGTTTTAATGTTTTAAAAATCATTTAAAATGATTTAAAGGTTTTAAAAATGTTTTAAGTTATAATATTTAACTTTTAATATTTTGACATGAAATACATTAATATTTTAATATTAATGATAGTTATTTAGGAATGATTTTAAATGTTTTTAATGTTGATATTAAGGTATTAAAAATACTCTTAGTTATAATAAATAAATTTTAATATTGTGACATGTATTTCATTAATATTTGAAATTAATTAAATATTAATGATAATTGAATTATTTAGTATTTAAATAATTTCAAAATGATATCAATAATTGAAAAATCTTTATAAATGATAATAATTATCTGAAAATTAGTATGAGCTATTGAAAAATGTTATGACTGATAAATTAACTTATCTAAGATAATATTGAAATAGTTAAGTAGAGTTTTATTAAAATTAAACTCGATAATTATCCGATTAGGCAATCGGGACGTCAAAATAGTACCAAACTCAAATCAGACTGAAATAGTTTGACTTGATACCGGATCTTATATGTTTTAGTGACTGTTAGAGATATATGGTATTATATTTAAGTTATATTATGACTGTAATTAACAGTAGTATATGTTATGATATTATTCTAATTGAGAGATCGATATTATTAATAATAGGTCTTTCAATTGAAGTTATATTAGATTGCGTAGCAGTAACCAACGACACATGCAAGTTTTCTAGGTTCATTTAATTTATTTATTAAATGCAAGTTTTCTATTTATCAGATATGATCTTGTGATATACAGTGTTTGTCGACGTCAGGATTTTTATTTGTCCTTTTCTGTGCTTATTTTTTGGTGTTCTCATTTTAGATGAGTTTTGTTTGAAAAGGTCTGACATGTAAATGTCGACGATTTGACTTTTAGAGTCGTCAGTTGGTTGATTTTAAATGGTTGTACCAACTCAACCGAGAAAAGGTTTGCACAAAGACCTAGTGATGTGACACTATTTAACTTGTTTGCAAAACCAAAATTCGTTAGGGTCCGGGGGCTTGGTTAAACGGAGGGAAGGTGTTAGGCTCCCCCTAACTTCCGTGATAACATAGTTACCGCCACTTTTCATTAAAATTTTATTTATGTCTGTGTGTGTGTGTGAGAGTTAGGTCTATGTACAATTATTTGGAAGTAGTGTTATGCTTCGTTCGCACCTATATACAAAAGGGTTTGACTTTTGTATAAAAGTTCAATTTTAACAAGATATAGTAGTGATGTTTTGTAAAACATGTTTTTCAAACCCTTGTGCTCAATAGCAATTGAGGCCTTTGATACTTCCATTTTATTATGTGTTCGGTTTGATTGCTTTTATTTTTGAGATGCGAGGCATCTTCGAGAAAATAAGATACATAGCAGTGCCGAACTCCTTGTGGGCATGAGAGTCATCTAAGGATATTCATACATCGTAGATAATTTACAAGCTGGCTGCAGCTGAAAATGTCCATGACGAGAATCGAATGTAGATTCAGAGACTAAATCTGTGATCACATGATTCCTAGGCTCACATGTGAAAGCAATATGTACAAAAAGCTAGAAAAAGAACTAGATTTAAATAAATCTAAACCATTCCAGTTTCAACGGTTCTAGTTTAGTCACCATGAATCCGTCATAGTGAGAAATAACCATATTTAGGCAAATCTAGACCACAGACTGAAAGATTAAATATCTACATTACGAAAGCAATAAAGTAGATATTTATATAAAAGCTGTATATATATACATATATACATATATATATATATAAGTATTTTTATATATATAAGAAGTATACACACCAGATGTTATATCTGTGCTCAATCAAACAAAGTTTGATGAAAATATATATATATATATATATATATATATATATATATATATATATATATATATATAAGTATTTATATATATATACAAAAGCAAGAAATGCTCCGAATATTATATATTAGCTCAATCAAGCAAAGTTCGATAATATATATAAATACTTATATATATATATATATATATATACATAAATGAGAAAAAGCTTAGAAATCTGAAATATCTTACAGTGGGCTGCCAAAAAGACTTTAGATATCTTAAAACGCCTAAAAACTCGGTTTCCACCGGTAAAATTTTAGTATGTTACAAAACAAGAGCTTACAAGTGTTTCAAAAAAAGAATCACTCAGTTTGGAACACTCTAGAAGAGGTTACAAGCTGAAATGGGTAGAGTTTTCTTTCTTTTCATCCTTTTTTCTTGCATTTTATGGCTGATGTGGGGTCTATTTATAGACCAAAAGTGCCGCAGGTCAACTCACGGCAGTAGTGGGTCTACCTGCGGATGCCCCGGGCATGGCGGGTCCCGTCATCTCAAAGTATGTGGACTCAGATGATGCGTTGTCTGCTTGAACCTTCATAACTTTCAATCAGGGAGTCTGATGGAAGCGTGTCATACCATTCTGGAAAACTCTTTCCAAGAGCTACGCAATGACACAGGGCTTGCCATTTTTTGAATTCGGGAAGATGGGTCCATGACCGAAATAGCATTTTCGGGTCTCCGACAGGCAATCCGTTGAGTAGTTTTGCGTAGTTTGCACTCGGAAGTGAAGATATCGTTCTTGTGGGACTTCTTTTGAAGCAGTTTGAGTTGAAATGAGTTGATTTAATTTAAGTTGAGATTGAGTTTGCAAAATGACCATTTTGCCCCTCCCGGGGTTGTCTCCGACTTTGGCACAGTTATAGCAGTCTTTTCCCAAGGTTATCTATGAGATTAGCCTGATGTTGACTCTAACTGTCCTCAGGATTATATTTGAGGTTGGCTTGACCTCCCGGGGTTGACTCCAGGCATTAAACTTGATCTCCTGGGGTTATCTCCGAGGTTAGAACTAACTTTCCCAGGGATATCTCTGGGGTTGGAAACTAATTTCCCAGGTTATCTCCGAGGTTGGAAACTGGATCCCCCGGGGCTATCTCCGGGGTTGGAACTGATGTTGTGGTCCTCCAGTGTTATCTCTGGAGTGTGAAAAAGATGTTTTTGTCCTCTTGCATAGTTAGTAACAGGAAAACAAAATTTCGAGTGTCTATAGTGTTCATGATATCTGTTGTTAAAAAGGTTATGATTTATTGTTCGAACATAACCAAGACATATGAGCTATTATTTGCATAAAATGTGTTTAATTTGATATCAAAGCATAGATTGTGAGAAACTAATATTGTTTGGTACAAACATATATACTGACACTATTATGACTGATAGTAAATGGCTGATCAGGATTTATTTCTGACCGTCATTTATAGCAATGACTGAGGGTTATTAAGATAGGATGATATGCATACTCCTAGGTTGTTTGGTTGACCGGATTAAGTCAAGTTTCTAAGTCTATATGACTGACATAAACTTGTAATGTACGTGGTTTGGTAGATAAACTTCAATATATATATATATATATATGTGTGTGTGGAAAAACTTTGAACTTTATGTTCATTAAATCTAGATTTTGTGTGGGTATAATATTGTTACTTGTTCAAAACTTCCTGAGCTTTCTGTAGCTCATCCTTGCAAATATTTTTCATTTGTATATAGAAATAATGTATTCGGCAGCTCTAGTATTTGTGGATAGAAAGGCTTAAGACATGGTTATCCTTTTTGAGGACTATGATGTAATACCTAACTATATTTAGAGTCTATGTAATTGTATATTAAGTTGTGTAATGTATTATTAGTTTTTAGTGTTTAGTTTTACATTTCTAAAGAAATTAGAAAAGAGTACAATATTTATATGAACTATACATCTAAATGATAGTATTAACAAACATTGGGAATTCTCTTATGCACTGAGGTAGCGCTTCTCAGTTCCAAGAACCCTACCATTAATACTATAAATGTCAGATAGATAGGAATTATTGATATGGAAGAAATATCTGTAAGATATTAAACTTGTACATCCAAGTGAGGGTACTCAATACAATAATTGTTCTGACGAGAACTACTATCTGCTATGAGTACTGTGAATCTTGAATTTATAGAAAATATTATCTTATAAAATATTTACGTGAACACATAATCTGCTACAAGAAATGTAGAGAATTTGGGGGCGTCACACCTTGCCTACTAATGATGCCAAGGTCATGCTGAATTTCTTGAGAAAGAATATATTCACCCGATTTGGCACACCTCAGGCAATAATTAGTAACGAGGGGTCACATTTCTACAATAAGTACTTTGAATCCCTTCTCGCTAAATATGGGATATCCCATAAAATTTCCACTGCCTATCATCCTCAAACAAGTGGACAAGCAGAGGTATCAAATAGGGAAGTCAAGCGTATTCTAGAGAAGAGTGTGAACCCTAACAGGAAGGATTGGTCTAAAAAGCTGGATGATGCCTTGTGGGCATACCACACTACCTACAAGACGCCAATCGCAATGTCTCCATATAGGCTTGTGTATGGTAAGGAATGTGTACCTTAAGTCACGCTATTGCACCACAAAATTCTACACCTTACTGAAAAATCGCGTTGCTACGGCAGAAGTTATACTTCAAGCAGCGCTGGAGCGCCAATACGCCTTCAACACACTGGAAACTTGCACTGCAGCAGTAACAATTACCCTTCACCTCACACTACAGTGCCAAGTGTATTTTTTAAATTTTAATCTCGCAAGGCAAAATACTAAACCACTGAGTAACTCTCGTGACTGCAAATACCAATAACGAAGTTTTCAAAGACTTAAGTTGGGCATTTCTCAACAATATCTTCTCAAACCCTTCCCTTTTCCAGCCGAATCTCAAAAGCATCTCCTATTTAAGAAATACACTCTCCAATTTGAATTTTCAGCCGAATCTCAAACACCTCTCCAATTCGAATTTCTAACCGGATCTCAAGCGCCTCTCCAATTGCAAAATCTACTTGCCCTAGCCATCCTCCTTGGAATTCAGCTTCATTCACATCAATTGAAAAGGTTTCACACCAAGTATTCTTCTCAATTCACTCTGAGGTAATTGAAAACTAGGGTTTACAAGTTTTTCCTCTGAAATTGGGCTAATTACTATTATTGATGGGTCTTGGTTCGTCGTTGATTTGGCTTGCTACTGGTCTTATTTTGAGTCATTTGTTTGAGACAATTGTGGTCAGCCAGAATTTAGGTTAGTTATATAACCCTAGTTTTCAACTGTGCACGCCAACTATTCGGCGAATTGCTCAAAGATTAAGTGATTTGACAACTAGTATTGTTTGGGTTTTTTGATTACTGAGTCTAGGGTTCTCTCTAACATATTTCAATTGCGGGCATGTTTTGGTTTTGTTATTGTTAGTTGGACAGTTCTTCCAATTGTGCTAAGTACTGACATTTTGAACATGGCATCCAAACGTCCGCGCACTATCACTGGCCCTTCTTCAACAGCACCAAGATGGGATAATATAAAATTCATAAGTGAGGAGGCTTGGAAGAGATATACCAAAACTTTCGCAAAAAGGAACCTAGTGCCTGAGAGGGGTTTGAGGCCCGATGACAAAAATGACGAAGAGCTCATGAAATTGATAATTGATAATTGGAGCCCGGGCTATGAAGTTATAACCCAGATGAGATCATAGCAAGGCTTTGCAAGCCCGACACTGCATGAAAGACAAACAAATTCCATGGCGAGAAAACAAGTTTTCCACAGCATGCGTTGAGTCGCTATGGCAAGGCGTGGTACACCTTTATATGTTCCAACATCATGCCTACCCGCCACCTAAGCGACATCACTAGAGAGCGGGTTGTCTTGATATTCGCCATTGTCACGGGTTTGAAAGTAGACATAGGGGTATTAATCCAGGATTCTATCAAGAAGGATATTAAAAGCAATACAATTTTAGGGTTCCCTCACCCTTCCTTGATCACCCACCTTTGCAAATGAGTGGGCGTTTAGTGTCAAAATGATGACATCACTCAATCGCCCATGACACTTATTGATCATCATATCATATCAAGGTTCAGTGTTTGAGAGGGAGCATAGTCTCACCCTCGAAGAGAGGGTTACCTACCCGCTCCATAGTCGTCGCCCTCATCAGAGGCCGAACCGTGTACCCAGGTACCAGAGTCTGTGTCTACTCCACCGGGGGTCCTAGCAGAACTGATGGCTAGCATGAACTTCCTGTATAGAAAAGTGGACACTATTGCCCAGCGGCAGAACTAGTTCGTGCAGTACCATGTCGAGTTTGCCAACACGATCGCCAACATCTATGCATCACATGGTGGGGACGAGACAGACTCTATGTCATTCAAATTTTTGGAGCCTCCTACCTTCACTTTATATCCACCACCATCCTCAACCAAAGATGAGGGCCATGAGGAGGGAGCAGGGGTGATGGTGCTGACTGAGCTCTATAGCATATCTGGCCAATGAGGGCATTGGCTAATTCAAGTCTAGGGGAGATTTTCATTTTAGTATTATATATGAGCTGTTATGTATGAACTGCATTTTTACGTATTTTGGGCTTGAGTAACCTTAAACTTATTATGTTTTTGTTTTAGTATGGATGAATGCATGAACAGTTTTTGTTATCATGTATGGATGTTTTTATAATTATCAGCATGTATGTTTTCTTTATAGCCATCTTTTAGGATTTGCACAGATTGGTATACTTGATGTCATGTTATGGCTTTACCCTATTTTGAGCTGGTATTAGTGCAAGGGTTTACTTTATCTTTTATCTTATCATGCTATGGTTTTTGATTAACCCTATCTCCATATCTTTAACTGTAGATATGTTGGGTATGGGTTTTATGGATTATTTTTTTTTATTATGGCTAATGATAAGTGCCAGGTGATTATGACTATTTCTTAGAGTTTGTGTCAAGCATGTGTGGATGAGGAATTAGTTTAGTTGATAAGTTGAGACTGTTGTTGATCCGTTCTTCTAAGCAAGCACCGACCAATTGTTATAACTAGTTATATTTCTGATATAGTTTGCGTGGTTATTGTTTTGAAAATGTGTTCACTCTGTTGTACTTACATTATTACAAGGTAAAAAAAAACTTAGACGCTTATACAGATTCAAATCTTGGATCCTGGCATGCTTTCTTTAAAAAAAAAAAACCCTTATTTGACTTAGTTTGATTACGTGGCCTTTGTTGCTCGAGTTATTAGATTCATAGGGGTGTTCTACACCTAGTGCCCTAAAGCCATCTAGCTTGGGAGTCATTGATCAAAAGCTCATTAATGTGTAGTTCTGAATAGCCTAAGGTAATTAAGAACTGTACAAGTCAGATTTTAATGTCTTCATGCTAGTGCCTTTTGATCCTTTCTTACATCTGCGTCTTGTTTTTAATGCTTGTTGATTGCCTGAGTTACAGAGTTAACATATTGGTGATTATAATCGATTATGTGAGCTTATTTTGAGCTATGATTAGTTAGGATGGTTGGTCTTCACACATACACATAGAATAGATCGAATACAGTCTTACGCTTGAAAATTGATATTAAACCCTTATTCTTATCTATGTTTGTCCTGTTCTCTGAGAGTGGCTATAAGAGAGCTTAGAAGCCATGATACTAGTATATACTATTATACTTAATAAGCGTTCTTACATTACTGTGGTTGTGGTCATTCAGATAGTTTGCTTGAGGACAAACAAAGGCTTAAGTTTTGGGGTATTTGATGAATGGGATTTATACACGCGAATCAGATCCTTTATTACTTAAGAAGTTACTTATTCTTCGCAATTTATATATATCTTTTATATTATTTTGTAATTATTTTGCTTAATCTATGTGTTGTAGGGATTGTTAGGTCATTTCCAGCTTTAAGGGGCAAAAAGGTCAAATTTCTCATCTGGGTCTTTGCAGTCTACGATGCAGACTTAAACCGGCATCGCAAATGGCCCCCCCCGGCCAACAGTGACATCATCTCAAAGGTTGCAAAGACCCAGTTCCTTTATAAATTGGTAGCTGCACCTCCCCGCCCTAAAGTGATGACTCGATCATTTGAAGCGCCACCTCCGAAGACCAGTAGAGATTATGTCTTAATGACCTAAAAAGCTGAGGATGATTATCATTCATTATCAGAGCAGCCTCCAAGCATAGAGTTAAGAGATTAGGAGTAGTTTTTACAGCTTTTTAGCTTAAAAGAGAAACAAGTTGGTCCTCAAGGAAGAAAAACTCATTGCATCCTTCATAGCTCGGACACTACACGGAGAAGAGAAGACTTGGAGCCAGAAAAATTCACAAAAGTAGTTTTCCTTATCTAAATCATTCATTCATTTGTGTATTTTTGAGCATGTTGAACACTTTGGAAATGTTTATTAGTCCCAGAGTTATGAACTAATTACATTTCTAGGTTTGCAATGTAACCTAATGTTTAGTTCAATTAACTTTATCTCCTATTTATTATAATGAATCATTTTGGAATGGGTTGTTGTATTTCATGCTTATTTATTGGTTGCTTGACAAAGGAATTGATATAGGTGTAAGACCCCAACTTATTATAAATAAAATTGAATTTCCTCTAATTATATTTGTGAATAATAAGGTATTAATTTGATATAATTCTCTGGTTATGGGTGAAATGTGCAAATTTTGCAAAATATGCAAGTGGTTATAAAATAACCATTGTTGTCGGGGAATATTCGTTTGGTCGTGGAATATTCTTGTTGTTGGGAATATTAAATTTACCAGCCAGCGATCATTCATTTGGGCCCCATAACGTAATAAGCGCTCGGATGAAGAAAACGACAAGTTTAGGTTTTATAAATAATTGGCGTAGTTGTTACCAATTAACACTATTGGAATATGCCGGTGGTTAAAATACGTGATGTCTGGCGTGGATGCATGCGGTATTGATGAATTATTGATCCTTACGTAAGAAAGCACTACTCAATAATTGTTACAATAGTTACTGTTTAATATTTTATTTTATTGATTCAATAATTGTTGCGTTGATATTTTATATTATTGTTGTTTCAATAATTGTCAGTGCACAATATTTCCCATTATCAGATCAATAATTCATATTATTTGAATAATATTATTAGATAGCATTATTGGCAATGTCTAGAAAGTTCTGTCAAGGAGAGGTTTGGTCACCTAATTGCGCACCAATAAGGAGAAATTCTTATTGGAAAGCCCCCTCTTTCCTGGGAACAGCCTGGTTGTCATAAATGTGATTCTGTAATATTATTTGTGAATAATTAATTATTGATTCATATGATAAGGAAATATTTATTTTATGTGGATATAAATGTTGGATATATTTATTGTGGTTAACAATGAAGGAGTTAATGTTGAGGTGTTTTATTTTTAATCCGACCGTTGGATGGTTGTAATATTTGGATATGTTATACATATATAAGTTGAGTATATGTCCACAAATTTTGAACCGTTAAAAATGAACGTATGATTTGTTATGAATTTTAAGATGTAGTGATTCGTAAATTAGGTTTATAAATGATTTTGGTGGAAAATTCTAGAATTGAGTGGGCCCCACTTGTGGTTGGTGAAGAAATGTGCTGAATTTATTTTAAATGTGGTGGGTGGGAATAGTAGCAAGTAAAGCCATCAAGGTTGCGAGTCAAGTCTGCTAACATTTTCCTATAAATAGAGGGCTAAGTTAGAATTGAAAATCACACGTAAACAAGTTTTTCTCTTTTCTCTCTAGATTATTGAGTGTATTTTGTGAGTATTTAGATACTTTGTGAGTTTCTATTCATCAGTGCAAGTTTCCTTCAGCCTTATACCGATATTCCGATCAGAAGTACTAATATTTTGAGGTAAGTGATGTTATTTTCTTCATATATGATATTATTTCTTCAATATCATTATCTTTGAAGTATTGATCCGAATTTTTATCAAATTTGGAACTTTTTGTGTGTCGGGGTTACTATTCACGTGATATCGACATTATTCACGTGATACTAAGACTATTCATGAATACAAAGACTATTCATAGAAAAATGAAATTTTCTTCTTTTTGTCCAAGATGTCTATTATGGTTACTATCTTTGATTGTATCCATGTTTTGATATTTATTTTTGAATTCTGCTTCAAAATTGGTATTTATGAAGTATTATTGATCTTGGATAAACTGTTATACGAATCCCTACTATTTGTCCTTCCGTTTCACTGGATTCGTTTTCTTTAAAATATTTTTCATCATCCTCAGTCCTAAATGATGATATTACTAAATAGCTTCTACTATAGTGCAAAAGATAAATGATTAACTGATGAATATCTTTGGCCCATAATGTAAAGATGAACATGTGTTGAGATGAACATGACCATTTGGTGATAAAATGAATATCTTTGGCTCAGTAGTGCAAAGATGAATATTTGATTAAAGATGTATATTGATTGTTGTTACGAGAGATAAAATATTGATGATGGGATTTTTAAATCTTAGAAGATAGTAGAACTCATTCTCTACTTGACTCTTCTAATGGATTTGTCATTTCACTGCAGTTGTTGATCTAAAACTTGTTGGCTATTATATTTTATCGATTTTTTCCTGTTGAAGACTAACGATAATTTGTTGTATATTATCTTAGTCATAATATTCTTCTTGGGCTAGTTGAGCTCACCCTTTTCCTTTTGTTCCATTTTCTCGGGAGGTGAGAACATAGCGAGAACTAGTGGGTGCGGAGTGATGGTTCTATAAAGATGTTTTAGCGATCCTCACTATTTCGTAAAATAGTGTTTGAATAATTGTAACAAGGACTTATTTGAGTGTGGATATTATCTAGAAGATAATATTTGTATTTAAACTCACAAAGTATGTGTTGTGCATTATTTTGCGACAATTGTATTATTGAAGTTGTAGTTTGCTTTACGTACCATGTATTTGGCGACTCGAGAATGGGTGTTGTATACCTATTTTGGGGGCGTCACAGTTGGTATCAGAGCTTAGGGATATGGTCTCTGGCGGAAATCGAGGAATAGAACTAGGAGGGGAGAGATGAGTAAATTCTTCGCTAGTGTGTCCTATCTAAGCTTATTTGTTGGTCAGTCATAATATAGGGATATTATATGATATGTTAATTTGTTTAATTAACCCTTGTTTTATGGCAGTATTTAAGAATGACTGATGAGAACGTTAACAATGGAGTGTATGAGACTGTGGAACAACCCTTAGTTACAAACCAGGAGAACGTGCAACAGGAAGGCAATAATCCTCCTGTAAACAACACTATCGAACAAATGATGAATGATGGGATGTTCAGAATTTTTTTTGCATTTTATGCAAAACTAGGCAAGGGAAACTCGTGCACAGAATACAGGTGGAAATGCAAGCAACGCGCGGCTTGTCACAGCCAAGCATTTCAAAGAGTTGGGACCACCAGAATTTAAGGGAAAGCCAGATCCGATCATGGCGGAAACGTGGGTCAAGAAAATTACCAAGATATTCGATGTCTTGGGATGCATGAGGAATGAAGGTTCCATTCGCCACCTTTATGTTCCATGGTGAGGCGGACTCTTGGTGGGAGTGCAGAAGCGCACCTACCACCGCACTCAAAGCATGTCTTGGGAAACATTTCAGAAACTATTCAATGACAAGTACTTTCCTGAAAGTATTCGTCATATGAAGGAGGTGGAGTTTATCAGACTGGAACAAAACAACATAATGGTGTCCCAGTACGAGACGAAGTTTGCAGAGTTATCCAGGTTTGCACCTCATTTAGTCAAAAATGAGGAACGAATGACAAGGATGTTTCTAAGAGGTCTAAAGCCCGAGATTCGACAATATCTTATATCTCATAAATTTTCTTTATATTCAGATGTTGTAAATAGGGCTCAATTATTAGAGCGAGATAATGAGTATGTGCAACCGAAGGACCACAACCAGGGTCATACCGGTGATAGCATTCATCGGAGCGATGATAACCAACGAGGAGGGAAAAAAATGAACAAAGGCGGTAACCACTCAGGTGGTCATCGTGGCCATGATAATTGGAGAGGTGAGTCAAGTGGAAATTTCAGAAAGAGGAGATTCAACAATAACGGGAAGACATCAAAGAAGAACACCAAAGACCAACAACAAATTCTAGGGGGAGGAGAATACCGCCAGGTTAGATGTTACAAATGCGGGAAAGAGGGACATATCAGCCCAAACTATCCACAACAATCCAAGGTATGTTACAACTGTGGAAAGGAAGGCCACATAGCTCGGGATTGTTCTGTAGAAAAACCAAGTTCAACGGGGATGGTAACTCCAAGGGCTATCCCGGATAAGTCGAAATCAGCGGTTCCTGGAAGAGCGTTTGTCGTGACTGGCCAAAACGCGAGGAACCCGAACGAGGTGATTACGGGTAAGCTAATCTTGAACTCTTGTGAAGTTTATACCTTACTAGATACCGGTTCTACCCATTCTTTTATCTCTCCTGCTTGTGCTCAACGTTTAAACTTGACTTCGGAGAAATTAGACTTTGATTTATTTGTGGAGACTCCGTTGGGTGAAACTTTCGTTACATCCACAGTTTATAAATCTTGCATGATCCAAGTTGGCACTATCACATTACCTGTTGATCTTATCTCTTTAAAGATACTTGCTTTTGATGTGATTTTAGGAATTGATTGGTTAACCACTCATCATGCCAAAATTGATTGTTTTCGTAAGGTTGTTAGTTTTCATATTCCTAACCAACTTTTCATAATACAATTCAAAAAACTAAACCACTAAAATCAGTCACTATCATATCAAGCCATAAAGCTATTCGTTTATTGAAAAATGGATGTCAAGCTTTCTTAGCCCATGTTATGGATTTGAACAAAGACAAGTCAGATTTGAATAATATTTCTATTGTTAGAGAATTTCCTGATGTATTTCCTGAAGAACTTCCCGGTCTACCCCCAGAACGTGATGTTGAATTCTTTATTGACCTTGAACTTCAGGAGTTAAAAGTCCAACTACAGGAATTGTTAGACATAGGTTTCATTCGTCCTATTACATCTTCTTGGGGTGCTCCTGTTTTATTCATAAAGAAGAAAGACGGGAGTATGCGACTTTATATTGACTACCGAGAATTAAACCATGTCACCATCAAGAATAGGTATCCGCTACCTCGCATTGATGACCTGTTCGACCAGTTGCAAGGAGCATAATTTTTTTCAAAGATCCATCTTCGTTCTGGATAACATCAGCTGAAGATTAAAACTGAGGATATTCCAAAGATTACCTTCAGAACTCGGTACGGGCATTATGAATTCTTAGTCATATCTTTTGGATTGATTAATGCTCCTGCTGCTTTCATGGATATGATGAACCGTGTATTCAAGGAATATTTGGATCAGTTTGTTGTTGTCTTTATTGATGACATCCTCATCTATTCCAAAAGCTGTGAAGATCATGAGCACCATTTGAAGCTGATACTTGAAAGGCTTCGTGAAAACAAACTTTATGCCAAGTCAAGAAATCTGAGTTCGGCGAGGAAGTAGCATTCCTTGGGCACGTGGTGTCAAAACATGGAGTATCTGTCGACCCGGTGAAGATTGAAGCGAAGACAAAGTTGGGAGCAACCAAAGTCGGTGACCGAAGTGCGTAGCTTTCTGGGCTTAGCTGGTTATTATCGGAGATTCGTGGAAGGATTTTCTCGAATCGCTACTCCGTTAACTTAGTTGACTCGGAAAGATACAAAATTTGTATGGAGCGAAGAATGCGAGAAGACTTTCCAAGAGCTCAAGAGGAGACTCATTTCGGCACCTGTTCTGGCAATACCATCTAGAACGGATGGATTTGTTATATACAGTGATGCTTCAGGCAAAAGGTTAGGATGCGTTCTCATGCAACATGGGAAAGTCATAGCCTATGCCTCATGATAACTCAAAGAATATGAGAGGAATTATCCTACTCATGATCTAGAGTTGGCAGCAGTCGTATTCGCGTTGAAAATTTGGAGACACTACTTGTATGGGGAGAAAGTGGAGATTTATACGGACCATAAAAGCCTCAAATATTTCTTCACCCTAAAAGAACTCAACATGCGGCAACGACGTTGGCTTGAACTATTAAAAGATTACGATCACACTATTCAATATCATCTTGGAAAAGCGAACGTAGTAGCTGACGCATTGAGTAGAAGATCATATGCGAGTGACGAAGTGCGATATTGTTAATGCAAAGGCCCATCTCGTATGACTTGCAAAGGATGGAGGTAAAATTAAAGACTCTAGGGACCCACATGATGATGGCAAATATATACGAGTAGAACCGAGCTTTAATCGATAAAGTTAAAGCCGCTCAAGCTACGGACTGAGTCGATACGTATGAAGAAGAAAGTGCAAGAAGGAGCTATTTCTGAAGCGAGAATCGATGAAGAAGGAATACTTAGATTCAACTCCGGACTTTGTGTTCCTAACGATTACGACTTCAAGCATAGAATCATGATGGAGACACACAACACCCTATTTGCAATCCATCTCAGGAGTACCAAATGTATCATGATATTCGACATACATTTTGGTGGAACAATATGAAGAGAGAGATCGCGGAGTTTATCTCGAGGTGTTTAATTTGTCGGCGATGTAAAGGAAGACATCAAGTGCCAAAGGGTCCATTACAATCACTTGAGATTCCGAAATGGAAGTGGGAACACATTACTATGGATTTCGTTACAGGTCTTCCCAAAGTTTCTCAAGGCATATATGCGATTTGGGTTATTGTTGATAGATTAACCAATTCTTCCCATTTCTTACCGATACGTGAGACTTATTCCCTTGAACGTCTTGCTCGCATGTACGTGAATGAGATTGTGAGATTGCATGGCATGCCAGTATCCATAGTTTTGGATCGTGACCCAAGATTCACTTCACGATTTTGGGTTAGCTTGCAGAAAGCTATAGGCACGAATTTACGTTTCAGTTTGGCATACCATCCTCAAACGGACGAACAATCAGAGAGGACTATTCAAACCCTTGAAGATCTATTAAGACTTTGTGTCCTAGATTTTAAAGGAAGTTGGGATAAGTACTTGCCACTGGTGGAATTCTCCTACAACAACAGTTATCAAGCAAGTATAGGCATGGCTCCATTTGAGGTGTTGTATAGACGAAAGTGTCGTTCTCCAGTATGCTGGGACAAGGTGGGAGAAGAAACGTTGTTGGGACCAGAATTAGTACACATGACTACAGAAAAGATCCAAATAATTCGACAACGTATACAAACGGCACAAGATCGACAAAAGAGTTATGCGGATCTTCATCGAAAAGACGTGGAATTTAATATTGGGGATCATGTATTGTTACGTGTTGCACCATGGAAGGGAGTTACAAGATTTGGGAAGAGAGGAAAGCTCAATCCACGATTTGTTGGTCCATTTGAGATTCTTGACCGAATAGAAAATGTGGCCTATAGACTCGCATTACCTCAAAGTATGTCTCGTGTTCATAATGTTTTTCACATATCCATGCTTCGTAAATATGTGAAAGAACCGAACCATATTATTGTGTTAGAACCAGACGAGATAGCCGAAGATTTAACGTACGAAGAAGTACCTATTAAGATCTTGGATAGGAAAGAGCATGTCCTACGCACCAAGGTTATACCACAAGTTAAGGTTTTATGGAGAAACAATGCTATTGAAGAAATGACCTGGGAGTTGGAATCAGAAATGAAAGCGATGTTAGAGTTTATGCCCTAGAGGCCAATTATTTGATATAATTGCTTAACGTTTTGATATTATATTTGATTGAATAAATATATGATTTTATTATTGTTTTATTTACTGCGTAATATAATTGTTAACATAATAAAATTCCTTAGAATAGTGATACAAATTATATAGTTTCAAGTATGTGACTTGAACATGAGATTATATATTACCATTAGTATCGGTGTTCTTAAATGTCCCTTAATCGAGTATCATTGTTGATGGGACAACAATGATGCATTGAGACTAGTATGTGGATCGATTTGATGACCAAATCTCATCGTGGTATAAATATATGAGATATTAAGTCAATGCATAGGTACATGTTAGAGAACGATGTATTGGACAGACCCACCATGAGAATTCTATATGGAGCATTATGCGAAGTGTCATTAGCAATTCTCATAGTGACAATGATGTAATGGTCCTCCGACCTGAAATCGCTATATTACTACACGAGAATTTATGTACTTTGATATCATCAAATGTCACCTTTAATAGGGTGGACTATAAAGGTGATTATTGGGTTCATCATTAATCGTGTGAGAAATATGAGTGATCTAGATGGAATTTAACAATCCTATATATTATGGGTGATATCCATAGGCCTCTTGATTGAGTAGGACTATGAAATGCATGGCCATGCTCAAATAGTGATTTGTTTCATATAGTCTACTCATTGATCAAGAAAACTCAGATTAAATTATGAAGAGTATGACACATTCCATGACTCGAGTTTAATCTAGGATATTAAGGTTAAAAGGATTAAATTACATTGAAACATTGGTCACGAAAAGGTTGCATCGAATCATCGATCTTATTATTACTTGGGTAGCGATGATGCATTACTAGATGTCTAGCTCACGCATTTATAATTTTATAATATGATTTTAAAATTATTGCCAACGTAATAATAACCTATAGGTCACACACATAACGTTATTTAAAGGGAATTAATTTAAATTTTAAGGATTTAAATATATTAATATGATTAATTGTATTTAAATCACTTAATTTAAATTAAAAGGATAATTGTATATATGTATATTAATTAAGTAAGACTTAATTAAGATATATATATATATATATATATATATATATATATATATATATAAATTCGGATTTTATAAAATTAGGTTTTGATTTGATTAATTCCTTTTAACTACTATATATATGATATATAGCACTACTTAGGGTAAGATATCATAATTGAAAACCCTAGCCGCTCTTAGAGAGAGACTAGAAAAGCAGTTCGAAAATCCATTCCTTTTGGTGGCTAGTCATAAGTCCTTCTTATTGCAGAATCGTTCGACGGTTTCGTGCGGCGTTAAATGTGGATCTTGTAGAGGCGTTAATCGGTTTGTATTCGTTGGAGATTCGAGGCGCTTGATCGGTTTTGATTCTCATTTTTTTGTTTATATCTCGTATAATCTCTAAACCTCTGAATTAATTGATTTTTCGCATGGATCCTGTTTTTAGGGTTTCGAAATTGCTTTAAAATTTTAATTTCCATTGCAATGCTTCGCGTCAAGCCCAACAAGCGAGGTATCCTCACCTTTTCGAAATAGTCAGTATCGTATGTCAATTTCGAGGACGAAATTTCATAAGGAGGGAGGTTGTAAGACCCCAACTTATTATAAATAAAATCGAATTTCCTCTAATTATATTTGTGAATAATAAGGTATTAATTTGATATAATTCTCACGGTTATGGGTGAAATGTGCAAATTTTGCAAAATATGCAAGTGGTTATAAAATAATCATTGTTGTCGGGGAATATTCGTTTTGGTCATGAAATATTCTTGTTGTTGGGGAATATTCAAATACGACGGTAGCGATCATTTGTGGGCCCCATAATGAATAATGTGGGATGAAGAAAACGCACAAGTTTGAGTTTTTATAAATAACTTGGCGTAGTTGTTATCGTTAACACCGTTGGAATACCCGGTTGTTAAAATACGATGTCTGGCGTGGATGCACAAAGATTGATGAATTATTGATCCTTACGTAAGAAGGCACTACTACTCAATAATTATTACGAAGAATTATCGTTCAATATTTTATTTTATTGATTCAATAATTGCTGCGTTGATATTTTATATTATTGTTGTAAGACCCCAACTTTTTGAATAAAAATTAAATTTTCTCGAAATATATTTTTGAATATTATGGTGTGGATTTGATATAATGTTATAGTTGTGGGTAATATTTACAAATTTTGCAAAGTACGCAAAGTTGTTATATAATATTCGATTGGTCCGGGAATATTCGTTTTAACAGAAATATTAGATAACCAAGACAATCATTGGTGGACCCCCACAACTAATTATTATTTGATTGAAAAAAATGACAAAAATACTTTATGAAAATTACGGCGGAAGTTTCTGCAGATTAACTTGTTGAAACACCCGATTGTTAAAACTACTGATGAATACGCGTGATTGCATAGTAGCACACCGGTATTGATTATTGATGCTTACGTGAGAAGTCACCGGTTATACTCAATTATTGCTGCGATAATCACGCATCATATTTATCATATTATGTATTCAATTACGGTCGTGATTATCATACGCATAAAATGTTTTTTATTAAATTAATACTTGAGATGACAAAGTTATTCATATTAAAAGCGCAATATTTACAATGTCTAGAAGTTCATCGAGGAGAGGTTTGGTCACCTAATTGCGGCCAATAGGGAGAAATCCTTATTGGAAAGCCCCTCTTTCACGGAACGACACGGTTGATAAATATTGTGAGTTATAATATTAATGATGAATGTTGTTCGGAGTTGAATTTGGAGACGCAAAGCGTGATATTTGAGTTTGGAGCAACGTAAATTAGTAAAATAGTCTATAAACACAAAATTTTCTAGAATTCACTATTTTCGAAAAAAGTCAATAGTTGACTTTTTTGGGAAAAGTCAAACTTCGAAATTTCAAAATTTATATTTTGATAAAAATAGTTTCATTATGTTGGAATTATTTGTGTTAGTGAAAATCGACATTTATTAGATGATAATTGATGTCTCAGGGTTATATTGATAAATTGGGTAATTTATCGGATAAATGAGCAATTAATTGCTACTAATTCACATGCTTATATAACTATTTGTTCACATATGTGTACTATTGAATCACATTATTTACTATTAGGGGAGTTGGTGCAAGATTGATAATACTTGCATGACTAAGTTAAAATTGAGGTATAGATGGAGGTACTATATCGTAATTGTATTTTTCACATGATTATACTATTGATTCACATGATTGAACTATTGATTCACATTATTTACTATTAGGGGAGTTGGTGTAAGATTGATAATACTTGCAGGACTAAATTAAAAATGAAAGAAAAGTTTGAGGTATTGTACTGTAATTTTTGAGCCCCAAAACGTAAAATTATCGAAACTATATTTTCCTATAAATAGAAGCTCATTCTTCCTTCATTTCTCACCAATTCACAAAAGCTTTAGAGCGATTATTATAGAGAGAAATTATAGAGAGAAAGAAAAAGAGACATCTGCTACTCACTATTCCAGTATCCAGTTTTTCCAAGGTAGGGAGTATTATTTCTTTCTTATCTATGAAGAGAACTTCTGTTATTTCATTCTTATTATTCTGTTGGAATAAACTGTATACGCGGGCTACCCTATACTTGGTGAAATTCTTCTGTGTTCCATTCTTTATCATTCTGTTAGAACATCTTATCTGTGTGTTCTACGCCGGACCTGGTTTCGTCTTTATTATTCTGTTGGAATATCTTGTCTGTGCGTTCTACGCCGGACCTGATTCTGTCTTTATTATTTTGTTGGAAGCGTTCTATGCCGGACCTGATTCCGTCTTTATTATTTTGTTGGAATATCTCATGCATGCGTTTACGCTTGGGACTGATTCCGTTATTTATTATTACATTGGAATAATGCCTTTGTCTTGATCTATCGCATGCTTGGTGATTTCT
Source organism: Panax ginseng (assembly GCA_020205605.1). Classification (NCBI taxonomy): domain Eukaryota; kingdom Viridiplantae; phylum Streptophyta; class Magnoliopsida; order Apiales; family Araliaceae; genus Panax; species Panax ginseng. The sequence goes on along the minus strand of CM035127.1, from coordinate 43,831,020 downwards.
TTTGTTATTCCATTCCTTATTATACTTAGTTGGTTAAAGTTTTGACTTCTATACTCCATGAAATTAGTGGAATATCCTTGATATTTACGCTTCATCCAGTATCTTTTCATGAAAATATTCTTCCGAGCATTCTTGAATTTTACTCTACAAAGCAAAAGATCATGTTGACAATTTGGACGTTATTAGTTCTCGGATAAAATAATTCTTGAACTTGTTTTATTGAATTCTTATATCATTGTCATCATCCTCGTGTTTATATTTTGTTGAAAGTCATCTGTGGCCTATAGTGCATAGATGGACTTGGTATGATTATGACCGAGGATTATTCTTGTAATCATGACCGTAATGTTACAAATCATGTGGAAAAAGTCCTCTTTGGCCCGTAGTGCATTGATGGATGATTGTTGGCATGATCATGACCATTATTGAATACACAAATATTCTTGGCCAGAAAGTGCATGGATAATTGTGGTCGTGATACTAAAGAATATCTTTGGTCAGTAGTCTTGAGGGTGATTCGATGATGTGGATTATTTATTGTCGAGTCCCCGCGATAAAAGTGATGAAAACCTTTTAAATCATAAAAGATAGTAGATTTTATTATCTACTTGACTCTTTTAATGGATTGCTTGTTCAGCCGCAGATTAAACATGATGGTTGTTATATTGTATCGGTTTAACTGCTTGTTGAAGGCTAACGATAATATATTCTGCATTATCTTAGTCATAATATTTCCTACTGGGCTAGTTGAGCTCACCCTTTTACTTTTATTGTTCTCTTCAGGAAATGAGAACGTAGCATGGACTAGTTGGGGAACAGAGTGACGGACCAGATGATAGCATTAGTAGTCCTCACTATTCTGTGAAATAGTGTAATAATAATTGTAATAAGGACTCCCTTTGAGTTTGTATAATCTCTAGTAGACAATATTTGTATTCAAACTCACTGTTTATGTTTTGTCGTATTGTACACGACAATTGTATTATTAAGTTGTATTTGAATTTATGTACCATGTAAGTGGCGACCCAAGATGGGTGACGTATACCTAATTTTGGGGGCGTCACAGTTGGTATCAAAGCTTAGGGATATGATCCCTGGCTAAGTTGTGAGACTAGAACTAGGAGGGGAGAGATGAGGAATTCCTTCGCTAGTATTACCTACCTAAGTTTATTTGGTATTTGATTGGTCGGTCAGAGTATAGTGATAATATGTTGCATGTCAATTAACCCTTGTTTTGTGGCAGTGTTTGAAAATGGCATCCGAGAATGTTGAGAACATCAATGGAGCACAAGAGACCGTTGAGTCTCCATAGATCAATAACCAGGACAACGTGCATCAGGAAGGCGACAATCCTCATGCAAACAACAACACTAACCAAATGATGAACGATGGAATGTTCCGAGGCTTCATGCAATTCATGCAACATCAGGCGAGAGTGGCTCTTGTTCAAAATACAGGTGTAAACACAGGAAACTCTCGGACGGTCACCGCTAAACAGTTCAAGGAGCTGGGACCACTCGAGTTTATTGGAGAGCCTAAACCACTTAAGGCGGAAGCATGGATAAAGCAGATTACCAAGATATTTGATGTCTTGGGATGCTCCGAGGAGCAAAAGGTTCCCTTCGCCACCTTCATGTTGCGTGAAGAGGCAAATTACTGGTGGGAATCAGAAAAGCGTACACCGACTGGCCTTTTCAAGATGTCTTGGGAGAAGTTCCAAGAGCTATTCAACGACAAGTACTTTCCCAAAAGTATTCGTCACATGAAAGAGGTGGAGTTTATCAAGTTGGAACAAAACAATATAACCGTGTCGCAATACGAGGCTAAATTTGCATAGTTATCCCAGTTTGCATCCCATTTGGTCGATAATGAGGAGCGAATGACACGAATATTTTTAAGAGGTTTGAAACCGGAGATACGTCAATATCTTATTTCTCATAAAGCGTGTTTATACTCAGATGTTGTAAATAGGGCTCGATTATTGGAGCCTTGATAACGAGTCAACGCAACTAAGGGAAAGCGGCAAAGATGAAAATACCCGGTGGTAACAATCATCGAAACGGTGACAACAAGCATGGAGAGAATCAACATGCGTAAATGGTAACCACTTATGTGGTAATCATGGCCAAGACAAAAAATGGACATTTCAAGAAAAGGAGATTCAACAATGATGGAAAGACGTCAGCACCAGCAACCGTGGTTAAGGAAGGAGAACGAAAACCTATCATATGCTTCAAATGCGGAGGGGAGGGACATATCAGTCCAAAATGCACGATGCCATCCAAAGCGTCTTTATAATTGTGGAAAGAAGGTCACCTAACCCGATTTTGTCGTTCACATAGAAGACAAGTTCGACTAGGATAGAGGCACCAAAGGTAGTCCCGAGAAAAGCCAAATCGGTAGAGTGCAAAGGAGGCGTTTGTTGTGACCTCCTGAAAGCAAGGAACCCGAACGAGGTCATCACGGGTAAGCTTATCATAAACTCTAGAGAAGTCTATACCTTATTTGATACCGGTTCTACCCATTCTTTTATTTCTCCTACTTGCGCTCAACGATTAAATTTTACTCCGGAGAAATTAGAATTTGACTTATCTGTTGAAACTCCATTAGGAGAAACCTTTATTACATCCATTGTTTATAAGTCTTGTTAGATTCAAATCGGTAACCGCACGTTACCTGTCGATCTTATCTCCTTAAAAATACTTGCATTTGACGTGATTCTAGGGATTGATTGGTTAACTACTCATCATGCTAAAATTGATTGTTTTCGTAAGGTTGTTAGCTTTCATATTCCTAATAAACCTATTATGCGAATTCAAGCGACCAAACCATTAAAATCAATCACGGTCATCTCAAGCCACAAAGCTATTCGTTTATTGAAAACGAATGTCAAGCTTTCTTAGCTCATGTCACAATTTAAACAAAAATAAATTGATTTGAAGGATATTTCTATTGTTAATAAATTTCGACGTATTCACTGAAGAACTTCCGGCCTACCCCAGGCGTGAAGTTGAATTTTGTATCGACCTTGAACCCGGTACAAAACCCATTTCCAAAGCCCCATATCGAATGGCTCTATTGAACTTCGTGGAGTTAAAGACCCAATTGCGAGGAATTTTTAGACATTGGTTTCATTCGTCCTAGTATGTCTCCTTGGGGTGCTCCTATTCGATTCATGAAGAAGAAAGATGGGAGTATGCGATTTTATATTGATTATCGGGAGTTGAATCATGTCACCATCAAAAATAGGTACCCATTGCCACGTATTGATGACCGTTTGATCGATTACAAGGAGCACAATTTTTTCAAAGATCGATCTTCGATTCGGATATCATCACTAAAGGTTAAAACCGAGGATATTTCAAAAGCGCCTTGAGAACTCGTGCAGACGGCATTATGAATTCTTAGTCATGTCTTTTGGAATGACTAATGCTCCGCCGCCTTCATGGATATGATGAACCAGAGTATTCAAGGAATATTTGGATCACTTTGTGGTCGTCTTTATTGATGACATCCTTATTTATTCCAAAAGCCGTGAAGATCATGAGCAACACTTGAGGTCGATACTCCAAAAGCTTCGTGAATATAAGCTTTATGCCAAGTTAAAGAAATGCGAGTTCGGCTTGAGGAAGTAGCATTCCTTGGGCACGTAGTATCAAGTCATGGAATATCCGTTGACCCCGCAAAGATTGAAGCTATTCAAAAGTCAGGAGCAACCCAAATCGAAGAATCAAGCACGTAGCTTTCTTGGTTTATTTGGTTATTATCGGAGATTCGTGGAAGGATTTTCTCGAATCGCTACTCCATTAACTCGGTGACTCGGAAGATACAAAAGTTCTATTGGAGCGAGAATGTGAGAAGAGTTTTCAAGAACTCAAAAGGAGACTCATTTCAAAGACTGTTCGACAATACCATCTAGTTCGAAGGATTTGTCATCTACAAGTGATGCTTGAGCAAAGGGTTAAGATGTGTTCTCATGCAACATGGGAAAGTCATAGTTTATGCCTTAAGACAACTCAAAGAATATGAGAGGAATTATCCTACTCATGATCTAGAGTTGGCGGTTGTTATCTTCGCACTTAAAATTTGGAGGCATTACTTGTATGGAGAGAAAGTGGAGATCTTTTACGGATCATAAAAGCCTCAAATATTTCTTCACTCAAAAGGAACTCAACATGCGACAACGACGTTGGCTTGAAGCATTGAAAGATTATGATCACACCATCCAATACCATCCCGAAAAGCGAACGTGGTAGGCGATTTATTGAGTAGAAGATCATATGCTTGAATGAAGTGTAATATTCACAACACAAAAGCCCATTTTGTGTGACTTGCAAAGGATGGAGATAGAGTTAAAGACTCCAGGGACCCATATAATGATGGCGAATATATGAGTAGAACCGACTTTAATCGATAAAGTTAAAGTTGCTCAAGCTACAGACCTAGAGCTAATGCGTATGAAGAAGAAAGTGCAAGAAGGTGATATGCCGGAAGCAAGAATCGGTGAGGAAGAAATACTTCGAGTCAACTCCAGACTTTGTGTTCCTAACGACCCTGATTTAAAGTATAAAATCATGATGGAGGCGCACAACACACCATTTGTAATCCATCCTAGGAGTACCAAAATGTATCGTGATCTTCGACATACATTTTGGTGGTGCAATATGAAGAGAGAGATAGCATAGTTTATCTCAAGGTGCTTAACTTGTCAACGAGTCAAGGCGAAGCATCAAGTACCAAAAGGTCCATTACAACCACTTGAAGTTCCAGAATGGAAGTGGGAGCACATTACCATGGATTTCGTTACCGGTCTTCCCAAAGTTTCTCAAGGCATAGATGCGATTTGGGTCATTGTTGATAGATTGACAAAGTCTGCTCATTTCTTACCGATACGAGAAACTTATACACTTGAACGTCTTGCTCGTATGTACATAAACGAGGTTGTAAGATTGCATGGTATGCCAGTATCCATAGTTTCTGATCGAGACCCAAGATTCACTTCAAGATTTTGGGTTAGTTTACAAAAAGCTATGGGCACGGATTTATGATTTAGCTCGGCATATCATCCTCGATTTGACGAGGCAAATGGAGAGGAGGGCGATTCAAACTCTTGAAGATCTATTAAGACTCTGTGTCCTTGAATTCAAGGGAAGTTGGGACAAGTTCTTACCATTGGTGGAGTTTTCCTACAACAACAGTTATTAAGCAAGTATTGGCATGGCTTCATTCGAGGCGTTGTATGGAAGAAAGTGTCGTTCTCCAGTATGCTGGGATGAGGTGGGTAAAGCAACGTTGTTGGGACCAGAGTTGGTACGTATGACTACAAAAAAGGTTCAAATGATCCGACAACGTATAAAAACCTCACAAGATCGACAAAAGAGTTATGCTGATCTTCATCGAAAGGACGTAGAATTCGATATTGGAGATCATGTGTTGTTATGTGTTGCTCCATGGAAAGGAGTTACAAGATTTGGAAAAAGAGGAAAGCTCAATCCTCGATTCATTGACCCATTTTTAATCCTCGATCGAGTAGGAACTGTGGCATATAGACTTGCGTTACCGCCAAGTATGTCTCGTGTTCATAACGTTTTTCACATATCCATGTTACGTAAATATGTGAAAGACCCGAACCACATTTTTGAGTTAGAACCGGACGAAATAGAGGAAGATTTAACGTATGAAGAGGTTCCTGTTAAAATCTTGGATAAGAAGGAACATATTCTACGCTCCAAGGTTATACCTCAAGTCAAAGTTTTGTGGAGAAACCACGATGTTGAGGAAATGACTTGGGAATTAGAATCTAAAATGAAATTAAGGTATCCTCACCTCTTCGACATATCAGGTACGCACCCTAATTTCGAGGACGAAATTTCATAAGAAGGGGAGATTGTAAGACCCCATCTTTTTGAATAAAGATTAAATTTTCTCAAAATATATTTTTGAATATTATGGTGTGGATTTGATATAATGTTATAGTTGTGGGTAATATTTACAAATTTTGCAAAGTACGCAAGTTGTTATATAATATTTGATTGGTGGGGAATATTCGTTTTAACGGGGAATATTCGTATGCAACAAGACAATCATTGGTGGACCCCACAACGGAATTATTGTCGGATCGAGAAAGCGATAAAAATACTTTATGAAAATAACGGCGGAAGTTTTACCGTTAAGCTGTTAAAACACCGGTGTTAAAAGTACTGATAATCTGCGTGGTTGCATAGTACCACACCGGTATTGATTATTGATGCTTACGTGAGAAGTCACTCAGTTATACTCAATTATTGCTACTGATAATTCTGCGCATCATATCTATCATATTATGGATTCAATTATGGTCAAGATCATCCGCATAAAATGTTTTTATTAAATTAATACTTGAGATGACAAAGTTATTCATATTATAAACCGCAATATTTACAATGTCTAGAAGTTACATCAAGGAGAGGTTTGGTCACCTAATCAAGCGCGCATGATAAGGAGAAATCCTTATCGAAAGCCCTTCTTTCACAGGAGCGACTTTGGTTGATAAATATTGTGAGTTATAATATTAATGATGAATGTTGTTCGGAGTTGAATTTGGAGAGCAGGCGTGATATTTGAGTTTGGAACAGCGAAATTAGTAAAATAGTCTATAAACACAAAATTTTCCGAGATTCACTATTTGGTTGAAAAAGTCAACAATTGACTTTTTTGAAAAAATCAAACTTCTAAATTTCAAAATTTATATTTTTGATAAAAATAGTTTCATTATGTTGGAATTGTTTGTGTTAGTCAAAATCGACATTTATTAGATGATAATTGATGTCTAGGGGTTATATTGATAAATCGGGTAATTTATCGGATAAATGAGCAATTAATTGCTACTAATTCACATGCTTATATAACTATTTGTTCACATATGTGTACTATTGAATCACATTATTTATTATTAGGGGAGTTGGTGCAAGATTGATAATACTTGCATGACTAAGTTAAAATTGAGGTATAGATGGAGGTACTTATATCGTAATTCGTATTTTTCACATGATTATACTATTGAGTCACATGATTGAACTATTGATTCACATTATTTACTATTAGGGAGTTGGTGTAAGATTGATAATACTTGCGGGACTAAATTAAAAATGAAAGAAAAGTTGGAGGTATTGTCTTTGTAATTTTTGAGCCCCAAAAGCGCACAATTATCGAAACTATATTTTCCTATAAATAGAAGCTCATTCTTCATTCATTTCTCACCAATTCACAAAAGCTTTAGAAGCGATTATTATGAGAGAAATTATAGAGAGAAAAAAAAGAGACATCTGCTACTCACTATTCCAAATTATCCGCTTTTTCCAAGGTAGGGAGTATTATTTCTTTCTTATCTATGAAGAGAACTTCATTATTTCATTCTTATTATTACATTGGAATAAAGCTGATCATGAGCTACCCTATACTTGGTGAAATTCTTACGTTGTTCCATTCTTTATCATTCTGTTAGAACATCACATGCATGTGTTCTACATGGGACTTAGTTTCGTCTTTATTATTTACATTGGAATATCTTATGCATGCGTCTACGTGGGACTGATTCTGTCTTTATTATTACATTGGAATATCCTGTTTGTGCGTTCTATCTGGGACTGATTCCGTCTTTATTATTTTGTTGGAATATCATGCATGCATGCGTTCTCTATGGGACTGATTCTCGTCTTTATTATTACATTTGGAATATCCACATGCATGCGTTTCTGTGGGACTTTGATTCCATTATTTATTATTCTGTTGGAATAATACTTTTATGCTTGGTCTATCGCATGCTTGGTGATTTCTTTTGTTATTCCATTCCTTATTATACTCAATTGGTTAAAGTTTTGACTTCTATACTCCATGAAATTAGTGGAATATCCTTGATATTTTGCGCTTCATCCAAAGATCTTTTCATGAAAATATTCTTACGAGCATTCTTGAATTTTACTCTACAAAGCAGTATCATGTTGACAATTTGGACGTTATTAGTTCCTGGATAAAATAATTCTTGAACTTGTTTTATTGAATTCTTTTATCATTGTCATCATCCTCATGTTTATATTTTGTTGAAAGTCATCTATGGCCTATAGTGCATAGATGGACTTGGTATGATTATGACCAGGGATTATTCGGTGTAATCATAACCGTAATGTTATAAATGATGTGGAAAAAGTCCTCATTGGCCCGTAGTGCATTGATGGATGATTGTTGGCATGATCATGACCATTATTGAATACACAAATATTCTTGGCCAGTAGTGCATGGATAATTGTACGTGATACTAAAGAGTATCCTTGGCCAGAGTGCGTGGGGTGATTCGATGTTGTGGATTATTTATTTGTTGAGTCCCCGCGATAAAAGTGATGAAAAACCTTTTAAATCATAAAAGATAGTAGATTTTATTCTCTACTTGACTCTTTTAATGGATTGCTTGTTCGGTGCAGGTTAAACATGATGGTTGTTATATTGTATCAGTTTAACATGTCAAGGCTAACGATAATATATTACGCATTATCTTAGTCATAATATTTCCTACTGGGCTAGTTGAGCTCACCCTTTTACTTCTATTGTTCTCTTCAGGAAATGAGAACGTAGCAGGGACTAGTCGGGAAAGGAATGACGGAGTGATGGTTCTATAAAGATGTTTTAGCAGTCCTCACTATTTCTGTAAAATAGTGTTTGAATAATTGTAACAAGGACTTATTTGAGTGTGGATATTGTCTAGAAGATAATATTTGTATTTAAACTCACAGTATGTGTTGTCGTATTTTGCACGACAATTGTATTATTGAAGTTGTAGTTTGCTTTCTGTACCATGTATTTGGCGACTCAGAATGAGTGATGTATACCTATTTTGGGGGCGTCACAATAGGTATTAATGGATATTAAAAAATTGATGTTAATATCAAACCCTAAAATACAATAACACTTGTTATGACCATGCCGATGGGAATGTGAGCATATTTTGCATAATATAATAGACATATCTCTTTTTGCCTTGTGTAACCATTGAGATTAAGCTTAATGACCCTAGTCTAGTTATTTTCACAATATAAATGTTATCATTCATCTAGCTAAGGGATGAGCATTTGACCGTCGAAAGAGGCTTATGTTTACTTACTGTTCTCGGTTGGCCATTCCTATGATTTGTTAATAAAGTGGAGAGTTAGGAGATTAGGTGACACAATAGGGGAGTTGTAATCCTATCTGAACATACTTGTGCAACTCAATATCTTAATTTACTATTTTAAGCATTTAGTTTTTAACACACCTTCTTCAATCACTTGTTTAGATAAGACTGTAGTGTTCCAATTTTAGTATTTGACTAGCTTTAACATTTTGTCCTCGTGGGTACGACACTCACCTTATCACTGTATTACTTGTTAGACCGTGTATACTTGTGCGTGTTTTATTGATCATGAAAACGTACAATAGTGGATCACCTCGAGAGGCCAAACACTTGGGTGGCTAACATTGATCAAAGGAAGGAATCAAACCCAGTGGATTCAAGTTGAACGCGTAAAGGATTTGAGGTGAACTTGTACCTGAGGAAGCTCGAATCTTCAAGGGTATAATTCTTGTTCTTCATCTTTTCATTTAATTAATAATTGTGCATAAAGGATGATCCGGGTATATGGTTTGTAAAATTTTAAAACTCTGATTTTCCATGCTTCACTTACTTTATGCAATTTGATTGCGACCATGAATCTTACAAACCTAACACGAATGAATTATAATACCCGAAATTATAGTAGTAAAATTATGTACAATTATTGACGGTAACTATTAAAAATAACAATAGTAGTAATTATTTAAAATTATTATGAATGGTGTAGATAAGAGATTGGGCATAAAGAATAAGCCACAAGGAAACTACATTATAACAAGCAAGTTTTCTACCTTATGCAAGTTTGTATTTGTACAAGTTCCCTAGCTTATGCTAGACTTTCTTAAATTATGAAATTTTCATTATCAGTTATAAGATCAAATTCTTATACTTTTGTATATTTTAAAAGTGACAATTATTAACATTATAATTTGTTCTGAAAAGCTTATTGGACCGAATATAAAATAAGTTTATATAATTTTTTCAGTTAAATTTGATTGAGATATTTTTATTAGTTTATTGAACTGTTGTGATCCTTTGGAAATGAATTTATCCAATCCAATTGCTTTGATACGGATTCTGAGACTAACATTGAGTATGAACAACCCTGATAAAGTGGATATTTATGTCGAGTAACCGACTTAACACAATAAGCGTAATAGAAATGTTTTGCATAACATAGGGTACAATAGGTTGATTCCCTAAAGTACTTGTGTAGAGTTTATCAGTCTGTGTGATTGTTAAACATTTTGTAGAGTTCACAGTTTATGACTGCTAGACATTGTAGAGTTCATGGTCCATTTGACCGCTCAGTATTGTTGAGATTAAAAGATTTCTTTTATTTCTTATTTATTCATATTGTTTCCTAAATTTCTAATAATCGAATTGTTGAAACTCTTTATTATTATCCATTCTGTTGATAATATATCTTCCATGAAATTGTCTTATACTTGTGGAGAAAAATTGTTGCTCACCCTTATAAATTATATTTGTAGTTAAAGTAGAAGGTCCTGAAGGTTCAAATAATAAAGATAAATGTAAGGGTAAAGCTAACAAGGAAGAATCGATAATGATTAGTAGTTTATTAATTAACAAATGATGTAATATTTTGGAGTTAAAGTATTAGTTTGTAATGAACTTGTGAGACCTTGGTATGTATGTGTGTATAAATAATGTAATGTATAATGTAGCTAATAATAGAAGCTAATAGTATGTTTATGGTTGAACAGTGATGCACCAGGTTTGGAGTAGTGAATACTCAGATTTGGGGGCGTCACAGGTTGGTATCATAGCTGTAGGTTATATCCCTTAGGTTAGAGGACCTTAGGATATAACCAGGGAAAGCTAAGTAAAATTAGTGATATTTGAACTCACATAGAGTTTTTGTAAAGAAATAATAATAATAATAATAATAAATAAATAAATAAATAATGATATTTTAGCAAATTTTTGCAAACTATATAATTATATTTTTGTAAGTTGTTCATTTAATTTATTAATGTGCTAAATAAGTAAATTTTTATTGTAGGATAGTTGAAGAGGAAATGGTTAGAGAGATACACGAGGTACCCCCACCTGTACTTATAGTGCCAATAACAAACCCAAAAATAGAGGATGAGGGCTCCGAGGAGAACCTTGAGGAAGAATATGAGGGGAGTCGCATAATGGATCATGTAGCTAATGAGGTGCCACCCGAGGAAGAAGAAAGAGATTATGAGGGGATAGGACTAGCTTTGGAAGAAGCCTATTGTCGATGTCGGGAAGATTTATGTCCCTTTTTGTGCTTGCACTTTTTTGTTCTCATTTGGTTGAGTTTTGTCTGAAAATGCGAGTTTGAAAAGGTCTGACATGTGAATGTCGACGATTTGACTTTTAGAGTCGTCAGTTGGTAGATTTCAAATGGTTGTACCAACTCAACGTACTTTGCAAAGGTTTACACAAAGGCCAATGGTTGGACATTGTTTAACTGGCCTTGGAAACTGAGATTCATTGGGTTCGGGGACTTGATTAAGCGGGGGGAAAGTGTTAGGCACCCCCTACTTTCGTGAAAACACGGTTACCGAAACTTTTGAATTACCTTATTTATCTGCATGTGTGTGTTTTTATTGGGCCTATGTGCAATTATCTGAAAGTAATTCTATGCCTCGTTTGTACCTATATACAAAGGGTTTGACTTGTACATAAAAGTACAGTTTTAGGTAAGATATAACAGTGATGATTTGAAAAATAGATTTTCAAAACCTTATGCACAATAGTAATTGAGGCCTTTGATACTTCCATTTTATTATGTATTCAACTTGATTGATTTTATTTTTGAGATGCGAAGAATCTTCGAGAAAATAAGATACATAGCAGTGTCGAACTCCTTATAGGCATGATAGCCATCCAAGGACATCCAAACACCGTCAATAATTTACAAGCTAGATGTATCAGAGAAATGTTCATCGTGGGAACCGAATCTAGATTCAAAGGCTGAATCTTCGATCTCATGGCTCCTAGGCTGACATGATAGATTAGTATGCACAAAACTAGAAAGAAAACTAGATTTAAATAAATCTAAGCCATTCTAGCTTAAACGGTTCCAGTTTAGTCACTTTTGAATTGATAAAAGTTAGAGATAGCAATATTTAGATAAATCTAGTCCACAAGCTGGAAGATTAAATACCTACATTGCGAAAGCAGTTAAAGCAAATATATATAAAAGCAGTAAATATAAATATATATATATATATATATGTATGTGTGTGTGTGTGTGACGCCCCCAAAATAGGTATACATCACCCATTCTGAGTCGCCAAATACATGGTACAGAAACAAATACAACTTCATTAATACAGTTGTCGTGCAAAATACGACAACACATATACTATGAGTTTAAATACAAATATTGTCTAATAGACAGTATTCAAACTCAAAAGGAGGAGTCCTCATTACAATTATTGATACCCAATTTTACAAAAATAGTGAGGACTGCTAAAATAACTTTCTAGAACCATCACTCCATACCCCGACTAGTTCTTGCTATATTCTCACCTCCTGAGAAGAAAAATGGAACAAAAAGGAAAAGGGTGAGCTCAACTAGCCCAGTAAAAAATATTATTACTAAGATAATGAACAACAATTTATCGTTAGCCTTCAACAAATCAGATAAAATATAATGGACAACCAGTTTTAGATCAATATTCGCAGCAAAAATAACAATTCATTATAAGATTTAAATAGAGAATGAAATCTACTATCATCTATGAATTTAAAAGTCCATCATCAATATTTTATCCCTGTAACATCAATCAATATACATCTTGAATCAAATATTTATATTAGGGATTCGTACTTTAGTTTATCCAAGTTCAAAAATGCTCCAAAATATACCATAGTGCAGTAAAATTCAAGAATGAAGATCAAAACATGGATACAATCAAAGATAGTAACCATAATAGACATCTTGGACAAAGAAGAGAAAATTTTATTTTTCTGTGAATAGTACCGTATTCGTGAATAGTGCCGTATACGTGAATAGTGTCGTATTCGTGAATAGTAACCCCGACACAAAAAAGTAGAAATTTCACAATAAAATTCATATCAATATTTCGGCATAATGATATTGAAGAAAATAATATCATTTACGAAGAAAATAACATTCCTTACATCAAACGAACAGTACTTCCGGTTGAAATATCAGGTATAAGGCTGAAGGAAACTTGCACTGATTAACAACTCACAAAATATCTAAATACTCACAAAGTACTCTCGATAATATAGAGAGAGAAAGCTTATGATTCTGGTGTGGTTTTCAATTCTAACTAAGCACCCTATTTATTGGAAAATGCTTAAAACGCCATAGTAGACTAACCTGATACCTGATAGCTTTATCTGCTACTATTCACGCCCACCACTTTTGAAATAAAATTTCAATACATTTCTCACCAACCAAAAGTGGGGCCCACCATGTTTTTAATAAAAATATTTATTTCCAAAACTTCAATAATTCATAATAAATAGCCATTTTATCAGAAAAATACAAATTCTATTTCCATTCCATAGGAAATTAAATTCTCTACAACTTTGTAGATTTAAGTTTTTCCAAAGTCCAAACGAAAAATGACCGAAATCCACATACTGACAATTTTTAATACCTCCATTCTGACAAAATACTGATAAAATACCTCATAATTAATTCCTTCATTTATATCCACACAAAATAAATATTTCCCTATCCATTCACATAAAATAAATATTTCCTTATCATATAAATCAATAATTAATTATTCATAAATAATATTATAGAATCACAATTATGACAACCAGGTCGTTCCCAGGAAAGTGGGGGCTTTCCGATAAGGATTTCTCCTTATTAGCACGCAATTAGGTGACCAAACCCCATTCCTAGACAGAACTTCCTTAGACATTGCCAATAATGCTATCTAACAATATTACTCAAATAATATGAATTGTTGATCTGATAATGGAGATACCGTGAAGTGACAATTATTGGAACAACAATAATATAAAATATCAACGTAGCAATTATTGAATCAATAAAATAAAATATTGAACAGTAATTACTGTAACAATTATTAAGTAGTGCCTTCTTACGTAAGAATCGATAATTCAAAATACTATGCAATACTGGTGTGCATCTTTGTGCAACCACGCCAGACATCGTATTTTAACCAAAGGTATTCCAACAGTGTTAACGGTAACAACTACGCCGTTATTTGTAAAAACTCAAACTTGTCATTTTCGTCATCCGACCATTTTTCGTAATGGGGCCCACAAATGGCTGTGCCGTCGTCCGAATATTTTCCGACAAAAAGAATATTCCTCGACCAAACGAATATTCCTAAAAAATAATGAATATTTTATAACCACTTGCTTATTTTGCAAAATTTGCACATTTCACCAATAATCAAAGTATTATATCAAATTAACACCTGTTTATTTCAAGATAATGAATAGAGGAAATTCAATTTTATTCATTAAAAAGTTGGGGTCTTACAACCTCCCCTCCTTATAAAATTTTGTCCTCGAAATTGATGTACGTACCTGGTGTTTCAAAAAGGTGAGGATACCTCGCTTTCATTTCTGATTCTAACTCCCAGGTCATTTCTTCAATAGCATGGTTCCTCTACAAAACCTTAACTTGTGGTATAACCTTGATGCGTAGGACATGCTCTTTCCTATCCAAGATCTTAACAGGTACCTCCTCGTACGTTAAATCTTCGGCTATCTCATCTGGTTCTAACTCAATAATGTGGTTTGGGTCTTTCACATATTTATGAAGCATACATATTTGAAAAACATTATGAACACGAGACATGCTTGGAGGTAATGCGAGTCTATAGGCCACATTTCCTATTCGGTCAAAAATCTCAAATGGACCAACAAATCTTGGATTAAGCTTTCCTCTCTTCCCAAATCTTGTAACTCCCTTCCATGGAGCAATACGTAACAATACATGATCCCCAATATTAAATTCCACGTCCTTTCGATGAAGATCAGCATAACTCTTTTGTCGATCTTGTGCAGTTTGTATACGTTGTCGGATCATTTGGATCTTCTCTGTAGTCATTCGTACCAACTCTAGTCCCAACAACGTTGCTTCTTCCACCTCATCCCAGCATACTGGAGAGTGCCACTTTCATCCATATAATGCTTCAAATGGAGCCAAACCTATAATTGCCTGATAACTGTTGTTGTAGGAGAATTCCATCAATGGTAGGTACTTATCCCAACTCCCTTTGAAATCTAGGACACAGAGTCTTAATAGATCTTCAAGAGTTTGAATAGTCCTCTCTGATTGTTCATCCGTTTGAGGATGGTATGCTGAACTGAAACGTAAATCCGTGCCCATAGATTTTTGCAAGCTAACCCAAAATCGTGAAGTGAATCTTGGGTCACGATCCGAAACTATGGATACTGGCATGCCATGCAATCTCATAATCTCATTTTAGTATATACTAGCAAGACGTTCAAGGGAATAAGTCTCTCGTATAGGCAAGAAATGGGCAGACTTGGTTAATCTATCAACAATGACCCAAATCACATCTATGCCTTGAGAAACCTTGGGAAGACCCGTAACAAAATCCATGATAATGTGTTCCCACTTCCATTTCGGAATCTCAAGTGGTTGAAATTGACCCTTTGGCACTTGATGTTCCGCCTTTACACGTTGATAAGTTAAACACCTCGAGATAAACTCCGTGATCTCTCTCTTCATATTGCTCCACCAAAATGTATGTCGAAGATCATGATACATTTTGGTATTCCCAAGATGGATTACAAACGGTGTGTTGTGTGCCTCCATCATGATATTATGCTAAGTCAGAATCGTTAGGAACACAAAGTCTGGAGTTGACTCGAAGTATTCCTTCTTCATCGATTCTTGCTTCTAGAATAACACCTTCTTGCACTTTCTTCTTCATACGCATGAGCTCCAGGTCCGTAGCTTGAGCAGCTTTAATTTTATCGATTAAAGTCGATTCTACTCGTATGTTTGATATCATCGTGTGGGTACTTGGAGCCTTTAACTTTATCTCCATCCTTTGCAAGTCATACAAGATGGGCCTTTATGTTAACAACATCGCACTCGTACCCGTATGTGATCTTCTACTCAATGCGTCAGCTACCACGTTTGCTTTTCCATGATGATATTGGATGGTATGATTGTAATCTTTCAACAGCTCGAGCCAACGTCATTGCCGCATGTTGAGTTCCTTTTGGGTGAAGAAATATTTGAGGCGTTTATGATCTGTATAGATATCCACGTTCTCCCCATATAGGTAGTGTCTCCAGATCTTCAACGTGAAAAGAACTGCTGCCAACTCCAAATCATGAGTAAGATAATTCCTCTCATATTCTTTGAGTTGTCGCGAGGCATAGGCTATGACTTTCCCATGTTGAATGAGAACACATCCTAACCCTTTGCCTGAAGCATCGCTGTAGATAACAAAACCATCCAAACCAGATAGTATTATCAGAATAGTACCGAAATGAGTCTCCTCTTGAGCTCTTGGAAACTCTTCCCGCATTCCTCGCTCCATACAAATTTTGTATCTTTTCGAGTCAGCTGAGTTAACGGAGTAGCGATTCTAGAAAATCCTACCACCAATCTCAAATAATAACCAGCTAAGCCCAGAAAGCTACGTACTTCGGTCACTGACTTCAGTTGCTCCCAACTTTGTATTGCTTCAATCTTTGCCGGGTCAATAGATACTCCATGTTTTAACACCACGTGCCCAAGGAATGCTACTTTCTCAAGCCAGAACTTGCATTTCTTCAGCTTGGCATATAGCTTGTTGTCATGTAGCCTTTGCAGTACCAGCTTCAAATGGTGCTCATGATCTTTATGGATTTTAGAATAGATGAGGATGTCATCAATAAAGACGAAAACAAATTGATCCAAATATTCTTTGAACACACGGTTCATTATATCCATGAAAGAAGCAGGAGCATTAATCAATCCAAGAGACATGACTAAGAATTCATAATGCTCGTACTGAGTTTTGAAGGCAGTCTTCAGAATATCCTCAGTTTTAATCTTTAGCTGATGATATCCAGAACAAAGATCGATCTTTGAAAAGAATTGTGCTCCTTGCAACTGGTCAAACAGTTCATCAATGCGAGGTAGCAGAGACCTATCCTTGATGGTGACATGGTTCAATTCCCGGTAGTCAATACAAAGTCGCATACTCCCGTCTTTCTTCTTTACAAATAAAATAGGAGCACCCCAAGGAGATGTACTAGGACGAATGAAATTGATGTCCAACAACTCCTGTAGTTGGACCTTTAACTCCTGAAGTTCAATAGGAGCCATTCGATATGGGGTTTTAGAAATGGGCTTTTGTACCGTGTTCAAGGTCAATAAAGAATTCAACTTCACGTTCGGGGTGGGAGGAAGTTCTTCAGAAATACGTCAGAAATTCACTAACAATGAAATATTATTCAAATCTGATGTGTTTTTGTTCAAGTCCGTGACATGGGCTAAGAAAGCTTGACATCCATTTTTCAATAAACGAATAGCTTTATGGCTTGATATGACAGTGATTGACTTTAGTGGTTTGGTTGTTTGAATTCGTATAATAGGTTGGTTATGAATATGAAAACTAACAACCTTACGAAAACAATCAATTTTAGCATGATGAGTGGTTAACTAATCAATCCCTAAAATCACATCAAATGCAAGTATTTTCAATGAAATATGATCGGCATGTAATGTGATGGGTTCCAACTTGAATCAAGCAAGATTTATAAATAGTAGATGTAATGAAAGTTTCTCCTAACGAAGTCTCAACAGATAAGTCAATGTCTAATTTCTTCGGAGTCAAGTTCAAACGTTGAGCACAAGCAGGAGAGATAAAAGAATGGGTAGAACCGGTATCTAATAAGGTATAAACTTCGTAAGAGTTTATTATTAGCTTACTCGTGAACACCTCGTTTGGGTTCCTCGCCTTTTGGGCAGTCACGACAAACGCCCTTCCAGGAACGACCGACTTTAACTTGTCCAGGACAACCTTTGGAGCCACCATCCCCGTTGGACTTGGTTTTGCTACAAGACAATCTCTAGCTATATGAACTTCATTTCCAAAGTTATAACACACCTTGGATTGTTGTGGGCAGTTTGGGCTGATGTGTCCCTCTTTCCTGCATTTATAACAAAGGACTAGTGATCATTCTCCTCCCCTGGAAACAGTAGATGTTGGTGCTGACGTCTTCACCTAATCATTTTTGTACCTTCTCCTTTTGAAATCTCCTCCCGACTCGCTCCTTCTATTATTATGGCCACGATTACCACCATAGTGGTTACCGCTTTTGTCCGAATGTTTTCCTCCCCGCTGGTTGTCATTGTTCCGATGACTGCTGCCACTGGTATAACCCTGGTTGTGGTCCCTTGGTTGAACATACTCATTATCTCGCTCTAATAATTGAGCCTTGTTTACAACATCTAAATATAAAGAAAATTTATGAGAGATAAGATATTGTCGAATCTCGGGTTTTACACCTCTCAGAAACATTCGTGTCATTCGTTCCTCATTCTCTACCAAATGAGGTGCAAACCTAGATAACTCTGCGAACCTAGCCTCGTACTGAGACACAGTCATGTTATTTTATTCTAGTCTGATAAACTCTACCTCCTTCATATAATGAATACTTCAGGAAAGTACTTGTCATTGAATAATTTCTGAAATGTTTCCCAAGACATGTTGAGTGCGGCAGGCTGGGTACGCTTCACAGATTCCCACCAGTAATCTGCTTCATCACGGAACATAGAGGTGGCAAATGGAACCTTTTGTTCCTCCATGCATCTCAAGACATCAAATATCTTGGTAATTTGTTTAATCCACGTATCTGCCTTGATCGAATCCGACTTTCCTACAAATTTTGGTGGTCCCAACTCTTTGAATTGCTTGGCTGTGACAAGCCGCGCATTGCTATCATTTCTGTCCGTATTTTATACACGAGTCTCCCTCGTCTGATTTTGCATGAACTGCAAAAAGCTTCTAAACATCCTATCATTCATCATTTGTTCGGTAGTGTTGTTTACAGGATGAATATTGCCTTCCTGTTGCACGTTCCCTTGGGTGGTGATTAAAGGTGTCTCCACGGTCTCATTCACTCCATTGTTAATATTTCCAGCTGCCATTCTCAAATACTGCCACAAAATAAGGGTTAATTAAATAAATTAACATGCAACATAATATCCTTATATTATGACCGACCAAACAAATAAGCTTAGGTAGGACACATTAGTGAATGATTTACTCGTCTCTCCCCTCCTAGTTTTATTCCCCGATCTCCGTCAAAGACCATATCCCTAAGCTCTGATACCAACTATGACTTATGTCCCAACCGTGGATAGCACCTCACAATGATACCTATTAGTTTGCCACCGTAGAACGGCGTCCCCTACGGAGAGTCTAGCTTCGATGCATCCCCCATCAACAAGAAGTCACCAGATTGAGGCTCGGGGCTCTTTACTTATGGCTCTGATACCAACTGTGACGCCCCTAAAATAGGTATACATCACTCATTCTGAGTCACCAAATACATGGTAAAGAAACAAACACAACTTCATTAATACAGTTGTCGTGCAAAATACGACAAGACATATATTGTGAGTTTAAATACAAATATTGTCTAATAGACAGTATTCAAACTTAAAAGGAATCCTCATTACAATTATTGATACACTATTTTACAAAAATAGTGAGGACTGCTAAAACAACTTTCTAGAACCATCACTCCATACTCCGGCTAGTTCCTGCTATATCCTCACCTCCTCAGAAGAAAAATGGAACAAAAAGGAAAAGGGTGAGCTCAACTAGCACAGTAAAGAATATTATGACTAAGATAATGAACAACAATTTATTGTTAGCCTTCAACAAATCAGATAAAATATAATGGACAACCAATTTTAGATCAATATTCGCAGCAGAAATAACAATTCATTAGAGGAGTTAAGTAGAGAATAAAATCTATTATCATCTATGAATTTAAAAGTCCATCATCAATATTTTATCCCTGTAACATCAATTAATATACATCTTGAATCAAATATTCATCTTTTCACTACAGGCCAAAGATATTCATTTGTATCACCAGTTGGTCATATTCATCTCAACACCTGATCATCTTTGCACTAAAAAGATATTCATCAGTTAATCATTCATCTTTGCACTACAAGCCAAAGATATTCAGTAATATCATCATTTAGGACTGAGAATGATGAAAAATATTTTTAAAAAACTAATCCAGTGAGATAAAAGATCAAAGATTAGGGATTCGTACTTTAGTTTATCCAAGTTCAAAAATGCTCCAAATATACCATAGTGGAGTAAAATTCAAGAATGAAGATCAAAACATGGATACAATCAAAGATAGTAACCATAATAGACATCTTGGACAAAGAAAAGAAAATTTCATTTTTTCTGTGAATAGTAACCTCGACACAAAAAGGTAGAAATTCCATAATAAAATTTATATCAATATTTCGGCATAATGATATTGAAGAAAATAATATCATTTATGAACAAAATAACATCCCTTACATCAAAAGAACAGTACTTCCGACTGAAATATCAGGTATAAGGCTGAAGAAAACTTGCACTGAATAGCAACTCACAAAGTATCTAAATACTCACAAAATACTCTCGATAATATAGAGAGAGAAAACTTATGACTCTGGTGTGATTTTCAATTCTAACTAAACACCCTATTTATAGGAAAATGCTTAGAACGCCATAGCAGACTAACCTGCTACCTGATGGCTTTACCTGCTACTATTCACGCCCACCACTTTTAAATTAAAAATTCAGCACATTTTTCACCAACCAAAAGTGGGGCTCACAATGTTTTTAATAAAAATATTTATTTCCGAAACTTCAATAATTCATAATAAATAGCCCTTTTATCAGAAAAATACAAATTTTATGTTCATTCCATATGAAATTAAATTCTCTACAACTTTGTACATTTAAGTTTTTTCAAATTCCAAACGAAAAATGATCGAAATCCACATACGGACGATTTTTAATACATCCATTCCGACAAAATACTGATAAAACACCTCAGCATTAATTCCTTCATTTATATTCACACAAAATAAATATTTCCCTATCCATCCACATAAAATAAATATTACCTTATCATATAAATCAATAATTAATTATTCATGAATAATATTATAGAATCACAATTATGACAACCTGGTCGTTCCCAGGAAAGAGGGGACTTTCTGATAAGGATTTTTCCTTATTGGTGCGCAATTAGGTGACCAAACCCCTTTCCTAGACAGAACTTCCTTAGACATTACCAATAATTCTATCTAAAAATATTATCCAAATAATATGAATTATTGATCTAATAATGGAGATACCGTGAAGTGACAATTATTGGAACAACAATAATATAAAATATCAACGTAGCAATTATTGAATCAATAAAATAAAATATTGAACAATAATTACTGTAACAATTATTGAGTAGTGCCTTCTTACGTAAGAATCAATAATTGAAAAATATTGTGCAATACCGTGTCTTCTTTATGCAACCACGCCAGACATCGTATTTTAACCACCGGTATTCCGAAGAAGTGTTAATTGTGAATAACTACTGCCAGTTATTTGTAAAAACTCAAACTTGTCGTTTTCGTCATCCGACCGTTTTCCGTTATGGGGCCCACAAATGGTTGCGTCGTCGTACGAATATTCCCCGACAATATGAATATTCCACGAGCAAATGAATATTCCCTGAAAATAATGAATATTTTATAACCACTTGCTTATTTTGCAAAATTTGCACATTTCACCCATAATCAAAGTATTATATCAAATTAACACCTTTTTATTTCAAGATAATGAATAGAGGAAATTTAATTTTATTCATTAAAAATTTGGGATTTTATATATATATATATATATATATATACCAAATTTGTGGAAGTTGATCGTTTATATATATATATATATATATATATATATAATGTAAATGGCCATTTAGTAAACTGTGGCATACAAAAATGTAAATATATATATATATATATATATATATATATATAAAAGTAGTAAACGCTCCGGATATTCTATCCAGGCTCGATTGATCAAGTTCGAGGATATATATCTTGGCTTTCTTCAGCGAACAATCACTGATATTTACGTGTTTGTCAGAAAACTGATCACTAAACACGCGCAAGTATACGCGGTCTAACAAGTAATGCAGTGATAAGTAGAGTGTCGTACCCACGAGGAACTATCACTAATATTTATGTGTTGGTCAGAAAACCGATCACTAAACACGCACAAGTATATGCGGTCTAACAAGTAATACAGTGATAAGTAGAGTGTCGTACCCACGAGGAACTATCACTAATATTTACTAAATACCGACTTTGTATCGCTAATAGAAGTATGGTTAATCTAATTATAACTAATTAGCAAAGCAAGTAAATGGATAACGAATGACAATCGAAGGAATTTTAAGTTAAGGTCACAACTTCATCCCACACAGGCATTCTATCGAACACCTAGCGTGCTATGCTTCATCAAACTTCCTACCCTTCTCTCCTTGGTCTTAATGGTCACGACAATTTGTCGACCGAGAACACACAGGTGCTTATACACCTCTGTCGAGGTATGCACAAACATATCCTCTCCAGATCCACCCGATAGGGAATAGAACAGAAAAGAACGTCCAAGCTAAGTGATAATCCTACACATGTCTATGCGAATTAACCTACCAAGGATTTAAGCATAAGTTCTCAATTAGGTCACACGTGGCGCACATATATATGTCTACTCTACGCACAAGTTATGCAGTCAAAACCCATAATCACATGCCAATATATTTAGGTGTAAATCTGCAATCCTTCTTTCAATATCACGTAGATTACCAAAATCATCACTAATGTCTTAGCGAGAATCATAAAGAATGAATATATTAAACCAAACCATATGGTGCCAACCAAAGAGATAAGACAGTCAATTTAAATAACAAATGGTTCCATTATAACCTTAGAGCCAATACTCAGTTCATAGCTATTGAACAAAATACAAGTAGCAATAAAGAAAATATTTATGGATTACAAAATCAGAGGAAATAAATGGATAAGAATAAATTATGTCGAGGGTCTTCAGTCTCCAAGCATTTCTCTCCTATCAAGCTTTCCAATCCGTGTAGCTCACTGCTCTTGTTGCTCCAAGGACATCCAGACTTCTCCCTAAACTACCTAATCTATAATTACAGACATTAACTAAGAACTAGAGAGAGAAAGTACAAAAGATGATAGAGAACTCTCCTATGCTAAGGTAATCTATCCGACTATCTAATGTATCTGTATGAGAGGCTCGATGATGATATATATATATATATATATATATATATATATATATATATATATATATATATATATATAATGCTTTTTACCCCTTTTGCTAGGTAAAGAGCAAGCCTTCTCTGCCTGGGCACCGGAGGTGGCACTGCGACGCGGGCAATAGGCTTGTGGTTGGCGCTGTAGCGCCACATCATCAACTAAAAGACCAAAGGTCACGCTGCAGCGCGAGTCCATAAAGGAATCATGGTGCTGCATCGCCAGGTTGACATCAACAAGGACGGTGGTAAGCATGGCTGAGACTAAGACTAGGCATCATTTGTGGGCGCTAGTGTGTGTGAAATGTCCAATTTGTCCCCTGAAAGCTAGAAAAGTCTTGTAAAGCCCTGCAATACGTCGGTTAAGCATAATAACACTATAATCATATAAACCTATATAAAATCTACGAAGATCAGGCAACTATTTAAGCCATAAAGTATCCGATTTGCGGGTATAAATCCCATTCATCAGTACGACACTCCACTTATCACTGTATTACTTGTTAGACCGCGTATACTTGCGCGTGTTTAGTGATCGGTTTTCCAACCAACATATGGCCAACCACTAAGGGGCATAATGGGGAGAATTTGAAAATTTTGTTAAGCTTGTCCAATATCTTGGATATAATCTTTTGAAACCAACACCCATAACAAGTGTCACCCTCCTAACATGCCCAAACACATGAGTTTAGTGACTAAGCATACAAGTAATGATTAGGGCAGAGAGTTAGTGGGAGCATGCTTATACTTTCAATTATACTCATTTCCACTAACTTCATTTCATTTGCATACTTACACTTCAAAGCTCCTTAGCTAGAGAAAGAAAGAAAATAAAGAGAGAAAAAGAGAGAGCGGATTTCGACCAAGAGGAAGAAGAAGAGGGTCTTGAGCTTCATGCATGCTAAGTTTCTAAACTACTTTGGGAAGATAAGGAAGATAACAAGAAAGACTAGGTATTGATTCTCTTCATTTTTAAAGTTTGATTTCTTATTTGTTAGGTTTTTGATGAAACAAGAGTCTTAAGTTTGATCTTTGAAAAACTCTTCATCTATTGGTGTATGAATGTTTTATATGACGATCAAAACAATTTTGAAGTTGAATATAAGATCAAAAGAGAGATTTGTACCAAATGGATAGAGAAACGCACATGCATGCATTACGAAATTTTATGATAGATCCTTGTGATGCATGTTGGATATAGTTAATATCAAGATTATAGTGTTATATCATGGGTTTATGAAAGGAGACTTGTGGATTTTTATGAGTTCATGTGATTGAGATTTGGAAAAAGATATTAGATGGATTTTTGAATGAATTTTTGTTTAACTTGTATGCTTTATCATGTGAATGTTGAAATCTACAAGTGATATTTGAGGTTTTCTTTCTTGATATGATATATGCATGAGTTAAGGGCTAAACCCCTTTGGAATCACTCAAATATGTTTTAAAATGATCAAGTTATGAATTAAATCCCAAACTACCCAACTATTGAGAACATGCTACAGATCAGTCACTTGTGGACTATTTTCGGTAACCAAAACAAACTCAAATATGGTATTTGATATATAGAAAATGTAGTTCGGGAAAATACGAATCCAACGATACCAAATGGACCCAAATTCGAGATGTAGATCTTGAGATATAAGCGTTTCTGTAAAGAACTTCAAATCTAGAAAACGTCTAAACTGTTATTAATGTTGTTGGGCCATGATACTTTAGGCATTGGGCCTGACCGAATGGTCCCCTCCCTTGAATCTTATTTATATTGTCTTAAATGCATTGGGCTGAACCGTTGGACTGACCCATCAGGTAAATGACATCTTAGCTTGGGCTTTGACTAGTAATGATGATTAAGATAACAGTTGATTGTTATCTCTATCACCGTCTGCATTGCATTAATGAGGATGTGATTGTAATAGCTGGCGGTGGACAAAGGTGATAGAGTAGCAGGTGAATCACCGGAAGTGGAGGGTTGTGTCAGTAGGGAGTGGGTGGCACGGTAAACTAGGCTTGGAGTATATGAGGCAAGGATCACACACAATCTAAAGGTAACTGAATTATTTTGTCTCTCAAACACTAGATATTATTTCCTCAATTGTTAACCTTGTTATCGCATGTACTGACTCTCACGCCGGAGCTATCCCCCGACGGTCCAGCCGTTAAGCTTTTGGTGTTGTCGTGTTTACTGTGCAGGATATCGGACGTGTCTTACGTGATTGGGACATGAGGAAAGATCTTGGCGTTAACATTGGTGCTAGAAGGAGGGGTGTGTTCTAGTGTCCTTGATATTTTCAATCACAAACCTTAGTTGTTCTACATCAAAATCCATGGTGAAGAGTAGAACACCTACACCTGAAAGACAGCCGATGGCTGTTAGTTCGTCTACACCGCGAGTATCTGCCAAGGACCGGTTGGGTCCTGTTAACAGTGCTCATGCCAGTACGGCTTCCAAACGTGTGTCTGAAGGTTCTCGTTCGAGGGCCATTAGTAATGTTAATAGAAGACTGGTTTTCACTACAGAGAAAGAACTTGATCATGGTCGGAAATGGGTAGAAGGCACACCGCCTAGAACCCGACACCGAGATGATCAGGACGATAAAGCCTCCAAGTTAGCCAAGATGGCAGATGAGGCAGACAAGGCCTTGGAGGTGATTTTGAAACAAAGATAAGATATAGCTGAGCAGATGCTTCGGATGACAGAGTTGAAGGACACATCGTGTAGCTATGTTCAGTCCGAAGAGCATGGGCACAGGAGAGGAAAGGAACCTGCCCATTCAGGTCGTGAATCTCGAGACCATCCTCGGGAGCGAAGAAGATCAAGAAGCCCTACTCCCCAAGGATTGAAGAGGGCACTCCACCCTATCGGTTCTAGGGAGCAGGGTCGAAGTATACAAAGGGGCAGGTCCAGAGAGTACACGCCTGAAGATATAAAGAAGGCACCCCGCCTTGAGTATTCTCACCACAGCGACAGAGCCCCACACCGAAGTAGATCCAGAGGTCGTACTCCAGAGAGTCCACTGAGGGTACACCACCCTGTGGGCACTCGATGACAGAAAAGTCCCACAAAGGTTGGGGGTTCTACTGATAAAGGCCGGTCTACTCAAAAGAAGAGAGAGTCGCCGAAAAAAGAAGTCTCGTCTCATCCAGAAGGAGTGGAGTTTTTGGTCAAAGAGCTAAAGGAGCTTCAAAAATAGCTTGCCGAAGTCCAACAAGTAAAGGATACTTCGGGAAAGAAGGCATCTCTTTTTTCCACGAAGATTCTCAAAGAAAAAGCTGATCCTACAAAGAAGTTACCCCACATGGAGAGCTATGATGGATCTGGGGATCCTTATGACCACAGTCAGGCGTTCGACAGACTGATGGACTATTATGACTTTAGTGATGCTGCTAAGTGTCATACCTTCGTTACAACGCTCCGCAAAGACGCCAGACAATGGATGGGGACCTTGCCTTCGGATTCAGTATCATCCTGGGCAGATTTGTGTAGCAAGTTTCATGCTCGCTTCGGGAGCAACAAGAGAAAGGGAAAACCAACAGGTTCATTGGCTCAAGTTAGACAATTTTTGAATGAGTCTTTGAGCCATTATGTCAAGAGATTCCGAGAAGCAGTTGGCCAAGTGACCGACCTTAATGATCTTTAGGCAGTAGGCTTATTTCAGAATGGGTTGGACTTGGTGAAATCTGAAAAGTTGGTGAAGAAACTGATGTTTCACCACCCGAAGAGTCTTGCAGAAGCTTTCGATAAAGCGGAAGGCTATATAGTGGTAGAGAAGGCTATGAATAGCCTGAAGCATCCTTCTTCGGATAGGTTGTAGGAGACAGATCGGGACAGAACTGACGGGGTTCAGAAGAAAAATGAAGGGAATAACGACCGCTACGATGGAGGGTCAAAGAAGTACAACAACTGGAAACAGGGAGGAGGTCATTTGTCCGCTCTGACCTAGAAAGTGAATAGGATGTACACTCAACTGAATACTGATAGGGCTGTCATCTTAGACTAGATCAAAAATCAACTTATCTATGAACCACCTCGACACAACCTTAAGCCCGGAGAGGTAATTCTCGCAAATATCGTGACTATCATCAGGCTTCGGGTTACGATACAAATGACTATGCTAGTCTGAAGGACTTCATCGAGAGGAAGGTTTAAGGGGGTGCCTTGGTTCAATATGTTGCTGCGAGAACGACTCAACAAGCCCATCAAAGAGATAGAGAACCTGTTCAGGTTGCTCAGCCAGCTTAGCCTGCATTGACAGTTCCTGGACAACTTACGAGGCATGTGGTAGATGTCATCACTGGGGGAACTTCTGGCAAACTTGTTGGAAAGAAATGCCGAGGATATTTGGATTCGGTCATGTCAGTGGCGGTTACACTCCCGATGACTGATAGGCCTTATCCAGGGACGGTAATATCCTTTATTGATGAGGATTACCCTTCTGAAACCATCGAACCACATGAGGGATCGCTGGTGATAACAGCACAGGTGGGTTCAGTGGATATGATAAGAATGATGACAATGGGTCTTCTGTGGATATTTTGTACGCCCACGCTCATCAGAGGATGCATCTGGATGGACAGAAGATGGAGATTGGGTAGGAGGCTCCCTTGTACGGCTTCAGTAATGATCCAGTCAAAGTAGCTGGGACTATTAAGCTGCCAATTATCTTCGGAACGGCCCCCCAACAGGTAGAAATAACTTATAAATTTTATGTTGTGCATGTAGATTCTGCCTATAATGCCATTCTGGGGAGGCCTACTTTGACTGCTTAACAAGCTGTGACCTTGATCCCTCATTTCAAAATTAAATTTCCTACGGCTCATGGAGTTGGAGAGGTGAAAGGGGATCTAGATTTGGCTAGACGATGCTATAGAAATGCAGTGATTACTGCGGGAGTTGGGGTGTCGAAGCAGAAACAGACTATGGCAATAGAGATCGAGCCCTTCACCGAGAGCAGTTCAGAACCAATGGTCATGCCACCTGGGGAAACAGAAGAGTTCAAGCTTATTCCTGGCAAGAAAGACAAGACCGTAAAGATAGGTTCAGGTTTGTCGGAACCTCTCTGGACAAACCTTATAGAGCTTCTACGCTGTTATGCAGATATCTTTGCGTGGGAACCTGAGGATATGCCAGGGGTGAGTAGAAAGATTGTTGAACACTAGCTAGAGGTAGACCCATCTAAGAAGCCAGTTCGGCAGAAGAGGCAGATTTTTGCACCGGAACGCCAGCGAATCATTGATGAAGAGGTTGCAAATCTGTTGGCTCCGGACTTCATCTTTGAGATCGACTACCCGGAGTGGATTGAAAATGTGGTGCTGGTCCAGAAGTAGAATGGGAAGTGGCGAGTCTGCATCGACTACACGGATTTGAACAAAAGCCTGCCCAAAGGACTTCTATCCTCTACCCCACATCGACCATATCATCGATGCGACTTCGGGGTATGCTTTATTGAGCTTTATGGATGTTTTCTCTAGTTACCATCAAATTTCTATGTGTAAAGAGGATATACCAAAGACGGCGTTCATTACGCATCGTTCGGTATATGCCTACAAGAAGATGACCTTTGGCCTAATCAATGCGGGAGCCACATACCAGAGAATGATGAACTTCGTCTTCAGACGCCAATTGGGTAGGAACATGGAGGTGTACGTCGATGACATGATTGTCAAGAGCATGATGGTACAAAAACACTTGGACGATTTAGAAGACTGCTTTCAGACAGTTAGTCATCACAACTTGAGGCTGAATCCTACCAAGTGCACCTTCGGATTGGGAGCTGGCAAGTTTTTGGGTTATCTTGTCAGTCAAAGAGGAATTGAAGCCAACCCAGAGAAGATCCAGGAAATCTTGAACATGAATACTCCTCAGTCATTTAAAGATGTTCAACGTCTGACCGGGAGGATTGCAGCTTTGAGGAGATTCATGTCCAAGTCGGCAGGAAGGTGTTTGCCGTTTTTTGACACATTGAAAGGGCCGAAGAATGCGAAGACGTTCCAGTGGACTTCAGAATGCGAAGACGCCTTCCAGAGTATAAAGACCTATTTATCTTCGGCGCCTTTGTTGGTGAAGCCCGCTCCTGCTGAGCCTCTGTATTTGTACTTAGCAGCTAGTTTGTTGGCAGTGGGAGCAGTTTTGGTGCGTGAAGTAGGGGGTAAGAAACACCCGATTTACTATGTAAGCCATGTCCTTAGGGATGCTAAAATAAGGTAACCAAATATTGAAAAATTTGCCTTTGCTTTGATGATAGCTGTGACACCCCCAAATCCGGTACTTCCATTTCCACAGGATTTGGTGTTCACTGTACAAACATCATCCATCTATCTACCCATAAATAAATGCAAACCATGCAATAGATAGAAATAATAATAAATCTCCCCTTATAGGGTTACATCAACTACAAAATAAATAAATCCCAGGTTACTCTAACCTTAAATCATCTGTGCAGAAACATAAACAAATAAGTCTCAAGTAACATCAATTCTAATTACATCACATAAATAATCAGTCTTCATTACTTGCTAAGCTTGCCCTTGACTTTACTAGTGGAAGGTTCGTCTGCTCTTTCGTTATTAACTTCAATGTTATTATTACGCAAGAGTGAACACAATTGCCCACAAGTAAAATAATGAAATAACAATGTATAATAACATTTGAGTGAATCAAAGACTTCTAAAATAAAAGCTCAACTTTTGAATCAAGAATGAGTAACAAGAATCAAAAGATTTCTGAGGTTCATAAGACCTTGAACTATGTCCTAAGTTAACAAGGGTTATACTTGAAACCTTTAACAGTCATAAGACTATGGACCTATCTACTCGTACTTAGGGGGATCAGCCCTTAGTACCATACTGTGCACAATATCTTAACGCTAACGCATAAGTAAATCCCTTTGCAGGGTTGTTCATCTCAGTTTGACATTCAAGTCTGCACCAAAGGAAGTTTGGTTTGGATAATTCAATAAGGGTTCTGAAATTTAGAACGTTCATCAACTATGGACTAGTTAAATCAATAAGGATTCGCTAGTCTAACAAGGTTCAACAATAATGATATTCAAATTGAATAATAATCTCAAGAAGTATACAATAGAACAAATATTGTATAACAATTCATACTTTGAAAGGATAATCAATCTTTAATATAACAATTCAAACTTGAATAATAGTAATGAGAATTTACTCAAGGTAAATAATAAACTTGAACAATGATAACAAGTAGGGTTAGAAAACTTGCCTCGTGCGTAGATTACATATTAACTAAACTCGTTCTTTGATTTAAATCCTACATATCAATTACGTTCACAATACCAGTCAATTACAATGTACTAAACATCGTAAGTTTATTCTTTTGTCTAACTCGAATTCATGACTATACTTAGTCAATTACTACACTTATTGTCAAAATTAGATTTCACGAACTATAGCTAACTATGCATTCAATCGTTCAATTCACACGTAATTGTGTTATGGGCGTGTTAAGAATTTATTTTAACACCTCATATATGTCTAACAAGTTTTTATAGTCATTAGACTAAGTTACTATCACATTTCTATACTTGAATGCTTAAAAAAACATTTTCTGGATAATCTGCTAAGTGGCATGGCGCCACACTTGTATTTAGGTCTTCGCGCCACGAACGTCATGGGTTGGTCGTTGGCTGGCATGCCGATGGTGTGTGGCATGAGTCTCGAAGTTCAGAGTTGGCCGCATGGATTGACACTCCAGATTCTAAATTTCCAGTTCGCGAAGAACACAAAATTCAGCGAAATAAATACTACATAATCATTAATTCTCCAAATTAAACATACCCACATGTTAGAATTCATATATAATCATTACCCAACACTTAATGAGTGATTTTAACCCATTAAAACATATAATTACAGAATTAACATATGCAAATTGTACTGTTCTTGATGTTCTTGAACACAAACATGGAATTTAATACTACGGATTTGTTATAAGGCCAAATCCAACCATTCAAGTTTCATTTTGTTCGTTTTAGCATGCATAATCATATACAAATATAAATTTTAGAAAACCATTTATGGTTGACATATTAAAGTTACGTATAAGGGCCATATGGCCATATAACGTACTCTGTAATTTTTGAAACAACAAGTCATAGTATTATGAAACTTATGATATGGAATCATATACAATATATATAAAACATGCTATGTTACTCGAATTATTACATATATTCACATAATTGTTACCCTTTCCAACTACAGAAACTTTACAGAAGACTTTAAGTCATATTCATGAAAACTTTAAAAGACGTAAAATAAGAATTGGGTTGGAGAGAATTACCCAAGCGTAGTGTGAATAAGGATGACAAATTGAAACCCTTCTCAAACTCTTCAATCACACAACTCACACTCTCTCTCAACAATTTCTCAACTCTCTCTGTGATGTTATGTCAGACTTAGAAAAATGAAGAAGAAGAAGGCGTATGAAATAAATAGAAAAGGAACTGACGCGTTGTGGAGGTCAGTTACCTATCATGGGTAACTGCTCCCAACCTCCCTTAGTGCCATGTTTGGTTAGCTAGAATAGGTTTCAAAAACCATTTAATTTAATAAAACTTTATCATATAGTTTAATTAATGTCACACTCCTTCATAAAATAAATCAATATCTTATTTAATTTATTTTAAATAAAATATAATAAATTCTCATAAATTCACATAGTCACATAATTAATTTTTCATTAATAAATAATGTCAAATTATTAACTCTCTAATTAATAATTAAATTAATTAAAATACCAATAGGCTTATTAAATATTTCTTTTAATACAATAAGCTCACATAATCACATACTTCGATAATAAAAATTCTCCACATTAATTTAATAAATGTAACACATATAATTAAATTAATCTACCACAATTTCATCAATTAATTATTTAATCTAATAATTAAATCATCAAAAATATTTATTTAATTCAATAAATATTAAAATTAAATTACAAAAATCTCGTTCGTCACATCTTTCCCCCCTTAAAAGGATTCTGTCCCCAGAATTACGACTCAATAAATTCAACCCGTTACATTCTCCCCCCACCCCCTACAAAGATTCTATCCCCAGAATTGCTTACACATAAATTAAGTAAATAAATTAGGGTAATTCTTCATCATATTCTCTTCGAGTTCCCACGTAGCTTCTTCAGCGTTGTGGTTCCTCCAAATTACCTTAATAGAAGGTATTACTTTATTTCTGAGAACTTGTTCTTTTCTGTCGATAATTTGAACATGAATTTCTTCGTAAGATAAGTCTTTTTTCAAAATGCAGGGGTTCGTATTCAATTACATGCTTGTAATCGGGTTTGTAGGGTCGTAATACAGAAACGTGAAAGACGTTGTGGACATTCTCGAGTGCTGGAGGTAGGGCTACCTCATATGCAACTTCTCCAATTCTTCACAGTACTTCAAATGGTCCAATGAATCTTGGGCTTAATTTCCCTTTCTTTCTGAACCCGATCTTCCCCTTCCAGGGAGAGACCTTCAAGAATACATAACTACCCTATTCAAACTCAACATTTTTACGATGTGGATCGACGTATTTCTTCTGCCTATCTTGAGTCGCTACCAACCGTGTGCTCGGATCACTTTGACTATTTTCGTCATCTCATTGCACCAATTTCGCCCTAAGAATTGTCTTTTGCCAACTTCATCTCAATAAAGTGGGGTTCTCGCACTTCATCGCCAGTATAACGCTCATATAAAGGCGGCATGCCTATACTAGTGTGGTAAGCTGTTGTTGTAGCCGAACTCTACTAACGGTAGGTGATCATCCCAATTTCCTTTAAAGTCCATCACACAGGCTCTTAGCATATCTTCTAATGCCTGAATCGTTCTTTCGCTCTGTCCGTCTATTTGAGGGTTGTATGCTGTACTCATTCGCAATTGCGTACCCATGCATTCCTAAAGACGTTTCCAGAAATTCGATGTAAAGCGCGGATCTCTATCAAAAATAATTGACACTGGCACTCCGTGCCTCGAAACAATCTCTTTTACGTATAGTCTCGCTAACTGATCTAAGTTGAATCTGATTTTGATCGGAGGGAAGTGTGCGGATTTCGTCAGTCGGTCAACGATAACCCATACTGCGTCGTAGCCTTTCTGAGTCGTCAGAAGGCCAACCACGAAGTCCATTATAATATGTTCCCATTTCCATTCTGGGATCTCTAATGGTTGTAGCAATCCACTCGGTCTCTGATGCTCTACTTTTACTTTCTGACAGGTCAGACATTTGGCAACACACTCTGCAACATCTCGTTTTAAATTTGGCCACCAGAAATGTTGTCGAAGATCTTGGTACATTTTGGTACTACCAGGGTGAATCGAATATCGTGAACTATGAGCGTCGCTCAAAATTTCTTCCTTAATTTCTTGTACTGGCGGAACCCAAATTCTGCTTTCAAATCTCAGTATTCCTTCCTTATCCATCTTAAATCTCGGTTCAGTTCCTTTAGATATCTTCTTTGTCACCTTTTACATTCTTCGTTCTCGAAGTCGAGCCTCCTTTACTTTATCTAGTAGAGTTGTACAGATTGCATCCGAAATAGCTTCTCATCAATCTCCATAGGATACTTCACTTCCAACTTGGTTTCTCCATTTCGCAATTAGCTCCTCCTAAGCGATCAACATCATCAATTTCTCACAACCCTTTCTACTTAAGGCGTAAGAACTACATTTGCTTTACTCCGGATGGTATAAAATCTCCCGGTCGTAATCCTTAATCAATTCCAACCATCTTCTTTTGACGCATATTCAAATCCTTACGTGTGAAAATATATTTCGGACTCTTGTGGTTCAGTATATATTTCACACTTCTCTCCGTAGAGATAGTGCCTCCAAATTTTCAAAGCAAAACAAGCTATGCATTAACTCCAAGTCATGGTTCAGATATCCCTTCTCGTAATCCTTCAATTTTCGTGATGCATACGCAATGACTTTGCCATTTTGCATCAGCACATAGCCAAGTCCTTTATGCGACGCATCACTATAAACAACAAAATTTCCTGTATCATCCGGAAGAGACAACACAGGTGTTATACTCAACCTCTTCTTTAATTCTTGAAAGCTTTCCTCACACTTCTCCGTCCAAACAAATTTCACAGCTTTTTGAGTTAAATTCGTTAACAGAGTTGCGATCTTGGAAAAGTGTTGAATGAATCTTCTATAATATCCTGCCAATCCAAGAAAACTTCTTACTTCCGACGGCGTTCTTGGCTGATCCCAGTTAATCACTGCTTCTACTTT
This sequence comes from Panax ginseng, assembly GCA_020205605.1. NCBI lineage: Eukaryota > Viridiplantae > Streptophyta > Magnoliopsida > Apiales > Araliaceae > Panax > Panax ginseng. The sequence continues at coordinate 43,796,274 of CM035127.1, read as the reverse complement.
TGATGGATCTACCAAAATTCCGTTTTTATCGATCACGTGCCCAAGAAATTGCACTTGTTCAATCTAAAATTCGCATTTCAAAAAATTGGCATACAACTTTTCCCTTCTCAATACTTCCAATGTTAATCTCAAATGCTCTTTATGTTCTTCCTTGGTTTTTGAATATACCAAAATGTCGTCTATAAATACCACTACGAATTTGTCTAAAAACGGCTTGAACACACCATTTATTAGTCCCATAAATGCTGCAGGAGCATTCGTAAGACCAAATGACATTACTAAAAATTCGTAGTGACTATATCGCTTTCTCAATTTGTCTTGGTACATCCTCTCCGCCTCACCTTGATTGATGATAACCGCTTCTCAAGTCTATCTTGGAAAAGTATCTCGCTCCCTTCAATTGATCAAACAGTTCGTCGATCCTCGGTAATGGATATTGGTCTTAATTGTGACCTTATTTAATTCTCTTGTAGTCAATGCAGAGCCGCATCGATCAAATCCTTCTTTTCACAAATAACTTTGGCGCCCCACATGAAACACTTTCGGTTGAATGTACTTCTTGTCCAGTAATTCTTGTAGTTGTACCATTAATTCTTTCATCTCTATTGGTGCCATTTGGTATGGTGCCTTCGATATTGGAGCGGTTCCAGGCGCCAAATCGATCACGAAATCTACCTCTCTATCTGGTGGAAGTCCTGGCAAATCGTCTAGAAATACGTCGACGAAGTCCCTCACAATCAGTATTTCTTCTACCTTCGAATTCTCTTTTCGACTGTCGACTATGTAAGCTAAGTATCCTACACAGCCTTGTCTTAACAACTTCCTGGCCTGTATCATCATCAGACAACTCGCTTGTCTAGGCGATTTTCTACCATAAAACACAACCTTTGACGGAGTCATAAGGTTAATACGCTTCTTTTGGCAATCAATTATAACCCCGTAATTGAATAACTAGTCCATTCCCAAAATAACGTCAAATTCCCCAAGTCGAATAGGGATAAGATCTACGTTCATGATATTACCCTTAATATCCACTCTACAGTTCTTATGTATGTACTTAACAGGGATTATTTCTCTATTCGCGATTTCTATATTCATGGGGTAATCCAATTCATCCTTAGGAAAATCTAAATTCTTGGCAAAGTCATCTGATATAAAGGAACAAGTAGCACCCGAATCAAATAAAACATAAGCATTAATTTTATTGATCGGAATGATACCGACACCACATCACGAGATTGAATCGCATCCCTGCGCATCATGTTGAAAGTCCCAAGCGGTGGATTTCGGTTTTATGAAGCGTTTGGTGGGTGATAGTTAAGGCATTTCCACTGTTGTTTCCCCGGTTTCCTCCTGATCCTGACCCTCCCGATCCCTTCTTAGGATAGTCTCTTGCGAAATGATCCTTTGAACCACAGGTGAAGCAGGCACCCTTCTTTGGGTTAGGACAGTTAGGTGCTATGTGGCCTTCCTGACCACAATTGTAGAACACTCTTTTTCCCTTCATACAAACTCCCAGATGAGCTTTCCCACAGGTCGGGCATGCTTTGATTCTTTTCTTTTGACTTCCTTGTTGATTCCCCGATGATGAGTTTTCATTCCATCTTTTCTTCTAATTAAAATTACCACCTCCTGTGCCACTTCCACTAGTCTTGTTATTTCCTTCACCTTCACTCTTCTTCTTCTGATCTTGATTGTACTTGGTCACCGCATCGCTTCCACCTTCAACGAGGATGGCCTTTTCCAAAGACTCAACAAAAGTGTTTATCCGAAACATTGATACTTTTTATTGTATACCCAAGGCTTTAGTCCTTGTTGAATCTTCGGCTTTTCTCTCGTCTGCAGTGTACTTGATACAGGCGTAACATCGCCAACTCGTTGAATCTAGCCGCATAATCGGTACACTCATATTTCCACCGCTCAATTCTAAAAATTGAACCTCCATCTGGTTCTGTGAGCTGGTCGGGAAATACATTTCGAAGAACATCTCCTTAAATCGCTCCCAAGTATTTACACCTTCACCTCCACGAGCTTTTTTTGCTTGCCACCAATAGCTAGCTTCCGACTTCAGCATAAACGTTGCAAAAGCGGTCTTCTGGTCCTCTCTAACCCTAGCAACGTCGAAAACCTTCTCCATCTCCATAACCCACGTTTGAGCCTCGATCGGGTTCATGGAACCTTTAAACTCTGGCGGTCTGACCGCCTTGAAATCTTTAAACGTAGTAATTGGTGGAGCTTGAGGTTGATTATTCATTGCTCTAGTCAGTATGTTAACCAACTGCTGCACGGGATTAGTATTGGCATTATTGTTGTTATTCGTAGATCCTTCCTGAGCTGGTTGACGTTGTTGTCTTCTTCTTGGCGGCATAATTCTGTTAAGAATATTCGCTTATTTGGTCTTTATTCAATTCCTCAAATATTTAAGGCTTAGCTAGAACATTTAATCATAATTCACTTAACACCTCAATTTAAATAAACTTTGACATTTCATTCAATTCAAAAGTTTTAACATCATAAGATAGCGTCACTACTATTTACATCAACTATCCTGAGATAAAGAATCTACAGGATTTAAAACATCAAAATATTCCTTTGTTTATAAACACATCGGAATTTACATCATTAACTACAAAATAGTTTTCACATAATTAAACTAATAGTATCACTGTCTGTCAAGACGCTGAATAGCCTTGCTACGCTCCTCTTCCATGATGCGAGACATCGTCCTGCGATCCAGCATGTATGATAGAAGTCCTTCGAATTGGATGGGGTACCTCAAAACTCGATCCTGGGCCTCATCCATTGCATGATTAAGTGTAGAGTATGTCTCCCCAAGCTTTTCCTTCTTTGCATGACCATCCTCTTCCGCAAGATCAGCACGATGTGACTCTCTTACCTAGCCTTCCTCTGCTATGATCAGTCTTTCAGAGATTTCCTTCAGTTCCTTCTTTAACTTTTCTATCTCTGCGATCTTATCTTCGGTTTGACCCTTCTCGTGGACCAAATCCCATTCTACATTTCCCAGTCGTGAGTGAAGAGTCGAAATCTCCCTCTCCTTCTGTTCTAGAGTAATCTGCTGAATAATCGTCCACTCAGTCAGATCCTGGACCTCATCTCGTAACTCTACGTTATGGTCGTATAATGTGTCGTACATCTCAGCATCAATGGAGTGCTGTGGAAACTCCTCTTCTTCCTCTTCTTCGTCAAATTCCTCCTCATGATCCTCCTCAGGATCAGTCTTAAGTTTATGCTCCTAACCAACAACGGTGATCAATGGAGATGACTCCCTCTGTACCAACTGTTCCCTAACGACATGAATGTCTCTGGGCTCTGTAGGTAGTGTGGGTAATCGGGGTTCCTCCTCCCCTGCTCGACTAGTTCCTCCAACGTCAGACATCCTGAAAACAAAAAATTGAGTTTTAGTTACAAAGTCATACTAGTGAGCACATAATTTAACACATAAGCACGTAAAGTCTTTTATTATCTTCAATGAATTACAAAAATTCATTTCCTAGAACTCGATAAGAGTTTTCCATCACTATTCTTTCTATAAGGCTACTACCTAAGGTTGTTCCCCCACCTAAGGTTCATTGTGACGCCCCCAAAATTAGGTATACATCACCCATCTTGGGTCGCCAGATACATGGTATAAAATTCAAATACAACTTACTAATACAATCATCTCCTGTATAATACGACAAAAACATAAACCGTGAGTTTGAATACAAATATTGTCTACTAGAGAGTATACAAACTCAAAAGGAGTCCTCATTACAATTATTATCACACTATTTCACTGTAATAGTGAGGACTACTAATGCTATCCTTCGGATCATCACTCGCTCCCGACTTCGTCCCAAACTTTATTCTCATTTCAAGAGAAGAAACGGTGAAAGAAAGGGTGAGCTCAACTAGCCCAAGAAGAAATATTATGACTAAGATAATACAGAATAAATTATCATTAGTCACCAACAATGTTAAACTGATAAAATATAATAGACATCAAGTTTAATTGCAGCAGAACAAGCAATCCATTAAAAGAGTCAAGTAGAAAATAAAATTTACTATCTTTTATGATTTAAAAGGTTTTTCATCACTGTTATCGCTGAGACTCAGCTTAAAAAATATTTCACATCATCGAATCACCCTTGTACTACGGCCAAGGATATTCTTTAGTATCACGACCACAATTATCCATGCACTACGGGCCAAGAATATTTGTGTATTCATTAATGGTCATGATCATGCCAACAACTGTCCATCAATGCACTACGGGCCAATGAGGACTTTTACCACATCATTTGTAACATTACGGTCATGATTACAATCAATAATCCTCGGTCATAATCATACCAAGTCCATCTATGCACTACAGGCCACAAATGACTTTCAAAAAATATAAATATGAGGATGATGACAATGATATAAGAATTCAATAAAACAAGTTCAAGAATTAATTTGTCCAAGAACCAATAATGTCCAAATTGTCAACATGACACTGCTTTGTAGAGTAAAATTCAAGAATGCTCAGAAGAATATTTCCATGAAAAGATACTGGATGAAACGCAATTATCAAGGATATTCCACTAATTTCATGGAGTATAGAAGTCAAAACTTTAACTAACTGAGTATAATAAAGAATGGAATAACAAAAGAAATCACCATGCATGCGGTGCCCATGCATAAAAGTTATTCAACAAAATACTAAATAACGAAACCGAAGTCAAAGTAAATTGCGACCCAGCAGGATGTTCCAAATGTAATAATAAAGAATGGAATAACAACAGAAATCACCATGCATGCGCTTACTTCAGACAAAGGCAAAGTTATTCCAACAAAATATTAATAAGGGCGGAATCAGTCCGGCGTGAAAACGCATGATGAGGATATTCCAAATGTAATAATAAAGATGAAATCAGTCCCGTAAAACTCACGCATGTGAGGATATTCCAATAGAATATTAATAAGGATTTTAATCGGTCCCACAGAAACGCATGCATGTGATATTCCAATAGAATAGTAAAGACGGAATAATAGAAGAATGTCACCAAGTATAGGGTAGCCCGCGTATACAGGTTATTCCAACAGAATAATAAAGAATGGAATAACATAAGTTCTCTTCATGAATACAAAAGAATAACACCCCTTACGAGTACAACAAATTATATTCCCTACCTTAAGAAGAAGAGTACTGGATATATAAGTAGTGAAGTAGCAGAATACTTTCTTCTTTCTTTCTATAGTTTATCTCTATAGAGTTTCAGTGAATTCGTAAGAAAATAATGAAGGAATGAGCTTCTATTTATAGAAAAATGAACTGCATAGTAACTAATTCCTGAACGGTCCAGATTGATTTACTTTAATCGGACGGTTCATAAAATATTCTAATAAAACAAAACTTTTAAATAAAATATAATTAATATATTATATATACATATATATATATATATGATGGAGAAAAGAAGTGCTATATGTATGATTCACGTGAATTTCAAATAATCTCTCTATATATATTATATACATATAGCACTTCTTTTCTCCATCCTATATAAATATATATATATATATATATATATATCATATAATAACAAAAAGTACTCCATCCTGTACTAGCCAAAAACTTTCTCAACACATTTCATGTTCCCTCCCCACCCACTTGACTAACACGTATATATATATATATATATATATATATATATATATATATATATATATATATATATATATATATAACAAGATTGATATAACTTTCCACCAACAATTTTGAAAATGGGTAAATGGGTCTAAATAATACACCAAACTTACAACAAATACTATAACAATAATTGAACAAAAGCTGAGTGACTTCTTATGTAAGCATCAATAATTAATACCATGTGCTACTATGCAACCAGCGTAGACATTGTATTTTTAACAAAGGTGTTTTAACATTTAACGGTAAAACTTCCGCCGTTATTTTCATAAAGTATTTTTGTCATTTTCTCAATCCGACAATAATTCCGTTGTGGGGTCCACCAATGATTGTGTCGTTGTATGAATATTCCCTATTAAAACGAATATTCCCCGACCAATCGAATATTATATAACAACTTGCGTACTTTGCAAAATTTATAAATACTACCCACAACTATAACATTATATCAATTTCACTCCATAATATTCAAAAATAATATTTATAGAAAATTCATCTTTATTAAAAAAAATTGGGGTTTTACATTCATAACCTACAGCTTTGATACCAACTTGTGACACCCCCAAATCCGATACTTCCATTTCCACAGGATTTGGTGTTCATTGTACAAACATCATCTATCTATCTACCCATAAATAAATGCAAACCATGAAATAGATAGAAATAATAATAAATCTCCCCTTATGGGGTTACATCAACTACAAAATAAATAAATCCCAGGTTACTCTAACCTTAAATCATCTGTGCGGAAACATAAACAAATAAGTCCTAAGTAACATAATTTCTAATTACATCACATAAATAATAAGTCTTCATTACTTGCTAAGCTTGACCTTGCCTTTACTAGTGGAAGGTTCATCTGCTTTTTCGTTCTTAACTGCAATGTTATTATTACGCAAGAGTGAGCACGATTGCCCACAAGTAAAATAATGAAATAACAATGTATAATAACATGCGAGTGAATCTGTGACGCCCCCAAAATTAAGTATACATCACCCATTCTAAGTCGCCAGATACATGGTACAAAATTCAAATAAAACTTCATTTATACAACTGTTGAGCTGTCGTATAGAATACGACCACAGTTAACTATGAGTTTTAATACAAATGTATGTAACTCTCATGGTACCTCGACCACAACCTTACAATGATACTTTACATCAAAGTATAGTTAAAAACTGTTTTAGAAATTAAAATCTTTGGGAAGTGCTCAAGGAAACCTTCGTACATGGGAGGCCATGCGTCTAGGTTATGATAGATATCATATGTTCGCAGAATTATCCTTGGCTGACCCAAAAGTCCCCAAAGAAAAACAAGAAGATTACTATCATCTTCGTTCCAATGGTGAGTCTTCTCTTGACATATAAATATCTCCGTTGTCTCCAAGTAAAAATTATGTTTCAAATAAACTCCAAGATCATACAAGTAGTGCTCGTAGATATATTCAGCAAGTGGATGTGCACAACCATGTCTTATGAGAACACGAGGTTGTATGTCATTAGACATCTTGTATGATAGTGGCAAAACACCCTTCCAAAGTTGGGTTCGCCTCACCCTATTTGATTCACAAAATATAACTACTAAATGATGTATAGAATACAACACACTTTTCTATCATTGTTTAGGGAGAACCTCCACATCTAGAGACCACCGTTCTATTCCCTCGTTATCCCCGCTTCACCCTAAGAACACTCTTACGACAACACTCTTATTACACGAAAGGAATTGTGAAATGTAGAAAGGGTGAGCACAACTAGCCCAGTAAAGAATATCATGACTAAAGATAATTAAATTATCAATAGCTTTCATCAATAATAAATCAGAGATTTAGAACATATGGTAGATGATAAAACTTTTCAACCATAGTTGCAGCGGAACGAGCAATCCATTGGAAGAGTCAAATAGACCATAAGGTCTATTATCTTCTCTATATTAAAAGTCCACCAATAATATTTTATCCATGTTAAATAAATCAACAGTTCCTGTCCACAATCATATGAATAACTCATAATCATAATTGTGGTTCTAAATTCCTCTTCGCAACCAGGACGAAGATAATTTTCATCACCTATCTTCACCTGAAACATCAAAAATCATGGTTATACCAAATTAGAATTCATGCTCATAATCATACTAATAAATTCATCTTTGCACTACGACCAAAGATATTCATTAACAATTCATCTTTGCACTACATGCCAAAGACATACAAATGTATTTTAGAAGAGTCAAGTAGAGCATGATATCTACTATCTTCTACGAATTAAAAGTGTATAATAAATATATTATCGTTGAGACTCAGCTTAATAAATAATCCACATCATCGAATCACCCCTGCACTATAACCAAGGATATTCGTTAATATCACATCCATGAATTTATATTTCATCGCTGAGACTCAGCTCGATAATCAATCCATATCACTGAATTATCCATGCACTACGGCTAAGGATATTCGTTAATATCACGACCACGAATTATCCATGCACTACGGGCTAAAGATAATCGTGTTTTCATCAACGGTCATGATCATGCCATAAAATAATTTATCTTTGCACCCTTGGTTGAAGAGAATCCATAGCCATAATCATACCAAAAATTGTCCATCAATGCACTACGGGCCAATGAGGACTTTTTCCACATCATTTGTAACATTACGGTCATGAGTATACCGAATAATCCCTGGTCATAATCTTACCAAGTCCATCTATGCACTACGGCCAAAGATGACTTTCAACACAATATAAGCATGAGGATGATGACAATGATATAAGAACTAATCAAATGAGATAAAGGATAAATATTAAACATTTATAATACAGTTTATCCAGCGTTCAATAATAACCAAATGTTATCAATCACTGAATAATCTCATAATCTAATATCATTAATATTATAACAATATTTTAATCATTTCTTAAACTTATAAATAATTTATTTCAATTGTTTACACTTTATCAAATAATGCATTTAATCATTCAAAAATGCCATACTCATAAGATTTCATAATCAATGATCAAATCCCTCATCAAAAAAATCTGTATATACCCTATATAGGATTCTCAAGCCATAAAATCATATTTTCCAATTTTATTACTTCACATAACATATTTAATTCATTTACTCATAACTAGTTCATTTTCATGAAAAATACCAAATCAGTCCCAAAAATATATCTTTTCTGGGATTTAGCAGAATATAGTCCCATCTTGAACATATATTTTTCTCAGAATTTTTAAAATTCATTTACTATTTTTCATATGGCTAAAACTGCCGAATATTTAGACATTTATCATAAATTGTACGTTTGTCCAAAAATTCCGAAATTTACAAGGTATACTCCTGTTATATACATGTACTCCCAATAAAACTTTCACCAATTTTAGAGTTAAACACAAGGAGTTATAAGGGTTTACTTTTAAAATAGTCTTTTCCCATAAAATCCATAACTCTTAATCTATACATCCAAAAATTGCTATTTTTGGACACAATCTAGAAAACTCATCAAATTATCATTTCAAAATTTTCCAGAATTTTTGAGGGTCAAAAAAATTACGAAACTGCCCCTGGCAAAAACCCCTTTTTAATGAAAATACTATTCGTATGAATACGAATGATAATTTATAATGCATGTGGTAATCCACATAGACATGTTATTTCAACAGAATAATAAATAATGGAACCAGGTCATGCGTAAACGCACGCAGGGTGAGGATATTCAATGTAATAATAAATAATGAAATAATGTAAGAATTCACGGCGCATGCGATGAATCGCTTTGCAGACGGAGTTATTCCAATAGAATAATAAATAATGGAACCGTGTCATGCGTAAAGCATGCATGTGGATGTTCCAATAGAATAATAAATAATGAAATAATGTGAAGAATTCACCATACATGCGATGAGACAAGCACATACAAAGTTATTCCAACAGAATAATAAATAATGGAACCGGTCATGCGTGAAAAGCATGTACATGATGTTCCAACAGAATAATAAAGAATGGAATAATGAAGAATTTCACCATGTATGCGGTACTCAGATAAACAAAGTTATTCCAACATAATAATAAATAATGGAACTAAAGTCCGGCACAGAACGCATGCACAGGATATTCAAAGAATAATAAAGAATGGAATAATAGAAGAATTTCACCAAGTATAGGGTAGCCCAGCATATCTGTGGTATTCTAACAAAATAATAAATAATGGAATAATGAAGTTCTCTTCATGAATACAAAAGAAATAATACCCCTTACAGTAGAAAAGAAAGCTGAATATAAGAGTAGGAAAGTAGCAAAATATTTTCTATAATTTTTCTCTAGAGTTTCGATGAATTCGTAAGAAATTATGAAGGAATGAGCTTCTATTTATAGAAAAATGGGGTGATAGTAACTAACTCATGAACGGTCAGATTGATTTACTTTAATCGACTATTCATATTTAAAGCAAAATCTTTTAAATAAAATATAATATATTCTATTTATAATCTAATAAAACGAATAACTTTATAAAAGATTTTACTATGCAAACACTATATGTGCACTATACAAATACTATGCATAATAAAATATAATATATTTTAATTATTTTCTAATAAAGCAGTATAATTTTATAAAAGTATTTACATTTTATATATAAAAAGATTTTACTATTAGCCTAATAAAAGCGAATAACTTTATAAAAGTATTCATTTTATATAAAAACTTTTCTGCATTTTATTATATTAATAATACCAATAAAACAAAACTGAGTGACTTATCACATAAGCATCAATAATCAATCTGGTGTGGTGCTACTATGCAACCATGCCAGACATCGCATTACTTTACTAAAGAGTAGTTCAACAGTATTAATGGTAAAACTTCCGCCAAGTTATTTTCAATAAAATATTTTTATTGTTTTCTCAATCCGACAATAATTCTATTGTGGGGTCCACCAATGATTGTACCGTCGTACGGATATTCTCCAACAAAAAGAATATTCCCCGACTAATCGAATATTCCCCGACACAACGAATATTTTATATCAACTTGCTTACTTTGCAAAAAAAAATTCACATATTACCCTTAACATTAAACTTTTATCAATTTAACTATTTACCAAAATAGAAAGATTCGGGGTCTCACAGAATCAATTTAACTATTTACCAAAATAGAAAAATTCACAAATTTAACTTTTATTTCATAAAATTTGGGCTCTCACAGAATCAAAGACTTCTGAAATAAAAGCTCAACTTTTGAATCAAGAATGAGTAACAAGAATCAAAAGATTTCTGAGGGTCATAAGACCTTGAACTATGTCCCTAAGGTTAACAAGGGTTATACTTGAAACCTTTAACGGTCGTATAAGACTATGGACTCTATCTACTGCATTACTTAGGGGGATCAGCCCTAAGTACCATATTGTGCACAATATCTTAACGCTAACGCATAAGTAAATCCCTTTACAGGGTTGTTCATCTCAGTTTGACATTCGAGTCTGCACCAAAGGAAGTTTGGTTTGGATAATTCAATAAGGGTTCTGAAATTTAGAACGTTCATCAACCATGGACTAGTTGAATCAATAAGGATTCGCTAGTCTAACAAGGTTCAACAATAATGATATTCAAATTGAATAATAATCTCAAGAAGTATACAATAGAACAAATATTGTATAACAATTCATACTTTGAAAGGATAATCAATCTTTAATATAAAAATTCGAACTTGAATAATAGTAATGAGAATTTACTCAAGGTAAATAATAAACTTGAACAATGATAACAAGTAGGGTTAGGAAACTTGTCTCGTGCGTAGATTACACTTTAACTAAACTTGTTCTTTGATTTAAATCCTACATATCAATTACGTTCACAATACCAGTCAATTACAATGTACTAAAGATCGTAAGTTTATTCTTTTGTCTAACTCGAATTCATGACTATACTTAGTCAATTACTACACTTATTGTCAAAATTAGATTTCACGAACAATAAGCTAACTATGCATTCAATCGTTCAATTCACACGTAATTATGTTATGGGCATGTTAAGAATTTATTTTAACACCTCATATATGTCTAACAAGTTTTTATATTCATTAGACTAAGTTACTATCACATTTCTATACTTGAATGCTTAAAAAACATTTTTTCGATAATCATGCTAAGTGTGGCTGCTACGCCACTTTTGTACTTAGGTCTTGGCCATTTGCATTGCATAGTGCTATTCTGACTTCAGTAGATTAAATATTTGTACTGCTGAAGTCTCGAGCACTGGAGTTGGTGCAGAGGCACGACACTCCAGATTCTAAATTTCCAGTTCGTGAAGAACACAGAATTCAGCGAAATAAATACTACATAATCATTAATTCTCCAAATTAAACATACCCACATGTTAGAATTCATATATAATCATTACCCAACACTTAAAGAGTGATTATAACCCATTAAAACATATAATTATAGAATTAACATATGCAAATTGTACTGTTCTTAATGTTCTTGAACACAAACATGGAATTTAATACTACAGATTCGTTATAAGGCCAAATCCAGCCATTCAAGTTTCGTTTTGTTCGTTTTAGCATGCATAATCATATACAAATATGAATTTTACAAAACCATTTATGGCTGACATATTAAAGTTACGTATAAGGGCCATATGGCCATATAACTTACTCTGTAAATTTTTGAAACAGCAAGTCATAGTATTATGAAACTTATGATATGGAATCATATACAATATATATATATAACATGCTATGTTACTCGAATTATTACATATATTCACATAATTGTTACCCTTTCCAACTACAGAAACTTTACAGAAGACTTTAAGCTATATTCATGAAAACTTTAAAAGATGTAAAATAAGAATTGGGTTGGAGAGAATTGCCCAAGCGTAGTGTGAATAAGGATGACAAATTGAAACCCTTCTCAAACTCTTCAATCACACAACTCACACTCTCACTCAACAATTTCTCAACTCTCTCTGTGATGTTATGCCAGACTTAGAAAAATGAAGAAGAAGAAGAAGAAGAAGGCGTATGAAATAAATAGAAAAGGAATCGACAGCGTTTGGAGGTGGCCATCTATCATGGGTAACTGCTCCCAACCTCCCTTACAATGTTTGGTTAGCTAGAATAGGTTTCAAAAACCATTTAATTTAATAAAACTTTATCATATAGTTTAATTAATGTCACACTCCTTCATAAAATAAATCAATATCTTATTTAATTTATTTTAAAAAAAATATAATAAAATCTCATAAATTCACATAGTCAAATAATTAATTTCTCATTAATAAATAATGTCAAATTATTAACTCTCTAATTAATAATTAAATTAATTAAAATACCAATAGGCTTATTAAATATTTCTTTTAATACAATAAGCTCACATAATCACATACTTCGATAATAAAAATTCTCCACATTAATTTAATAAATGTAACACATATAATTAAATTAATCTACCACAATTTCATCAATTAATTATTTAATCTAATAATTAAATCATCGAAAATATTTATTTATTTCGATAAATATTAAAATTAAATTACAAAAATCTCGTTCGTCACAATAGCTAGTCGAAAGCTTAGGCAATATTTCCAGGGTCGGTTGTTGGTGGTATATATAGATCAGCCTTTGAAGAAGGTTCTAGGCAAACCTGAAGTTTTAGGAAGATTTGTTGCTTGGACAATGGAGTTGTCCCAATTTTTCATTGAATATCATCCCCGAACAGCTATCAAAGGGCAGGCCTTGGCTGATTTTGTGGTTGAATGTTCAATTTAAGGCGGATGATCTTGATGCCGTGAAGGTCAACGATCCGAGCAGGTTGCGATTCTTCAACAGAGCGAGCTCGTGGACGCCAGATGCGAGATGGGTCTTCTACTTTAGACATCAGTAGAGCAGGGATCATCTTGACCAATCCGGAGGGATTCAAAGTGCAGTACGCCATCAGATTCTGATTCAGGGCAACGAACAACGAGGCTGAGTATGAGGCGGTGCTAGCAGTTTTATGACTAGCTAAGAGTCTCGAAGTGCAGAGGATAGTCATCTTCAGTGATTCTCAGTTGGTCGTAAAGCAAGTCTCAGGGTAATATGAAGCCCGAGGGGCAAGAATGATCAAGTACTTGGAAGAATTTAAAGATCGGCTTCAGTATTTCCAGTCGTATGAGTTCCAAGGGGTCGAGCATAATGACAATTCCATTGCCGTACGGATGCTAATATCTTTGATGGGTCCGTTTACTTAGAAATTTTGCAACATCCTAGTTTTCAACATGAATCAGTTATGTGCATTGATCTCTCCAACTGCTGGTTGACTCCATATCTGGAGTATCTGGTAGATGGAATCCTTCCTTCGAATCAGATGTTGGCCAAGAAAGTCATGTACAAGAGTGCTAACTTCATTCTGATAGATGAGGATCTCTTTCGAAGGGCCTTTTCATCTCCATTGTTGAAATGTTTAACTCCATCCAAAGCTGAATATGCTCTTCGAGAGATTCACGAGGGCATCTGTGGCGACCATATGGCTGCTAAGTCAGTAACCTATAAAGTACTTCGTCAGGGATACTACTGGCCTACAATCTTCAAGGAAGCTACGGAGTACATCAAGAAGTGCGAGAAGTGTCAACTCAACAATCCGGTCCCACATCAGCCACCAAAATAGCTATACTCGATCTTATCTCCTATACCCTTTGTTGTCTGGGGGGTTGATATACTGGGTCCATTTCCGAAAGCTAAAGGTCAAGTCAGTTTTGTTATAGTCGCCATTGATTATATGACATTATGGGTTGAAGTGAAGCCACTTAGGTTGATAACGGAATAAGAATGTTTGAATTTCATGAAGGAGTCAGTAGTATTTCGTTTCACAATTCCTAAGGTGGTGATATCAGACAACGGGTACCAGTTCGTGGGATCGAAATTTGAAGCATTTTTGAAGGAACTGGGGGTTCAGCACAGAAAGACTTCAGTAGCTCATCCACAGTCGAACGGGCAGGTCAAGGTGACCAACAGAACGTTGCTGAATGGGATCAAGCGAAGATTTGATGAAGCTAAAGAAAGATGGCCAGAGGAGCTGCTCAGCGTGTTATGGGCTTATCGGACAACACCGAGGACTACAAATAGGGGATTCCCCTTTCAGCCTGGCCTATGGTACTGATGCCTTAGTCCTAGTTGAAATTGGATCTCCAAGTCTTCGGGTCAGTCAATTCACAGAGATATACAATGAGAAAGGGCTGAAAGTCAATCTGGATTTGCTCGAAGAGGTCAGAGAAACAGCTTTGATTAGACTAGCAGCCTATCAGCGAAGAGTGGTTAAGCATTACAATAAGGGGGTAAAGCTTCATAGATTTGAAGTGGTAGATTTTGTTCTCAGAGAAGTCAGAATTTTGAATTTTGAATGAATTAAATTTTTATTTGATTATGTGAATTAAATGAATTTAATTGAGTTATTATGTGAGTAAGATGTTCAAGGTCATTCTATGACCTAGAATATATTGGATGTGGTTAGTATTCGCTTTGTGCTAGTATTAATGGTTGTGAATTATCAAGAGAAAAAAATGAAGGTTTTTCGAGAATGTTTGCGTAAAAACACTATTCATCCGATTTCGTTCGGAGCTAGGGTTTGAAATTTCGAGAAACGCGTAATGATAGAATACGAAGATAGTATGGAATATCCAATAATAATTCCATTTTGAAAAACGAAGTTTTCGCTTGTGGACGTAAAACCTAAGGGTTTGTGAAAAAGGTTTCCGAAAGGGAAATGCAATGCGATAGTTTTTTTGGATATTATACGTATGAAATATTAGTATTATATTAGTATAAATACGAAAGTATGGTATGAAGAAGAATAGTACGACGATAATACTTATTATTATATGAGTATTAGATTTAAGAGAATACGTGAGTAATATGTAGAATACAAGTCGTATTAATGGAGTATGAGTTAAGGGTTGGTATAATCTAATTGGACTTAAACCAAATAGCAAGCCCAATAAATTATATGAGAAAGCCCAAGTTAAGGCCCAACGTTAAATTAATGTCAAGCCCAATCCAAAGAAGTAAACCGCGGGTCAAACCGGTGGGTCATGGATGGGTAAAACCCATGGGGCAAACCCATGGATGATCCCAAGAGAGTGGGTCACCACTGGTGGTCAAAAGTGACAACTTGCTCACCAAGTACTTTACTTGGTGGCAAAGTTGATAAAGGAGGTGGAATAAAAGGAGGTGGGAGTTGGACCATTTTGCCCTCATGTTGGTTTTCTATAAATACAAAGCAAGAGTTGGTCATTTGAGGTTTTTACAAAGCTTGTCCAAATATATATAGAGAGAGAGAAAGAGCTAGAATCATATAATCCTTCTACTTCCAAGCAAACCAATATACGCATTTATCAAGAACGATAATTGCTTCAAAGGTAAATTCTCATAAACCGTAATCTTCATCTTTTTCGATTTCTTTCTCGTAGAAGAATCGAGATTGGTGGAGCATGTTTATTGAGGAGATATAAGGATGCCTATTAATGACCAAATCATTGATAGGTCATGACCAAATAGAAATCGTAAGTAAGTATTTACGTGAGTTAAAACCATAAAAGTCTTGAACGTGAACTTAGTTATGAAATGAACGATTTGAAAACCATTATAGCTAAGGAATGTGCCTATTGTTTGGTTAGATGACTATGATGAATCAATGGAGTTTTCCATTTGATTTGGCTTATGTAACACTTAGTAAAGTAACGGGTTATGGCGAATTTTAAAAAAATAGACGTTAAACGTCAAAAACGTAAAAAGCCCTTGGATTAAAGGTCAAAAGTTGTCGTGGTGACTTGAAAACGTTGGTTTTCAATGTCAACACATGAGATAAGGTAATTAAGAGTCGTGGAGAAAGAATCGTCAGATTCGACTTATAACGAAGAAAACGAGTATTGAACTGATCGAAAACGTTAAACTAACGCTTAAAAATGAACTCAAAGGTGAATTCGAAAGTTAACGGATTCAAAATGTGAAATTTTTTATATGAACACGTAAAGGATGTGATTTGTGACTTGTAGGCTTTGAATGGGTCAATTCGGATGTAAAACGAACAAATTAGGAAGCCGGAGTTTCGTTTTAAAAACCAAACTATTTTTGGCTAATCGGTGTGATAGACAACCCAAAGGCGCCGCAGCAAAGCCAAAACCAAAGAAAAAGTGGTGGCAAGCACAACATGCACTCGAGACGAGTACCGCTAGTACTCGCTAACTCAGCCGCAAATACCACTAGAATACATAGGATGTCGATGTCACAGTCACAGACAAAGAGAAAAAATGTGACCAAGTTAGGTTTTGTTCCATTTGAATGTAGTAGACTAAAGTAAGACATTGAAGGTACTTAATGTACATAATAAGACTTACCTTAAATCACTTATAAGGTGTTAATGTAAGAAGATCTAGTAAGGTTTAATAGAAATTAAACGAAGAACGCGAAAGACGTAATAAGTAAAACCGTGAATGACGCTCAACGTTGGTATTTAACCAATAATGATCGAATGTCTGCTAAGGACGTAAGAACGTTAATGAGACGTAATAAAGTATAGAAGTCAAATCGACTTTTAATAACGGGTTAATTCAAATAAGACATAGAAGAGAAAGAAGTTGGTTAGAACCGTAAAGTTAGTTTGTTTGATAACTAATTACAAAGGTGCTATGTGAATATATCATGTAGATCCCGTAAAGACCGAGAATAGTTGAATTGTTTATTCAAGACGCTTGAAGGCAAGTCTTTTCTAAACGCTTGTCTAACCTTCGTGTTAGTCAAGTTTTACGTGATGCATGTTATACAATGCATGAATGATTTTAAAGAAAGAGTCGATGCCTGTTTTAACTCTGGCAGACTAATATCAAGAGTTGATTGATTTGTTTACAAGTCTTTCGATATAGAATTGTTAACGCTATCCTATGCCAAGTATTTGGTATGGATGTAAAGGTAAGTTTTTCTATATACAAACAAAAGTATTTTTCATCGATTATTCGATGGGCACGTGAGGTTGCCAAATGTTGAACGGAAATATGTTTAACGTAAGAGTGTTGATCAACATAGAGTACAATAGGCTGATCACCTAGAAGTGCTCGTAAGTAAAGACGGGTGGATGGCCTTAGTGCCGGATATCTTTTTCAAGTATGAAAACGAAAAGAGTATGTTCATGGTCTAATGACCGGTTCATCATTCCTAAGCTATTATATATACTTTGGAATTATTGTTATGACATGAGAAGTACTAGTCAAACGTTTCATAATGCTTCATAGATAATTGTTTAGATATGGAATTAAAGCATGTAATTGTTAATATGATATTCATATGATTCTTTGTTAAGACTTGCTAAGCTAGTTATGCTCATTCTTGCTTGAACCATATATGTTTGCAGCCTAAAGTCGAATCTAACCGAGAGTTCTAAGAGAGATAAAGGCAAGGCTAAGATGGACAATTAATTATATTTGTATTTGTATGAAATATACTCATGAAGAACAACGAATGTATTCGGTTAATGAACCTGGGAAAGGATTTATTACAAATGTAATACAAAGATAGTAATTACACTCATTTTGTTGTTATCTCAATGGAATGATTGTATGGATTGTAGTATCGTGGAGCACCATCTGTCGGGTTGGAAGATACCCTTGATTGGGGGGGCCACATGTGTTGGTATCAAAGCATTAGGTTATAAAACTTAAGGGGGGAAGAACCTTAGGCTAATAACCTCGTTAGAAAGGAAGAGTCCAAGAAAGTTAACTCGAGTCAAATGAGTTAATAAGGTATTGAGGAAACTCAATACCGAAAGATTTAAAAGATGGAAAGTAACCCTAAATGGATTAAATGTGATTTGTGCTTATATTATTGTGTATTATGTACTAATCAATTTGTTATGTGTTATTGTAGATGTTTCACGATAGCTTGATGTATAGGGATATACATGTGATCAACGAGGAGTCCGTGTGAACCGAGTCGAGAGACAAAAGACATGTGCCTATATAGTATATATATACCAGTAGTGATTCTAGAAGAGTCGAGCCCGAGGAATATTACTCCTGAGGAGGACTATTCTCGAGGAGACCATGGGAATAACATCATATTTGAATATGATGATTGATGTGGAGGATGATATGGAGGTGACATCGACAATATGGTGATGCTCGCCCTAGAGTCAACACCCACAGAGACTATGAGGGCAATGTACCTCTCTCAAAGTTTTGATCAGAACGCAATCGCACAATATGGTGCAAGACTGTAAGGAAGAGATCACCGATCTCTATGGAGCGTAAGGAGTCTGCAGAGTCGACTATGAGATAGAGCATGATGAGAAAGTGCTCATGATCGACAAGGCTAGAGACTATAAGAACGAGGTCGAGAACTTCGTAAGAAACCGTTGAAAAAGACTAGTAAGATAGCACGTAATGTCATATAAATGACAATAAAGCAGACGAGGATTTCAAGCTTAAGATAACTTGTTATTCTATCGAGTCGGGATGACTCGACATACTATAAGTCGAGATATTGTGTCGATTCGCTAACCAGAAGCATGAGAATGTTGTTAAAAAAGATTAGGAGTAGTATGGTAAATACTTTTGTGTAGTGACGAAAACCCCTCTTTTGTATAATTAAAGGGTAGTCTTTTTGTAAATCCCAATTTTTGTAAAAGTCAATCATGGGATAAATATATAATAGCATTTGGGCTATGGAAAACAACTTGTAAATAGTTTTGAACTATAAAGAAGTATTTTAATATAAGGAAGTTTTTATTTTAAATTGCTTTGCTGTGTATGAGTTTTTGTTCAGTTATTTGACGACTAATAAAGAAGTAAGCAAATAAGTAATAATGGAACTTTATTTATTTAATCAGAAATGCCGCCAAGAAGAAGGCAACGTAACCAAGAGGTGGAATCGCATAATGATAACGAGGGGGGTCCTAATAACCCAATGCAAGAGTTCGTTAATTTATTAACTACCGATTTAACCAAGTCGGGGTAGAGCACCACAGACCTAGGGTAGCCCTAACGACTACCTTTAAGGAATTTAAGAGTGTAGGTCCACCCAATTTAAGGGAACAACTGACCCAATGGAGGCCTGCATATGGGTCAAGGAAATAGAGAAGGCGCTTTTGTTATTACAAACGAATGAGGCGCAAAAGACTTCTTTTATGCACCTATATGATGAAGGGGGAAGCCAACCATCGGTGGGAGGCTCACCTGTGGTGGGGAGGAGTGGAAGTCGTTACATGGGAACAGCTTTAAGAAGGTATTCTTCGAGAACTATTTCCCTACTAAAGCATGCAAGGGAGAATGGAGATTAAGTTCCTAGAACTTAAGCAGGGGGACATGACTGTTCCCCAATACGCTGCCAAATTCAATGAACTGGCAAGGTTTGCTCCACACCAAGTGGACACGGAGGAGAGGAAGGCTCATAGGTTTGAGCAGGCCTAAAAACCCCGGCTCTATATAGTAGGATATCGTTTTTTTTTAGAGTGCTTCCTACGGGACCATTCTAGAAAAGGCGATAATAAGGAGGGTGGTAGTGAGGCATTGACCCAATACCACAAGGATAGAAAGAATAAGAGTAAGGGAGAGGGAGGAAATAAGGCAGAGGTTGCCAGTGGTAGTGGCAATATGCCTAAGAGGAAGAATTTTAACCCTGGGAATACTGAAAAAAACAAGGGATCCTAAACGAGGAGGATGGAGGCATGCAAGACATGCAGAAGACTCATCGGGAGTCTCATCTAAAGGGGAAAATGGGTTGTTATAACTGGAAGTGTGAGGGTCATATATCTCCCAACCGCCCTAATCCTAAGAAAAGTCGGGGATGTTTTGTTTGTGGGTTTGTGGGACCACATGGCAAGAAATTGCCCAAGAAAGGGGCGAGGGTAGTAAAGGTTCGTAGTGGTAATTTGGCCACATCGACCAACACCATCATTGGGTAGACCTCACTTTAACATTTAATATGACCATCCAAGATGCAACAGCATCAACGGATGTAGTAGTAGTGTATCATTCCAACCAATGAAATAAATGCTTACGTGTTATTTGACTCGGTGCTACTTGTTCTTTTATAAAGCATGTGGATTTGCTCAAGAATTGGGATTAAATCTCAAAAAGTTAGAAATACCTTTAGACGTTAAGGTAGCAAACGAGGAGATAATTCCCATTGAACACATTCATAGGAATTGTTTCGTAGATATCGTGGGTAATAGATTATCGAGAGATCTTTTACCGATAAGGTTAAGGGAATTGATGTGATTCTCAGATGGATTGGTTAATTAACCATAGAGCAATAATAGATCGTTATAGAAAGAGTGTAAACCTAAGGCTTTCTAAGAAACCCGAGGTGGTGTTTTATGGAAATAAATCACCGGACGTTTCTTGTTGTCTAACCATGACACAAGCTAGAAGATGTCAAGAGGGGTGTAAGGGTTATCTGTGGTCATGTGGTGGATACCCAAAGAGTGGGGAACATCATTGGAACAGATAATGTAGTTCAAGAATTTCATGATGTGTTTCCGGAGGAGTTACCCTAAGATTCCGCCAGATAGGGATGTAGATTTGTGATTGATTTGTTGCCGGCACGACACTCAGCTTCAAAGGCACCATATAGGATGGCGCCAATTGAGATGAAGGAGTTAATGGTTCAGCTTATAAGAACTATTAGATAGAAAGTACATTCAACCGAAAGTGTGTCTCCGTGGGGAGCACTAAGATTGTTTGTAAAGAAAAAGGATGGATCGTTACGACTTTGTATCGACTATCGAGAGTTGAACAAGTTAACGATTAAGAATAAATACCGCTGCCTGTGATCGATGATCTATTTGATCGCTTGAAAGGGCAAAAGTATTTTTCTAAAATAGATTTATGCATCGGGTATCATCAACTCGAAAGTGAGGAAGGAAGATATACCTAAGATTTGCATTCGTAACTCGTTATGGGCATTACGAAGTTTTTGGTTATGTCGTTTGGGTTGATTTAACGCGCCACCACAAGATTCATGGATATGATGAACAGAGTGTTCAAAACAAAGATTTGGACAAGTTCGTCAGTAGTGTTCATTGATGATATTCTAGTCTCATTCTAAGACGCCGTAAGATCATGCCGAACATCTAAGAATAGTGTTGGAAACACTACTACGAGGGAGAAGTTGTATGTGAAATTCACTAAGTGTGAATTTTGGCTCGAACGAACGAGTGCGCTTTCTAGGACATGTTATAGATAAAGATGGCATATCCAGAGATCCAAAACAAGGTGGAAGCGGTGAATGAGTGGGAGCAACCAAAATGCCAACCGAGGTTAGGAGTTTTCAAGTTACGGATACTATAGAAGGTTCATTCAGACTTTTCTAAATTAGCTACTCCGCCGACAAAACCGACAAGGAAGTCTGTGAAGTATGTATGGATGTAAAAGTGTGAGCATAGTTTTCAAGAACTAAAAAGGAGGTTGAGTGAGGCACCAGATTATCTTTACCAGATGATACGGGAATTTTGTAGTTTATAGCGATGCTTCAGATAGAGGACTAGGTCATGTGCTTATGCAAAGATGGCAAGGTCAGGTCAGACATGCATCACGCCGCTAAAGGAGGATTATGAGAAGGTCTATCCTACTCATGACCTAGAATTGGCAAAATGTAGTGTTTGTTTTTTAAAAATATGGAGACATTATTTATATGGGGAGAAAAAGTGTGAGATATACACGGACCATAAAAGTCTGAAATATATCTTCACATAGAAGGAGTTGAATATGAGGCAGAGAAGGTGGTTAGAGTTGATAAAAGATTATGATTGTGATATCTTATATCATCTGGGGAAGGCAAATGTAGTAGCCGACGCGTTAAGTCGGAAGGGTAGAGAAAAGCTATCAATGTTAACGACTCAGAATAAGTTAATAATAGAGATGGCAAAGATGGAATTAGAAGTTAAATTGCCAAGTGAAATAGCAGAGATGTTATTCTCAATAGAGACTCGACCAACGATAGTGGAATGGGTTAAGGAAGTACAAATAAGTACTAAAGAATGCGAGCGTGTGAAAAAGATAATGAAGGATGACGTGAAGACTAAGTATAACCTTGATAAAGAAGGTTTACTTCGTTTTGAAGGAAGAATTTGGGTTCCAAATAATTTTGAGTTGAAAGAAGAGATTATGTGTGAGGCCCATAGTTCGAGGTACTCGATACATCCCGGTAGTACTAAGATGTATCAAGACCTTCGCCGTAACTTTTGGTGGCCGAACATGAAGAGAGAGATTGCGTATCACGTTAGTAAGTGCTTAACTTGTCGTAAAGTTAAGGTCGAACATCAAAGACCGAGTGGATTGATACAACCAACGGAGATTCCTTGAGTGGAAATGGGAGCATATCACCATGGACTTTGTGGTGGGACTTCCAACAACGAGAAAAGGATACGACGCTATTTGGGTAATAGTGGATCTGTTAACTAAATCGGCTCATTTTCTACCAATAGGAGTTAGGTATAACCTAGAGCAAAGCTTAGCTAAGCTTTATGTCAAGGAAATCATTTCCGCATATGGAGTACTTTTTTGATCAGGTCCGATCGTGATCCACGATTCACGCCGAACTTTTGGAGGAGTTTGCAAGAGCAAATGGGAACGCATTTGAGATCGAGTATGGCATATCATCCATGCATCGGATGGACAAAGTGAACGAACAATTCAAACGCTAGAAGATATGTTAAGATCTTGCGTTATGGATTTCAAGGGGAGTTGGGACGAGCATCTACCTTTGGTAGAATTCGCCATAACAATAGTTTTCACGCTAGTATAGGCATGCCGCCCACATTTAAGCGCCAGGATGGAAGGAAGTGCGTAACACCACTTTGTTGGGATGAAGTAGTGAACGCCGAATGTTGGGACCCGAGATGGTACAACAACGCAGCAGTATATGGTGAAGTCGATAAGAGCTCGATTAGTAAGAGCTACCAAGATAGACAAATGGAAGTATGCGATCCTCATCGAGAGAAGAGGAGTTTGAAGTAGGTTCATATGTTTTTCTAAAAGTATCGCCTTGGAAAGGGAAGATACATTTTGGAAAGAAAGGGAAGTTAAGTCCAAGGGTTTGTAGGACCTTTTGAGATTTTAAGAAGGGTAGGAGAGGTAGCTTATGAAGTAGCCTTACCTCCGTAAATGGAAAGAATACACAATGTGTTTCACGGTCTGTTAAGGCCCTTATAAACCGGACTACAAACACGTAATAGAATATGAATCTATTCAAGTAGAAAAGACTTAACGTATGAAGAACTTCCGATTCAGATTATTGATAGGAAGGAACAAGTCTTGAGAAATAAAGTAATACCTTCAAGAAAGGTATTTGGAGTAACCATGATGTCAAGAAGCAACGGGAGCTCGAAAGTAAAATGAAGGAAAAATTTCCTCATTTGTTTATGTAAGAATAGCGAGATTCTGGGGACAGAATCCTTATAAGGAGGGAAGAATGTAACGCCCGAGAATTTTGAATTTTGAATGAATTAAATTTTTATTTGATTATGTGAATTAAATGAATTTAATTGAGTTATTATGTGAGTAAGATGTTCGAAGGTCGTTCTATGACCTAGAATATACGGATGTGGTTAGTATTCTGGCTTTGTGCTAGTATTAATGGTTGTGAATTATCAAGACGAAAATGAAGGTTTTCCGAGAATGTTTGCGTAAAAACACTATTCATCCGATTTCGTTCGGAGCTAGGGTTTGAAATTTCGAGAAACGCGTAATGATAGAATACGAAGATAGTATGGAATATCCAATAATAATTTCGTTATGGCAAACGAAGTTTTCGCTCATGGACGAAAAACCTAAGGGTTTGTGAAAGAGGTTTTCAAAGGGAAATGCAATGCGTATAGTCGTTTTGGATATTATACGTATGAAATATTTAGTATTATATTAGTATGAATATATGGTAGTATGGTATGAAGAATAGTAAGACGACATATAATATTATTATTATATGAGTATTAGACGAAAGAGAATACGTGAGTAATACGCGTAGAATACAAGTCGATTAATGGAGTATGAGTTAAGGGTTGGTATAACTTAATTGGACTTAAACCAATAGCAAGCCCAATAAATTATATATAGAAAGCCCAAGTTAAGGCCCAACGTTAAATTAATGTCAAGCCCAATCCAAAAGAATTAAACCATGGGTCGAACCGGTGGGTCATGGATGGGTAAAACCCATGGGGCAACCCATGGATGATCCACAAGAGAGTGGGCTCGCCACTTGGTGGACAAGAAAAGTAAAAACTTTGCTCACCAAGTACTTTACTTGGTGGCAAAGTCGAAAAAGGAGGTGAATAGTAAGGAGGTGGATATTGGACCATTTTGCCCTCATGTTGGATTTCTATAAATACAAAGCAAGAGTTGGTCATTTGAGGTTTTTACAAAGCTTGTCCAACTATATAGAGAGAGAGAGAGAAAGAGCTAGAATCATATAATCCTTCTACTTCCAAGCAAACCAATAAGCGTTTATCAAGAACGATAATTGCTTCAAAGGTAAATTCTCATAAACCGTAATCTTCATCTTTTTCGATTTCTTTCTCGTAGAAGAATCGAGATTGGTGGAGCATGTTTATTGAGGAGATATAAGGATGCCTATTAATGACCAAATCATTGATAGGTCATGACCAAATAGAAATCGTAAGTGTTTACGTGAGTAAAAAAACCATAAAAGTCTTCGAACGTGAACTTAGTTATGAAATGAACGATTTGAAAACCGTTATAGCTAAGGAATGTGCCTATTGTTTGGTTTAGATGACTATGATGAATCAATGGAGTTTTCCATTTGATTTGGCTTATAGAACACGAGTAACAAAGTTATGGCTTAATTTTGCAAAAATAGACGTTAAACGTCAAAAACGTAAAAGCCCGGATTAAAGGTCAAAAGTTGTCGTGTGACTTGAAAACGATTGGTTTCAATGTCAACACGTGAGATAAGGTAATTAAGAGTCGTCAAAAAAGAATCATCGATTCGACTTATAACGTAAGAAAACGAGTATTGAATCGGACGAAAACGTTAAACTAACGCTTAAAATGAACTCAAAGGTGAATTTCGAAGTTAACGGATTCAAAAATGTAAAATTTTTTATGAACACGTAAAGGATGTGATTTGTGACTTGTAGGCTTTGAATGGGTCAATTCGGATGTAAAACGAACAAATTAGGAAGCCGGAGTTTTAGAAAGAAAAACCAAACTGCTTTGGCTAATCGGTGCATGACAATGGCCGTCACAGCCACCAAAACCAAAGATAAAGTGGCGCCGCAGTGAGAGTTTGTACTGGACTCCGAAAGTACCTCGCTAACTCGAGACGCCGCAATACCACTAGAATATAAGGATGTCGCAAGCAAATGCCATAGAAGAGAAAAATGTTGACCAAGTTAGGTTTTGTTCCATTTAAATGTAGACCTAAAGTAAGACATTGAAGGTACTTAATGTGCATGATAAGACTTACCTTAAATCACTTATAAGGTGTTAATGTAAGAAGATCTAGTAAGGTTTAATAGAAATTAAACGAAGAACGCGAAGACGTAATAAGTAAATCGTGAATGACGTTCAACGTTGGTATTTAACCAATAATGATCGAATGTCGGTTAAGGACGTAAGAACGTTAATGAGACGTAACAAAGTATAGGAAGTCGAATCGACCTTAATAACGAAGTTAATTCAAATAAAACATAGAAGAGAAAGAAGTTGGTTAGAACCGTAAAGTTAGTTTGTTTGATAACTAATTACAGTGTGCTATGTGAATATATCATGTAGATCCTGTAAAGACTGAGAATAGTTGAATTATATATTCAAGACGCTTGAAGGCAAGTCTTTTAAACGCTTGTCTAACTAACCTTCGTGTTAGCCAAGTTTTTTTACGTGATGCATGTTATACAATGCATGAATGATTTTAAAGAAAGAGTCGGATGCCTGTTTTAACTCTGGCCTAGACTAATAATCAAGAGTTGATTGATTTGTTTACAAGTCTTTCGATATAGAATCGTTAACGCTATATCCTATGCCAAGTATTTGGTACGGATGAAAGGTAAGTTTGTCTATGTACAAACAAAAGTATTTTTCATCGATTATTCGATGGGCACGCGAGGTTGCCAAATGTTGAACGTAAATACGCTTAACGAAGAGTGTTGATCAACATAGTACAATAGGTCGATCACCCAGAAGTGCTCGTAAGTAAAGATGGGTGGATGGCCTTAAGGTTTGATATCCTTTTCAAGTATGAAAACGAAAAGAGTATGTTCATGGTCTATCGACTCGGCTTTCATCATTCCTAAGCTATTATATATACTTTGAATTGTTGTACCTATATTGATCAATACTACATGCAAGAACAATGTTATCGTTCACTCTATCCACCTTGGGTGCATAAAAGTTTTTTTCGTGTAAGGGATGTTCATACTTGTCGGGGTTCCAAACCAAAGTAATTCGGTTAGATAATAATAAGGTTTTATCTTGTTCAACAATAATCTATAATTCAATATATATGTATACGGGTAATTAACAAAGGTGTATCAACATGTGATTAAATGCAATGATTATCCAAGTGGGGACACTTGTATAACCATTTATAGAAATTAACAAACATAATATATATCTGGATTACCATATACTAACATGTTGATAATCAATGAGCGTATATAATATAGGGTTAATAATCTGTACAGTAATAATATAATTCTGAAACATTCTTACTCATGTCCATTGCATAAAGAAAATGCAAAGGTGGGATACTTGCCTGATGTGCTGCTTACAATACACAACTTAGTTTAATCTTTTATATCACGACCTATCATTAATCAAATCATTCTTTCGATTAGAACAATATACTATAACATATATAATCTTGTATTTCACGATCGGTAGCGTAATCTAATCACATTATCACACATATTCAATGATCATTGCATCATAAACAAACATTAATCTGATTCAAAATATCTAAGTCCGGATCAATTTTCGAAATATGCCGATTATAAATCGACGACTTTATCGAGTAATTATCGAAGTCTAAGACTCTATTCAACGTTCGATATCCGTAAGTATCGGTCATATTATTTTAAATTACTTAGTAAACATTTATTAATTTATCATGAATTTTCAAACATCGAAATCATTATTAAATGATTTAAATATCAAATAATTCTATTATCATTTAATTATTATTAAACTATTAATAATACTTTTATTCATTTACCAATAGTATTAATATTTTATTCATTTACTAATATTATTAATCTTGATATTATTTAATTCACCTCTTAGTATTATTAGTTAAATAATAATACTTTTATTCATTTACTAATATTATTAACATCTTAATAATATTTTAATACTTTACTAATATTATTAATCATATTAATAATATTTTAATCATGCATTAATAGTATTACTTTAATAATATCTTACTTATAATACTTTTATTCATTTACCAATAGTATTAATATTTTATTTATTTACTAATATTATTAATTATTTAATAATATTTCATTCCTTTATTAATGTTATTATATTTTTAATAATATTTTATTTAATCTCGAATATTATTATTTACTTAATAATATTTTAATCATTCAAGAATACTTTAATTTAATATTATTAATCTTTTAATAATATTTTAATCTAAGACTAATATTTTAATCTAATATTATTACTCATTTAATAATACTTTAATATTTTAAATCAAATATGATTAACCATTTAATAATATTTTAATAAAGTTTTAATCTTAATATTTTTATTTACTTAACAATATCATATTCTAATATTATTAATATCATAATAACATTTTAATAATTTATTAGATCAATAAATAATTTATTTTAATTGTTCACCATTTATAAAACCATTTATTTAATATCCATAAAAGGTCATAAATAATATTTCTTATTATAAATTATCAAAATGCCCAAAAATAGTCATAATATTATATATTAGGAGTATTCAATCATTAAAATCACATTTTTCTTATTAAAGATATCATTAACTATTTATTTTTTTTTATTCATAACTTAATCATTTTTAGGAAAAATAGTAAACTAATACCAAAAATTCCCATCTTCTATATTTTGACAGAATATGAACCCACAAGGATGCCCAAATTTTGCTGGAATTTTAGAAAATGATCTACTATTTTTAAAGTTCCCAAAATACTCGGATCTTGCTTAATTTTTCATAAATTGAGTTTTGCTCAGAACAATCTGAAATTTTCAGGGTATGCTCTCCTAACATATAGGAACCTACTGTAAGAATTTCAGGATTTTCCAGTGTATAAACAGTGAGATATTCGAAGGTAAATATTTAGGAGTCCTTTACGGAAATAGTCATTACGCACAATCTATAACTTTCAAAGCGATATACATTTTTTTCTTACATGAAGATAACTTCTCAAGGTACCTTTGTGAAATTTCCTAGATTTTTAAGAGACATGAAACTGTCCGACACAGTCCCACGAAAAATGGGACAGAAGCTAATTTAGGGTTTTAAAACCTAAACTTTCTATATGGATTGTTTTGGGGGCAATTTCAAGGCTTCATTACTTGCTAGATTTGTGTTCTACCACTTGGGTTTACTAGATAACTCATGTATCTAGCACCCCCTTCTTGACGGATCACAAATCCAAGTTGTAAAACTTGAGTTATACAAGATTTAGTGGAAGAAAAACAAGGTTTCACCCCTTGGAGCACATATGCTCATTTTCTTCCTCTAAGCCTTTGATCTAACACTCAAGATAATTAGTTACATACATGATGATATGTAGGACTAGGGTATCTTGAGTATTTGTTCATAACCCCAACAAAACTCAAGCTATAAAACAAACTAGAAGAAGAAGATGAAGGTTAGGTCATACCTTGATTTAATGGCAACCTTCCTTGATTTACCAAAGTAAGTGATGAACTTAGGATGCATGAACAAACTAGCACTCCTCTCTCTCTCTATATGGTCGAACCTCTCTCTCCTTTCTCTCTCTAGAAGTTGCTAGCTTGGGAGAAAAATTAGAAGAAGAAGAATGAGAGAAAATGAAATGTTCTAGCAAATGAAATGGGTGAGTAACTATTATCCCCCATACTTTTATTGTCCCTTGGATAAAAGGCTTCACCTTATCTCTTCCAATTAAGCCTAATCATGTGGTAAAAGGTGCTAAGTAGATTTTCTACCAATGGGAGCATGACACACTTGTCCTTGTGTGTAAGACTTACTAATTAAGGAACTTGATTAGCATAATTTGGTTGCCTTAAATGGCCTAATGTGGCCGGTCCCCCTTGTCCCATTATATCCTCTATTTTGCTTTTATTTTAATGCACAAATTAGATAAATCAAAGGTCTAAAACACCCTTAATCAAGTGGGCTAAGTATTGGTTTGCATTTTATTTCTTTTGGGCTTCTCCTTTAATTGTTTTGGGCTATGTAATGAACATAGTTTAACAATTTTAATGTATGTTACCCAAATTGTTTATTTAGGGTTTCCATTCCCAATCTTATGAAATTTAATTACTTATACATGTGACTATAGCTCATACCCTAATTAGGTTTACTAGAAATAGGTTTAAAATTATTAGTCACTTGAAATAACAAGATTATCC
This sequence comes from Panax ginseng, assembly GCA_020205605.1. Taxonomy (NCBI): domain Eukaryota; kingdom Viridiplantae; phylum Streptophyta; class Magnoliopsida; order Apiales; family Araliaceae; genus Panax; species Panax ginseng. Next base: position 43,765,996 of record CM035127.1, on the reverse strand, counting down.
ACTTAAGTTAGTATACATATTAAATACTAATCTTTCCTTATTACCATAACCCTTAGGTTATTTAATTGCCTCACCTAATGTATAATTAGGTTACGAAGCTTTTATTTAGGGTTTAAAATAAAATAAACTTAGTTCCTAAAATTTATAATTAGGGTTTCACATAGTAATACAAGGGTTTATCACATAACACCATAATTGACCAACCCTTATTGGTCCACATATACAATACATATTTATAGCACTGAAAAATTGAAATATAATTATTATAATAATTCTAAAAATCATTTCATATATTATATAAATAATATATGATTATATCTTCATGGAAAATAATTAATAAAACATTTCTACTATAAAATTAATTATGATAAGAATATAATTTATAATGATCAATAATTCTAAAATAAAAGTATTTGTAAATATTCATATTTTTATATATCACATAAATACATATACACATTATCTTGGCACATTTTCCCCATATTTATTTTAATAATAAAAAAAAATTATACGCAAAATTTCTTATTTATTTGTAAAGAAAATATCGGGTTGTAACATTCACTCTCCCTTATAAAGATTCCGTCCCCGGAATCACTGTTTTAAAACCTACACATATAAGTGTACATAGCATATACAATCATTGCAAGTAGATCTTGATCATAAATGATCGTACTGATCTTTAACCTATTCACGTAAAGCTTGTCTATTGTATTAAACAGAAATTTGATTTCTAAAAGAACTCAAATTCTTTCTTCAAAATTTCTTTATAAAATAATTTACTATATATATGAAAATCATGCAAAAGAAAATAAAAGCTATACGAATAATACCTGGAATTGCACCACCAAATTATTATGGTATCCTCGGATCGTCATGTTGTAGACCCTTCTTTGTTGATGATTTAAACTGGCTTTGGATGACGTTGGTCTCGTGATTGCCAGAGTTCCACTGCCATTGCCAGTATTCACACTCCATGCCTCCGTCCTCCTCTTTGAACAATCCTTCACCTTGTGCTCAGTCGATCCACATAGAAAACACCCATTGTTCATCCTAGGATTGGGGCAGTTGGGAGAGATATGGCCCTCCTGCCCGCACTTGTAGTACACGAACTTCCCCTTTAAACATTCTCTAAAGTGGTTCTTTCCACAGTTTCCACACTGCACAGCTTGCTTCTTAACTCCTTCCAGCTTTACTTGCACACTCCCAAAATTGCTTCCCTTCCTTTTGCTACTACCACCGCTACTCCCACTATTAACTTCCACCTTCCCAGTTCCTTCGACCTTACTCTTATTCTTCCTCTCTTTGTTGTAGAGGCTTATGGCTTTACTCCCCTCATCAGCTATAATAGCTTTCTCCATGAGTGCTGCAAATGTAGGGATCTACAACATCGCCACCTTATTGTAGAGCCAGGGTTTTAATCCTAGCTCAAACCTTCTAGCTTTCCTAGCCTCCGTATCAACTTGATGCGGAGAAAACCTAGCCAACTCATTGAATTTTACGGCGTATTCGGACACCGTCATATTCTCCTGCTTCAACTCTAAAAATTTTACCTCCATCCTAGCCTGCATACTAGATGAAAAATAGTTTTTGAAGAACAGTGTCTTAAACCTATCCCAAGTAACAACACCCCCTCCTGCCCTCGCTTGATTCGTTTCCCACCAAAAATTTGCCTCACCCTTCATCATATAGGTGGAAAAAACGGTCTTTTGCCCCTCAGCTACCCTAGCTACCACGAATGATTTTTCAATCTCTTTAACCCAAGTCTGGGCTTCAACAGGATCAGTTGTCCCTTTGAATTCGGGTGGTCCCACATCCTTGAAATCTTTAAAGTTAGCTAGTTGGTTGTCAGAATTTTATTCCTGCGGTTGGCATTCCTTCTTTGCATAGCTTGTGCTACCATATTTGTAAAAATATCTTGATCGGATGCGCTTGTTGTTGTCCCTCAGCATTATTGATAGACTCTTCTGCCCTTTAGTTTCGAGTTTGACGTCTTTGCGGCATTATCTGGTTAAGTAAAACCATAAATTATTCTTTACATTCTAAATCTTATCGTATAAGTGTAGTATATTAACTCATTTCATTACTCAAACTTAGATTCATATTCATTTAGCGAATACTTTACATAGCATAACACATATTTCTTTAAACATCATTCATCCCTTTGTGACTACAAAAGTCTGGATTTCTGATTTTGACTAATACCAAAAGTTGGAAACATTACATTACATGTATATATACTTAACATTAAATGCAGACCAACACAATGTAACCTATATTACCTATTCACTACGCCTTTTTCTTGGACAACCTCTCGCCTGATGACCTTCTATCCCACAGATAAAACATGCTCCTGATTTATAGTCGGGACAATACAAAGTGGTATGTCCCTCATAGCCACAAAGGTAACATATTTTTTTTCCTTTCTTCTTATCGAATTTTCCTAAGTCATGGTCTTCTATCTTTCTTTTCCCCTTATTGCTCGAAGCTGCACACGATGTGTTGCTTGTGGCTCCCATCTGATCTATTTGGATTTTAAGCTTATCTTGTTCTTCCATTGTTTCTATTAATGCCTGTCGCAGTTGACTATTTAACAGCTTTTCTATTTCCCACAGCTTTTCCAGAGAAGAAACCTTGTTCCTCAGATCCTGCACCTCTATTGATGCTTGTTCAGCTTCAACTTTAGTGTCCGAATCACTATCTGTCAGCTCCACCATCTCCGGATCTGGTACTACGTTTTCTAGAATAACCACTTCGTCTGATTTTTTTTCATTGTGAGCCTTTATTTCAGCTATTGGCATCGATATTAGCTCGGGGTATGGATTTGATCCTTCTTCATGCTATAAACATATAACGAGCCCGTTTCCACCAGACATCTACACACATAAATTATCCTGATAAGCATTTAGTATATATACACAATAAATAATAGTTTTATATAAGTTGTCTTTTATTTTGTTTGACGATGAATGTAGTCAATTCATCTCTTTATAACCTCTATATGAGTTATTTATATTTTCAATGTTTTCCTCTGTTCTAAGGTTATAGCCTAAGGTCTATCCCACCTAAGGTTTCTAACCCTAAAGCTTTGATACCAACCTGTAAAGCCCCCAAATTCAGGTACTTGAAACCCGAATTCAGTGCTTCACGATACCATTTCTATAAGCGGAATAATACTAATAATAATAACAATAATATAAATATTAAACTTAATTACATAACTATCAAAGTCTAGCTCCCAAGTACGTAACCTTTAATCATTTGTTACAATACATGATAATAAATATATAACATTGTCTTAATAATATTAAACTATTACATAAGATAACATTGAAATCATTCAGCAACCTTTCCTTTTCCCTTGTTCCTAAAGTGAGCCTTTGATTGTTCGCACTTAGTCGAAAACATTTAAATTAAGCAAGGATGAGCATTTTGAGTGCCCAAATAGTAATAAAAATATATATATATATATATATATAAGCTGAAAGAATTTAAATGTTTTCTTTATACTACTCTTCTACAACAAATCAATAGTTGTGAAGTAATCTGAATCGATAATAATAACATAACAACCCTCTTTCAAATTATTGAAACTACGTACTGACTATAAATAGGGTTAATGGGACATACTATGAACATTGTTTTCAATTTTGAAAAGGTTAAACAGAACTTCATCTATAAACCGTCATAACTTATGAGCACAGGGGGTGATCATCCCGTTGTACCCTGTATTGCTCAATACTACATGCAAGAACGATGTTATCGTTCACTCTATCCACCTTGGATGCATAAAAGTTTTTCCCGTGTAAGGGATGTTCATACTTGTCCGGGTTCCAAACCAAAGTAATTCGGTTGGATAATAATAAGGTTTTATCTTGTTCAACAATAATCTATAATTCAACATATATGTATACGGGTAATTAACAAAGGTGTATCAACATGTGATTAAATGCAATGATTATCCAAGTGGGGACACTTGTATAACCATTTATAAAAATTAACGAACAGAATATATATCTGAATCACTATATACTAACATGTTGATAATCAATGAGCGTGTATAATGTAGGGTTAATAATCTGTATAGTAATAATATAATTCTGAAACATTCTTACTCATGTCCATTGCATAAAGAAAATGCAAAGGTAGGATATTTGCACGATACTTTCGCTTACAATCATAACTTAGTTTAATCTTTTATATCACGCACCTATCATTAATCGGATCATTCGTTCGATTAGAACAATATACTATAACATATAGTAATCGCATTTCACAGTCAACAAGATAATCTAATCACATTATCACACATGTTCAAACATCGTATTGCATCACAAACAAACATTAATACATCAAAATATCTAAGTCCGGATCAATTTCTAAATATGTCGATGTCCAAGCGACTTTATCGGTAATTATCGAGCCTAAGACTCTATTCAACGCTCAATATCCGTAAGTATCGGTCATATTATTTTAAATGACTTAATAAACATTTATTAATTTATCATAAATTTTCAAACATCGAAATCATTATTAAATGATTTAAATATCAAATAATTCTATTATCATTTAATTATTATTAAACTATTAATAATACTTTTATTCATTTACCAATAGTATTAATATTTTATTCATTTACTAATATTATTAATCTTGATATTATTTAATTCACCTCTCTTAGTATTATTAGTTCGCTAATAAAACTTTATTCGCTACTAATATTATTAACATCTTAATAATATTTTAATACTTTACTAATATTATTAATCATATTAATAATATTTTAATCATTCATTAATAGTATTACTTTAATAATATCGATTTATAATACTTTTATTCATTTACCAATAGTATTAATATTTTATTTATTTACAAATATTATTAATTATTTAATAATATTTTATTCTTTTACCAATGTTATTACATTTTAATAATATTTTATTTAATCTAGAATATTATAATTTACTTAATAATATTTTAATCATCCAAGAATACTTTAATTTAATATTATTAATCTTTTAATAATATTCTAAACTAAGACTAATATTTTAATCTAATATTATTACTCATTTAATAATACTTTAATATTTTAAATCAAATATGATTAACCATTTAATAATATTTTAATAAAGTTTTAATCTTAATATTTTTATTTACTTAACAATATCATATTCTAATATTATTAATATCATAATAACATTTTAATAATTTATTAGATCAATAAACAATTTATTTTAATTGTTCACCCTTTATAAAATAATTTATTTAATATCCATAAAAGGTCATAAATAATATTTCTTATTATAAATTACCAAAATGCCCTAAAATAGTCGTAATATTATATATTAGGAGTATTCAATCATTAAAATCACATTTTTCTTATTAAAGACATCATTTAACTATTTATTTCTTTTTATTCATAACTTAATCATTTTTAGGAAAACTAGCAAACTGATTCTAAAAATTCTCATCTTCTATATTTTGACAGAATATGAACCCACAAGGATCCCCAAATTTTTCTAGAATTTTAGAAAATGATCTACTATTTTTAAAGTTCCCAAACTACTCGGATCTTGCTTCATTTTTCATTAATTGAGTTTTGCTTAGAAAAATCTGAACTTTTCAAGGTATGCTCTCCTAACATATAGGAAGCCTACTGTAAAAATTGTGGGATTTTCCAGTGTATACACAGTGAGATATTCGAGGTATATATTTAGGAGTCCTTTACGAAAATAGTCATTACGCACAATCTATAACTCGAAACGTGTCCGTTCTTTTTCCTACATGTAGATAACTTCTCAAGGTACCTCTATGAATTTTCCCAGATTTTTAAGAGACATGAAACTATCCCAAACAGTCCCAAGAAAAATGGGACAGAAGCTAATTTAGGGTTTTAAAACCTAAACTTTCTATGTGGACTGTTTTGGGGAAAACAACCCCCAAGGCTTCAATACTTGCTAGATTTGTGTTCTACCACTTGGGTTTACTAGATAACTCATGTATCTAGCACCCCCCTTTGACGGATCACAAATCCAAGTTGTAAAACTTGAGTTATACAAATTTAGTGGAAGAAAAACAAGGTTTCACCCCTTGGAGCAAATATGCTCATTTTCTTCCTCTAAGCCTTTGATCTAACACTCAAGATAATTAGTTACATACATGATGATATGTAGGACTAGGGTATCTTGAGTATTTGTTCATAACCCCAACAAAACTCAAGCTATAAAATAAAGTAGAAGAAGAAGATGAAGGTTATGTTATACCTTGATTTAATGGCAACCTTCCTAGATTTACCAAAGTAAGTGATGAACTTAGGATGCATGAACAAACTAGCACTCCTCTCTCTCTCTCTCTATATGGTCGAACCTCTCTCTCCTTTCTCTCTCTAGAAGTTGCTAGCTTGGGAGAAAAATTAGAAGAAGAAGAATGAGAGAAAATCAAATGTTCTAGCAAATGAAATGGGTGAGTAACTATTATCCCCCACACTTTTATTGTCCCTTGGATAAAAGGCTTCACCTTATCTCTTCCAATTAAGCCTAATCATGTGGTTAAAGGTGCTAAGTAGATTTTCTACCAATGGGAGCATGACACACTTGTCCTTGTGTGTAAGACTTACTAATTAAGGAACTTGATTAACATAATTTGGTTGCCTTAAATGGCCTAATGTGGCCGGTCCCCCTTGTCCCATTATATCCTCCATTTTGATTTTATTTTAATGCACAAATTAGATAAATCAAATGTCTAAAATACCCTTAATCAAGTGGGCTAAGTATTGGTTTGCATTTTATTTATTTTGGGCTTCTCCTTTAATTGTTTTGGGCCATGTAATGAACATAGTTTAACAATTTTAATGTATGTTACCCAAATTGTTTATTTAGGGTTTCCATTCCTAATCTAATGAAATTTAATTACTTATACATGTGACTATAGCTCATAACCTAATTAGGTTTACTAGAAATAGGTTTGAAATTATTAGTCACTTGAAATAACAAGATTATCCACTTAAGTTAGTATACATATTAAATACTAATCTTTCCTTATTACCATAACCCTTAGGTTATTTAATTGCCTCACCTAATGTATAATCAGGTTACGAAGCTTTTATTTAGGGTTTAAAATAAAATAAACTTAGTTCCTAAAATTTGTAATTAGGGTTTCATACAGTAATACAAGAGT